>JAMLFY010000004.1:11280259-11346656 GCA_030441495.1 Dalbergia oliveri | reverse complement strand
AAAACTCAAAACATTTTATATATTGTCAAATGGAAAGAGTATAAACTTTTAGAATTGGTCTAATAGTAATATATTTCAAGCCACTGAGATTGATTTAGTGGTGAGAAGTTTGGATAGTATATATGAGGTCTTAGGTTTAAATCCATTACGATCAATATAAATCAGAAATAAAAAAAATAGTGATATATTTTGTTAAACTGGAACATAATTTTGGGTTAACAAAATGTTACTTCATTTATAAATAACTGCAGAAGCGTAGTGTGGTTCGCGTTAATAAAAGCAGAGGGACAAGATGTACCAAAATTTGTGCGCGTATGTAACTTAAAAATGAAAGTAAAAGATTAAAATTATAAAATATACTTTTATCAGTGATCATATATTTTCTCTTCATTTAGTAATTATAACTCATTTTCACTAATTCTCTTTCCAATTTGACATGCTCTTTCATAGAAGTAAAATGATCATAAAATAATCAATAATTTATTGAAATATCTTATATTATGAAATAGGGAAAAACTCAAAACAACTTATATATTATCAAATGGAGAGAGTATAAACTTTTGGAATTGGTCTAATAGTTAGGGATTTAGGTAATATTCATTAAGTTTTATATTTAAATCTTATTACGATCAATATCATTTTTAATATAAAAAAATAAAGAGAATATAACTTAAATTTTCTGCTACACCAAGCACTCAATCATTAGAGTCTTAAATTAAATCTATTTAAGATATGTTTATGAGTTTGGATTTTAAAGGAACGAGAGAAGAAGACTTGTAATAAAATTTCACATTATAAATTCTTTTCTCTCATTTTTTCTACAAAATCCAAATTTATAAACATATCCTTAGGATGCCTCCTAATTTTATAACCCTCTATTTTGTTCCCATTTCTCCCTGTTTGCCCCTTACAGCCTTGCAATTGGTACGGAACTGTTGGAACATTGTTTATTATTTGAGTATTGCCCTAGCTTCTTAATAATTAGCAATTGTGTTATTTTTATTCCTCGCATGAGATATTATCCAATTTACACTTAATTGATTATTAGATGGAGATTGAACTTTATTTGAATGTATGTAGTCCATATCCTATTTAATAGATAAGGTATAAGTTGATGTAATATTTCACATATAATTAGTATAAATAATATTTTTATAATTAATTTAACAATCATCTTAATTCAAAGTATTCAAGGACTATGTAATAAATTAGAATAAAATTTTGAATTAAAAAATTATTATACATATCATTTACATTTAGAAGATATATTATATATTGTGGTTGCGTTTGTTTTGAAATTTGGAAAAAAAATATAAGTCCTAAATTTTATATTTAATTAAAAAAATTGAAAATTGATTTTTTTGAGATTCTAATTATTTTTTAAAAACTGTTCAAATATAAAAAATAATTTTTATTTAAAAAAATGATTTGGAGTTCCAGAATTCGTATATTGTAGTACATGTTCACGCCATTCCATGACATGGCCACTGGTAATAGCCACTAGATTATGAGCTCCATAATAACCATCAGAACATTAAGATAAAAAATAGTTTTTTTTTTTAAGCAGAGAAGCTTTATTATTTTTTGTTTAATATCACCTAATGTAAAATAAAAATATAATTTTTAAAAATTTTATTAAAAAAAGGAAACAAATATTTTTTTCATACATTGCCAGATTGAAATGTGAATCCATTACCTTGTATATATAAACTACTTAAATCCCTTATTATCACTCTAAGGAAGATCATGTTTTCATCCACAAGGTATCTTGCTTTTAGACAAGAACGGATCCCAGTGTATAGTGCTAGTCCTGGGGCTCTTGCCACTACAATTAAATTTTTTTAAGAGTATATAGATATATGTATATTTTATTGTCCAACATTTTATTATATTTGATCTCGTATTAAAATAAAAATTATATAAAACTTCATATTATGTTTTTTATTATTTTTACCTCTATTACTAAAATTTTACGGATTCATCATTACTTTTAGATGTGATTGTGGCCTATGGGACCCATATAGAGGTACAACAATTACGTGGATATGAGAAGGGAGGATTCTTCCTCTTGGAGGAAGGAAGAATGACTTGTTACAGTGAATAGTTAATTAATACAATTTAATATTTTTTGAATTATTAATAATTAAAAGTGTAAACTTATTCTACTTTGTTAGTATAAAAAAATTAAATTCTATTAAAAAATATAAATATTAGGTGATTTAAAATATTTACTTACCCTTTTAATAATTCAAAATGAGAGATGATGAAAAGAATGATAGAATTCACAAAGCTATTGCCACTTTAGATTCTTTTTCGTTGATAAAGTGCTGCCAATTTAAAGAACAGACTTCTTCGTCCTCTTTTCTTTTTTCTGCAAAAGCACCAACCCAATACCGTATTTGGGTATATTATTTGAATATAAGGGAACACAACTAATAAGAATTACCTGATTTTATGACTGAGAAATTTCTTACCATAAGGTTGTGTTTAGTATGGATGAAAATGAATTTTATCTATGAAGTTAATCTGTAAAAAACTTTTTCATTTTTGCTCTTTAATCAAAGTATTTAATTAGAAATAAAAATTAGATAGATAAAATTGATATTTAATTTTATACATAAAACTCATCTATCAACTTTTCATTATTTTTTTAACTCCTCAACTAAATATAATATAAATAAAATATAAATATTTTATGTTTTATTATATAACATAAACACATGGGCTTTAAATAAATAAGATCATTTAATAAGGAGCAATAGGTATTATTTTTAATATTTACCACGTACACTTAAATTACACCTTAGTATATTTTTATAAAAATACTGTAATTTGTTTTCAAGTTTTTCTTAACAGTACGTAATCGAAGAAATTAAAAAATTATTATATAGTACACAGTTGTGAATTAAAAAAAGGACAAATTAGTAAGAATTCCAGGGACAAAAAGCAAGAGAAACTATACATTCCACGTAAGATGAAAAGGAAAGGCGCCTATCAAAATCAATATCTGAAGCAGAGAGAAAAGGAGCCAAGAAATCCAACGGCTGAGGAACATCTATCCGCGGAAACACGGAGCCGCGCACGCCCAAGACCTTGGAATCTCATCCCCTCCCACACAAGCACACACACAGACGCACACCACACCCACTCTCTCTTCCACACTCACTCCTTCCTTAACCTAACCCTAGTTAATTACCAACCCCACCTAGTTGCTTCCTCCTGTTTATTTATACCCCAACTGCACCTGCAAATCAAGTTCCATTCCCTATCTGCCCCATCTTCTTTCCTCAATTTACCACCATCACCCTCCTCCTCTGGTCCCCTTTAGTGTCTGTTGTTCATGTGAGGGCCAATTGTGCAATTATAAGAAAACAAAGTTCTCAATCAATTTGTTTGTGGTAATAACTAGGCTAAAGATAGAGTAAAGAGCAAGAGCTAGGATATAGGCATGAGTTGCAACGGGTGCCGTGTCCTTCGGAAGGGTTGCAGCGAGACCTGTATTTTAAGGCCTTGTCTTCAGTGGATCGAGACCCCCGAGGCTCAAGGCCATGCCACTGTCTTCGTGGCCAAATTCTTCGGCCGTGCCGGCCTCATGTCCTTCATTTCCAACGTCCCTGAAACCCAACGACCCGGTAATTCTAATTTTCCATTTTTTTTAATAAAAGAGAAAAAAAAACTATATCTCACTTATTTTCTCGCTTTTTTTTAACTAAACGGTTCTTCTATGCAGCTCTGTTTCAGTCTCTATTGTTCGAAGCGTGTGGGCGAACCGTTAACCCCGTTAACGGCGCCGTTGGGCTTCTTTGGACCGGAAACTGGCACGTGTGCCAGGCCGCCGTCGAGACGGTGCTCCGCGGCGGAACCCTAAGGCCCATACCGGAGCTCCTCGGCCGCGACGCGCCCGCTCCAGCCGCTGCCGACGACGCGTCGGACGGTGAAGTCACGTGCACCACCGGCATGTGGAGCCTCCGAGATCCGAACCCAAACATCCGATTCACGAGCTCGCGGTCCAATAAGGGCTCTTCCGGCGGGAAGCGCAAGCGATCCGATGAGTCGGTGACCACCGATCTTAACCTCCGGCTGACGCCGAGTCACGTGCAGAGCGGCAGCCGGCGAGAAATTCGCCGGGCGGGGACGCCGTCGATGAATTCTGAGGAGGAGTCCGTGACGACGACGGCGTGCGGCGTCGGAGACGGCTACGGTCACGGCGGAGACCGGAAAGTCCTCAACCTTTTTGTCTGAGGGTTCTCTCGCTTGCTCGCTCGCTCTCTGAGATTCGCGTTTTTCTGAATCTAAGGGGGGTCACACGCACGTGTAGTTGTAATATTTATGAACGCTTTATTTTAGAGAAGAAGGTTTTCTTGCCCGGAAATCGAAATCCGGTGAGATTTTGTAACATACACCGGCACAGGATTTCTCTCTCTCTTGTTCTTTGTAGACAGAGGGAGAAAGATGAGGGTTCGTCGGTGATAAATTTTTGCCTTTTCTTTTTTTCCTTTGAATTCTCTTCTTTTTTGGTCTATGAAACGTGTTATGATCGTGTGACATGAATATTAAATAACGATTATGTACAATTTTCTTTTATTTTCAATTTTGTTATTAGTTTTAGAAATAATCAGGCAAAACTTTATCATTACCTACTTAATTTGGTGGATTGATATGGGACTAAGGAGTTTGTTAAGAAATGGAGTTATTGATGGTGGGTCAGAATGGCGTATGAGGATTCCCATCTACGCCCGTAACATAAATAAAAACGACCTGGTTCAATTTGCAGAGGCATGTGTTTGCTGTCTGGTGACTCAGACTCAATCCAAATGTCGTTGTTATTTACCTGCTAGTCAATATTAAACTGCGCCGCTTTAAATATTCGGGTCTTTGTAGATAAATAAAGTGACTGGCAGCTTGTGATTACATTATTGATAGATATTTGGAGTGGAGTTCCTTCCTGCAAATGCATAGACGATTTATAATCTCAAATCGAATCCTTAGCGCAGTCACAACTCACAAGGACCCCAGCCACTTCAGAACAATATTTGAGCGATAATATATACACCATTTTAATATGTACGAGAATAATGTCGAGATGATCAAAATGTTTTGAGGTCTTAGAGGGTGGAGCCTGTAGAATCCCAGACTTCTTAACTGTTAAATAAAATAGTAGTGAAATATATATTGTAGTGTAGAACCAAACGTTAACGTTAAGGAGTGTGATTGTATCAGCTCAGCAGTCAGTCCTCCATTCTAGATGCGGGAGAACTCCACGCTACTAGGCAATCACAAACTCAGAGACCAAAACGTAGAAACCAGAGATGTAGAAGTAATGTGTTCAGTTGGGTTTAATTAAATCTGAATTTGACCTTTTTTTCACCACATCATTTTCTTTGAATTCAGTCTTAATTTATAATTCAAAAATGCTATGTAGTTTGGGAATCTTCTGCACAAAGTCGTGTGCCGAGTCCATAAATTGTTGATTTTATCATAATGTTTTATTTTTATTTTTTATTGAAAATGTAGAATAACCACCGCATGATTGATTTTTTTGTGTTTTCGACGAAAACTTGTCAGATATATCATGGATCTTTATAATAACTCAATTAATAATTGGGTCAAACTAAGTCAATCTCACATTTAGATATAGTTTATAAAGAATTAATATATTCATAAAAAAACTAAAGAATAAATATTGTGTAATATAAAATTATAAAATTTTATAAATAAAATATATTAGTACAAAAAATATAACTTATTATATAAAATATATTAGTTTGTATATAAAAGTTTTGTAATTTACAATTAAATTTTTTAAAAATATATGGATTTAATTTCTATCCATTGATGATGTAATTTTTTTTTATATAATCATCTAATCATGTATTATTACATTAACTATGATAGTTGATTATGCTACATACTACTTAAAAAATATGTAAATAAAATATTTTGATTGAATGACTATACAAAAAAGCTTTATACTATCAATGCATCAAAATTAAACTCAAAATAAACTTTAAAAAATTTATATGACTTCAAATTGAGTCAAGTAATCTATAGTATAATCTAAACTAAACTGAAAAAATGTACTAAATTGAAATTTTAAAACTCACACCCAGCATGATAATTAGGGGTTACAAAGATGGGTTGCAATGAGTTAGACTAAACTTGAATCTAACTTTATTTTTAGATTGAATTAATTCTTTTAGTTTGAATATAACTTAATAAGAACCCAACTAGTGATCAGGTTAAACATGATCAATTTGACTTTTAGACTACATATATAAAAAGATTTAGATATTATATAGTAAAATTATAAAATTTTATAAATAAAAACCAAATTTAAGAGATTTTTTATAACTTAAAAATAATTATTTAATCACCTTAAAAACTGCACCAAATTAAATTTTAGGATGTGAACACAATGCAATAAGGTCGAGGTCAAGACGGATTAAAGGGTTTAGGGATGAGTTATCGAGACATATCAAATCATGAAAATCCCCTAGTAGAAACTGTATTTATATGTGAGGTAATAAAGTAACATTAATTGGTAATTGCTAGAAGAAAGCGAGGGATATAGAGACAAGGATTTGCGATTAGTATATGGGTTTTTGCCCTGTTAGGCGGCTTTTGGAGGATGCGAAGAGGCGTGCAAACTACAAACTACAATGAAGGAGTAGGAATCGAGAAGCTACAGTTGCTGATTGCGTCCCGTTTTTGTGCATTCCTCTTTACTGATGGTAATGCCAACGAATACGGCTACCAGTCAGCGTCGAGTTTTGGCCGTCTTTCGTGTTGTCCAATTCTTACTTGAAGCCACTATTGGTTGAAAAAAAAAAAACATACGACGGAAAAACTCTCTCATGTAGGTATATTAGTATTGAGCTTGTATGGTTAAACTTATTGGAAAAATATTTTTCAGACGCAGAAGTAGAAACAGAATCAGAATTAGAAGTAGAAATTTATTTTATATTTAAATATAATTATAAAAGTATATTTTTTTACAATAATAAGAATTTATTATTAATTATGTCATATTAAGTAATATTTTTTGCACATCTTTTATCACGTTCTGTGTTCAAACACCTAATTCATTACCTTTAAATTTGTGTAGCCCTTGTTTAATGAAAAAAATCTTTTATTTTATCATTGGATTGGGGTGGATGTCAATAAACACATCCTTTCATAGTCTAATTTTGACAGATAAAAAAGGAGATATTTATTTAATACATTTTTCTTAAAATAGTAGTACTAGAAAAATTTCTTTCTTCCTCACTGGTTATTGATTATTCATGGTTCAAATATAGTTTTAACACAATTTTTTTTATTCCTCATAATATCGAGTGGATAAAAATTAAAAAAATTAAAAAGGTTTCATTATACAGAAACTCAGGAGGATTAATTATAAAGTGTAATATTTATTTTCTAGAATTATTTGCTTTACTTTGCCTTTATTATACATCATTTTATTATGTACGTTGTTACAACAACATTAAAAAAATTCAAGTAATTTTCTCTTAGAAATTAAGAGAAGTGAGTTGGAGCCACTTCATCTCCCCAGCCTGCAAATTAAGCCACAAACGGTACAATATTTTGTTAAATCCAGTATAAACCAATAAGAATGTGGAGAAAAGAAGGTAAACAAAAGCCATATCTATGATTGAGCATTTTTGAAAAATAAAATAAAAGTGGGGGTCGTCTCACATTTGGTTGAGTTGAATGGAGAGCAAGAATTAAAGCAAGTGAAGCAAATGGCTTTTCTTTTCTTTTCTCTGCATTATATTGCTGCGTCTCGCCGCATTTGCCATGGAGCCCACGGAACCTTCTCCCATGAGGTTCCCACATACACCTCGTCTTCCACTACCACTCACTTGGCCTGTACAGCGTCTCTTGATCGTTGATGCTCTCACGTCACATTCTATCCACTCTCGAATGCGCATCGCCTCCTCCTTCGCTACAATTCCAATGCCTTACTCTATGTGCGACACATAATCAACATTTATTTGTGATATTTTAGTAAAGCAATGCTACAGAACAGGAGAAATTATAAAAACGTTCGATAGAAAAAAGATAGTGACTGAATGATATTAAGAAGTTTAACTCATTTATCTATCTAAAAATTAGTAACTATGTCATATCACTTTTTTCATAACTAAATTTTGATAATAAAAATCTAACTCTTTAGTATTTCTTTTCAAGTATCTATTTAAATTATAATTTTAAAAAATTGATTTTATATTAAACATATATGAGTTAGGTTTCAATCAAGATTGAATGCGAATGCATTATTTAATTTTCACTATATATGGATATTTTCAACTCAACATAGACGTAATTTATTATTATTTTTTGACGTGACGCAATTTACTGTTTTAAGTTTAAGGCTGAAGTTTTGTTAGAGGCAACTTAAATTTTACCAAGCACGTTATTCTGACAAGACAATTCAATTTACTTACTTGAAGTCATGGTGTGGGCTGGGCGAACCCCACAAACATGTTCTTCTTGATTTTTTTTCAAGTCTACTTAATATACAAATCCTTCCATATTTTTTTCAAACGTTAAGTTTTTTCTTTTGTGATCACACATAGAGGGCAATGTGCAAACGACATAAAATAATTAGGTTTAAATGTAATTTGAACTTAATTAATTTCTATAATTTTTTGTGTATATAGAATCACATAATGTCTTCCCATTTAATTTTGAAGATTTTTTAGGAATTAAATTAAATAAGAAAAATTATAAAAAAATTGTGAAAATAATTAGAAACGTCGTTTAAAAAAAAAAAAAAAACCGATCACTTTAAGAAATAAAAAGTACAGGTGCTTCGTCTGATTAAAACCTCGTGCATTGGAATAAAATATTTGAAGCGTTGAATTATGAATAGAGCAAAGTATTTTTTTTAAAAAACTTAAGAATTTTTAAGAAGTAAACTATTTCTAAATTATGTCATTTCTATGTCTCACTAATTATACTTTGTAAAATCGGTAAAATAACATAAACATAGTCGACAATTGCTTTGAGTTTTCAATTTTGTAAGTAATCATTGAATAATTATCTAGTTATAAATGCTCATTAAAATTAAGACAATGATTAATAAAAATTAAAAATAGTTTACTAAATTGTCTTGTTTCTTTTCAGTATTATAATTTTCTCTCTCTTTCTTTATTCATAAGTTAATAATATTTAATAAAAATATTATTAATAAAATAATAAATACTATCTAAATTTTTAAAATAAATAATAATTCATGAAGGAAAAAAGTATGTTGCATATGTCAAACCTTAGTGGGTGAGTCGGGGATTTGAGTTTGATGATAGATAATTTCTGTTCGATGCGTATATATGGGGCTGGCACGTGGACAAAAGCATGGAATATGAAAATGGGATGTGGCAAACAAAATTATTCGAAGGAGGACAAGGAAAGCAAAACAAAGGCGTGACGCGGATTTCACCAACGCTCCCTTGGAAAAATGAATTTTTAGCTATCACGACAAATTCCAAGCTTCTTGGTGCGGATGCGGTCGCTACTTAACAAAAAGATATCTTCCGATGCTTAAATTAAGTTCCTTCTTTTTTTTTGATAAATTAAAAAAATGTTAATTTAAGCATTGGAAAATATTAAAATCCTTCTCTGAACCGTAAGGTGCGTGCTCATATAGTTAAATGCTGCTTTTGTATTTAACTTTAACATCTAACAACTATTATTAAAATGAAAAAGTTGCTAGACCTTAGCATGAGACACGTACAAAAACGTGCAACACGCCTGTTTATCATATCCAGTAAATTTCAAACTTGTTTATATGACCGTACCATTTTACATACGAACAATCATGACTCTATTTTTGTTTTGCATGAAGTTGATTCTGAAATTAGTATGGCATATCAACTTCGCGCCATCACCTTCATTCAGGCAACATACGATATGAGCATTTATCGTAAATATTTATTCTTGTGAAGGAAAATGTAACTTTCATATCATACATCACATATATAAAAGGCTTAAATTTTATGTTTAGTTAGGTGTTTCCTTACAGATAGAAGTGAAAATTTCAGAAATGTATTTTATATGAAATTCTCAGTATTCTCAAAATTATAACCTTAATGCGGTACTTAATTTAGCTATAAGACCAGATATTGTAGTTTTAATGGTCATGTGAAAGTTTTTCAAATGGAGGAAAAGAACAAGTAAAGATTATAGTGATGTTATTTTCCGAGAAACATGGTCAAATTTTGATCTCATGAAATATTTTGGTCAAGAGACTCAAGACAGGTGATGAAAGGGGAATATAATGGAAATAACTGGACAGCATAGCATAGAGATACCTTGTTAGGCATCTAATTTGTGCCCCATCTCCAATCCTTCACTCATAAGATTGTCTATGATCAGCGGGAATTCGGCCACGATTCGATGGTCCTTTTTTTAATGTTTGGAATTTTGTATGTTATTGCAAGTTGCCGAGCCAGTTGCCACCCTGGGTCTACCTGAAAGTGAATGCGGATGACGTTGCCGCACTATTATTCGCTGCTCATGTTAGCTTTTGAGATTCCCTTTGATGTATAATATAATTCTTGGCATGACAGTATCCAATTAATTTAATTACTTGTTATTAATTTAGACACGTTATTGCAATTCTTGAATGGCAACGTATCTGAGTACACGTCTCTCTAATTGCAACCAACCAAGCCTACGCATTATTAGTCTTTGGCCTTCGCACAAAGAAATGGCCCTTCAAATGATTTTAAAGTCACCGGCCTCTTCCATGCCAAGTTCCAACTCCAGAGGTCAATTTCCTATTTCCATCGAGGTTGGCTATACACCACCAGTGTTGGGGTAAGTGCATGGCAACTATATACATGTACACCAAACTATCAGAGGCACTGTAGAACAAATTATAAATCATATACTCATAAATCTTTGCATTTTTTTTTTTTTTTCTATTTGTGACTCTGCATCGTGGCTTATGGCTGTTTAACATGTGCATAACTTAAAAATAAAAAATAAAAAATCATGTGATGCGCCAGTACTCAATAGGATCAATTTCTGTTCAAACATCAATTAGATCCGTCCTAAACACAACAAGTCATTATTGCTACTTGTATTAGCCTAAATTAAACCATCATAACGTATAATATGATATAAGCAGATCACTGAATAGAGACTTCAGTACGTTAATTAGTTTGCTTAACTTTGCTACTGTCATTCGAACCTGCATCACTGCGGTATTTTTTTTCCACACTTACCATAGAAATGACGGTAATTTTTTAAATTTTTTGGTCAACTCATGCACACCGGGAAAGGGGCCTTTGGGAGCCAAACTAGCAATTCCATTATATGCACTGTTTGCAGAGGCGCTGTGACAGCTCAATAGGTTCATAAATAACAAGTGGTCAAAAGTAAATATCCACTTTGATTTCTAAAATTATAAATATGCTCATTTTAGTTCCTAAAATTTTAAAATTAACTCTGTCCTTTAAAATTTTATTCCATAAATCACTTTAGTCCTTTAATCAAATAAACGTCAATCATTATATTTTGTTAACATGGTATGCCATGATGCAATGCTGATATCAAAAATCAAAATAGGTTAATATTTTTCATTGAAATTTTCATATGTGTCAAAATAGTTTGAGAAATTTTCTAAAATATGTCTAAAAGTCCTCGATTCCCAAATTTCTTTTATTTCATTTTATAAAATCTAAATCCTCAATTTTTCTTAAACTCACTTATTTCTCTCTTATTTTCACACCCTACTTAGACAAATATCTCTCTCACATAGAATAACAATGAGAAGATAATGAATCACCAATAAGTTGTTGTTAAATGAGTGGTAAGCAATTTAAGCCCATGTTGGAAGGGAAAGTAAGCATAAATGCTTTATTCTAAATGAATTCACTGTGTTTATCCTATTCATCAACATCCCCAAAATGCTTCCTATCTTCACTATGAAAAACCCGTCATGCCAATCACGAATAATAGCTCTCAGTCCATATGCATCTTCATTTACGAATATAAATATCGAGGTACATGTGTCAGTGGTTGAGTTCCATATAGCTAAGGGTCACCTGGGCCCACCTATTACTAGGAAGGCCGGATGCATAAAGGTTATGTTATGAAAGTTTTTAGTGAATGTCACCGCTATAGTAGTCGCGCTATGAGCGGTCAGGCGTGGGGTGTGGAGTGTTTTTGTGTTTTGAAGGCTATAGCGGTCCTGTGCTTTTAGGTTGAGGAGTGTGGCCTCCTGATCGCTATAGCGGTCATATACCACTATAGTTGTCCCTAAAAACATGAACAATGCTTGAAAACGGCATCGTTCCACTAACCCCTCCCCTTTTTATAAAAACCCTTTCCCACTATTCTTCTTCTCCCATTTTCAACAGAACCCTCAAACTCCCTCTCTAGAAACACATTTATCTCTTCTTCTTCAGTCTTACTCAAATCTACCCAAATCATCAAAGTATGTTTATGTTGATAGATTTTGTCTTCCTTCCTATTTTTTCATGTCCTTAGTATGGGTCATTGTTTTCTCTTATTGTTGTCAAGTGGGGGTGCTCTCTCAATATTTTTAGAATTGTTTTAGGGTAATCTGGGAGTACTCATAAATCATTGATGAGTTTTATGATTGTTATGGCGGGCTTTGGTGCCATCCCTTCTCCTTAGAGCTCTCTAGAGTTTGTCCTTCACATTTCACCCCTCTAGGTGAGTAGGTTCAATCTCATGACCTTAGTTTGGTCATTGTACTATTATTTTCTAGCATTAGAATCTAGAAAATTGAAAATGGATTCTTATATTATATGATTTTATATAAAAATGTGCTTTTGTTAGTAATGCTCCAATCGAATTCATACATGAAAATCTTGATTCTATAATATACATGGGACCATATTTGCCCTATAAAAGTTTTATATTATTTAAATTTGAAAATTTGAATTTATTTATGATTGATGAAACGGACCTCTAGGCTTTATGTTATTATGGAAGTAGATATGTTGAACTTTAGAATGAATAGAACCCCATTTTATGACTTAGTATGGTTTTTAGATAGGAAATTCCTAGAGGAACAATGTGTAAGTTAACGAGTAATTGTTCTTGGTACCAAGACCCTCGAGGGGCACTTTATCCACATGTTAAATCAGTCCACGAGGTCGCGGTTCACGATGTGAAGTCGTAAGTCATCAGGGGCTCTTGTTCGCGAGGTAGTCCACCCGTTCGGGTGAGAGTGTGAGTGAGAGGATGGGGTTGAAGATAAGCATATTTGGTAACTCAATCTAAAAATGAGTAAATTAGGGGAGGTTAGTATAAGTTGGACAACTAAAAGGGAGGTATGTTAAATTTTAACAAATCTTAGAGAAATTACGTGTAATTTATTTAAAACTTACATAGCGTTCATTTTTTTTTTTCAATAATATCCCTAAAATACTATTGACGCATTAGTGAAGGAGAATAGAAAAATTATAGAAGATGTACAATTTAGTAAATTATTTCATAACTTTCTCTAATCATTTCCTTAATTTAAATGAGCTTTTAAAACTTGGCCAGCCGAGTCTAAAAGCCTGATGTGCACCGTTGTCAGATTCAAATTTATACCAGCATTTTTCAATTCTGTTCACATTTCTTAAAGAACGCATAAAAGTTAAATCATATTACATTAGTTATATAATGTTAAATTAATTTGTAGAGTATCCTAACATAATGTCTACTAATTCTTATGAAGTATAACAAACTTTTCCATTATATTATTATTATTGGGATTTATTGCCTTAGCATTACTCGATGGTTCCATCGTGAACACTACTTTCTTTTAAAGTTTGTAATTTTTAACCGTTTTTGTGGCTTAATAGGTTTTTTCCTTTTTTTGTTTTGTTTTGGTCAAGGTGGTTTAACAGGCTATCAGAAATCAACCTCAGTTGGAAAGTATTGATTTCTTTTAAAGGCCCATATTCATTGCACCTACAAAGTATAAGCTTTCGGTAGTAGTTCATTGGAAGATTTTCATAAACTTGCGGTCATAATTTAATAAAACTGCAATTATATTTGTTCATTTTCCTTCGTATCAACGTATGCAAATAAATCAGGACCCGCCTACTGGATAAGGATAAGTGCTTGCCGCTGTCAACATATAAAAGTTCATTTCATGTGATGATGTTTCTTTTGACCCTGATTAATATTGTATGTTGTTCTGAGAAATCTTGCATGCATTTAGTGCACTATGTAGACATGGTCTATATTCAATTATAGAATGACACTAATTAAATAAATATAGAATTTGAAGGTCAGTCCTAACTAAAATATTATTTTATTATCATGTATGAAGTTTATTCATATATTACTCCTGGCACATATAAGAATTTCTCTTGCTGTTTTAGTTTGTTTGATGTTCCTTGTGCTTTCTAGGAGTTAATGTAACAAATTGGTCAGATAAAGATACCGTAAAAATTGTAGTTGGTGAGTAATTATGCATGAAACGTCATTTCCAAATATGCTTTGGTGTTTGACAAAGTATGTTTAAATTAAACTGACTCTAAAGCTAGCTGGAAATATATCACTATTGTATTTAATCTTAAGACCTATGAAATAAAAAAATAAAGATTATTATGTGATACCATTATTACTAAGTCTATTATTGTTGTTAAACCCTCATTAGTGAGTTTGCCATAATAAGAGGGCTTAACTTTCCCATTGAATTATTGGCCCTAATACATCCATCTAAGCATTTTCTTTTTGCTATCTAGTTAGTGGTGGAAATAGGTTGAGCAATAGGCTTCAGCTTAAATAATTGGTCTCTTCAAAATAAAACCTGACATCGACCTATTATCTAATATAGGTCTTTTTATGGCTTTAGCTGACCTCTTAAAAGCTCGTCTACCTAAAGGCTATCTAGGTCTATTTAATTATAAAATATTTTTAAAAAATCAAAATATCTATTCTTAAATAAGTCAAAATACTACTAAATATATTTTAAAATAGACTAAAACACTTTAGTTTAAAAATATATTTTCAAATAATTAAAATATTTCTATTATCATTAGATATTTAAATGATGATGATGATAATAATAATAATAATAACTTAAGTATAGGTATTTTCCAGGAATAGGCTATTTTTATAGTTGAAGTTACCTATTAGTTAAAAATGCTTTTTAAAAATCTTAGCCTAATTTATACTAAATATAGGCCAAGCAATAATTAGGTCAAACGTCATAGGCCAAAGGTTAACGACCGGCCTAACCTCATTCCACCTCTATGTCTAGCCTCCACCCATATTAGGACTGTGGTTAGTTAAGCTGCTGTTTTTTTTTTTTTTTAAATTTTTTGATACGTAGTTAAGCTGATCGCTGTTTGTAAGAAAGCCATCAAACAAATTAAAATAAAAGAAAGAAGAGAAGTCATCAAATAAACCATATCACGCATCAATTCAAATAATTCATCTCTTTTTTTTTTTTAGTCGAGAATAATTCAGATCCGATAGGGGAATACTGGACCAAGTTTTCGACTTTTTTGGGTTTTGGGATCCCTTAGTGGGCTTTGAATTTGAATGGGCTGACAGTTTCTTCCGTAATCGACAATGCTGTCCCCCCTTTTTTTTTGGTAAATCCACTTCTATGCTTTCAGTGGGTGGCTGAAAAAAGTGAATGGCTAGAAACTAATTAGCCCATAGTATTGGGCATTCTTTGCACATAGCATTGGGCTTCCTTTTTCATTGGATTCTATTTCAACAATATCTTGAACAATTGGAACAAGGCAACAAACTAAACATGGACAGGAGGCATGACCCCCCCCCCCCCAAAAACAAACCATTGACAGGAGGTATATTTTGTTCTACCACAACGAAAAAGGCTTAATATCGAATCTCAATAAAAGAAGCTTATAAGTAAAGGTGGTGAAGTGAAGAATAAACTCATAAAGGTAGCTCAACAATAGAATTGGTGTCAATGAGAAAGTAGCAGGTGGAGTTTTGCTGGGGACCTTATTAAGGTGTAGAGTTTTGGTTCTGCTACTACTCTGTTGAAAAGAGCATAAGAATTGGATATGGAGAGATTGGGCTGGAGACTATACGAAGGGTAGTGTTTTCTTGCTTTCTGGAGTCTTTTATTGATGTTCTTTAATATTATGTTTCTTTTATTTGACTTGTTTTTTTTATTCTATCATTGTACTTTGGTTCCCTCCTTTCAGAGGGGGTGTTTTTAGCCTTTTAACTATCTTGTAAGGAAAAAGAAAAATCTCAAGATACTGAGTCTTAAGTTGATTAGTTGAATGATTCGTATTAATTTTCATTCTTTTATTCCAAGTTGTTTGTAGACTTGCTAAAGCTGTTTATATTTAACAACATTAAACAATGAATAGTATTTATTAGAATCATGTAAAATGAGATAATTTATTAGTTTTATTTTTTGTCAAAAAAATGTACATTTAAATATTTTTCTGGATGGATTTTCCAAAAAAAAAAAATGAAATAAATAGCCTACTATAAATTGTAAGTGTAGAGAACAAAAGTCGATCCATATGTCAGGTGTGTGAGGAACTATGCTATAAATTGAGAGACTTCTCTCGTATAGATTCAATTGTAATTCAAATAAAATTATTCTCATTCCTAAAGAATGTAGAGATGTCCATAGTTACAGCAAGAAAAAAAAAATAGAATTGCTCCTTAATGATTGGTGAGACATTTTTGGATTAAAACTTCTTAATTCAATCACACTATTATAATTAGCCAAACTTTCGAAGATGATGTCTTTATCACTTGAATAATACTACTTATTCAAAAACAAATATATACAAAATTTTTAACAGAAATAATAATGATTGTTAGATGAAATAAAGTGATATAACTCACTAATTCATTCAAATGTTAACAATTATAACGTTATTTTAAATCCAAAATTCTGAAAAAGTTTTTAATTGTGCAACGGTTTCCTTATAACTTTGGCTTGCTTATGTTTTAGGTAAGTTCCCTTCCTAGAAATCAACATATTTCGTCTGACGCAGCGTGCAAATTAACTATAAGTAGTAATTTAAAAATTCAAAGAACAATTCCTATCAACGTGGGTATCTAAAAGCACATGGTTACTTACATTACTTTCGTCAGTTTCGTGCTTGCATTTTCTGTTTTTAGTGTCGTTCTAATCAAGGAATAAATATTTACTTTGGACGCAGTGAGAATTCTCTCAGACAAATTCCAACCACTGGTTCAAGATGTTTGCTTTTATCCTCTTGTCCTGTAGTTCTTGTACCTCAAGTTTAGGAATACTCCTCAAAATTCACATGCACAATTATTATAATCACGCCTCCTTAACTTTTGTGGTTCTCCTTATGTGCTTTTCTTATATTCTTGTCTCATTCCCTTCTTAAACTAAGCAGTGCATGAGCAATGTTTAAGGCAGAGTGGATTGTGAGAGATAAAATTACAGGTGAGTTATATGGTGAATTCTATATGTTTGGGTTTTATTAATGGTTGGAATTAACCATATAATAAAGATAACAATCATTCAACCACGAGTAATATATATATAAAACTGATATGGGCAAAAAGTTAGTCACCTTTTTGATTGTAAGATTCCGTTATTAATTCTATAAAACTGATATGGGCAAAAAGTTAGTGACCTTTTTGATTGTAAGATTCCGTTATTAATTCTTTCATGAAAGGATGAAACAGAGATATTAGTTGGCAAACAAGAGCTAGCTGTGTGGTAAAAGAAACGAACATGCGAGAGCTTTTATAAGATTTACAGGATTCGGGAAAACGACGTTTGAATAATTTCAACTCTGGTGGACCAAAATGATTTATACAGCTCATATATGCATGCAATATTGCAGGGTCCATCGAAAATTTTGAATTCACAGGAGCACTGGTGCAGTGATCTATATACGAAGCAGCCGTTTGATAAGACTATGGGTTGAGAATCGACAATTCACCCGCAATGTACACGCATAAGTGAGCGAATAATGCTATGTACACACACCTCCCTACAAACACCTACGGTTACATTGTATGTGAGGAAGGAAAATGACAACATAATGGCATGACTTATGACACTCAATATTTAGACAAGACATTTCTGAAAAAGCAAAAAACACAATAGTCTAGGCAACTCTCTTCTCTTGTGTGCAATAGAGCAACAACCTCGTCACCACCACCGGTATTGCCACGTCCATTGTCGTCAAGAACTTCTATTATCATCACAATAAGAACAACAACTCTTGAGGAAGAGTGTAACTCCCTTACCTAAGAAGAATAGTAACAATGTCTTCTCTCTTTCATAATTTTTTACAACAATCTTCTTTTGTAAGGTACGTGAGTTCTCATTTACATTTTTTTTTTATAGGTCTATGATATTTGATAGCTTCCTTATTTGCATTTTTCTTTTGGTGAGTGTACGTTAGTTAAATCTGATTATTGAATTGAGAATGAATGGTTTAATAAGCTTGTAAAAGACTTTAAAACTCATAAAATAATGCTAAAAATCGATTTACAAGTTTTTTTTTTGTCATTGGTTTATAAGTTTTAGCATGTATTTACAAGTCTTGTAAACCAAATGCAAAAACTGTAAAACTAAGTATTGCTTAAAATTTGTATATACCAAGTGTAAATAACTTATAAATAGATGACAAAAATCTTATAAACCTATCCTAAGACTTACAAATCAAGTCCAATGGGCTTTGTAAACTAAGTTTTGGGCACAAAAAGGAGCTATAAAGTTCTGAAGTAGTTATAAATACTTAAAATTTGATTTTAAATATTGTGAAAATCGTATATAAGATATTCAGGAAAAAAATTTCATTGGTTTACAAGTTTCGCCCTTAGTTTATAAGTTTTAAACATGAGTTTACAACTCTTATAAACTAAGTTAAAAAACTTGAAAAACTAAGGATCTATTTGGTTTGAGTTACAAGTTTAGTTTCTGGTTTTTAAGAATTTGTGAAGGAAAAGTGAAAATTCTAAAACTGAAATTTGTAATTTTAATTTTCAATTTTCCTTCATAAATTCAAACTTGAAAACAAAATGAAAACTGGAAACTCAAACCAAATAGCCCTAAGCATTACTTAAAACTTATAAACCAAGTTAAAAACCTTATATGAAGGTGGCAAAAAACTTGTAAACAAGTGCTTAAGACTTACAAACTAAGTGCAATAAGTTTGTAAACCAATTTTGCATAAAGTGGTGCTACAAAGTTCTAAAGTAATTGTAAATACTTGAAATCTAATTTAAATATTGTGAAATTGGTGGTAAAAAAGTTACCACCTGATAAGATATTTATAAGAGGTTATAAATTCTTGAAAATCGATTCTAAAAACTTAAATCAGTGGTAAATATTGTATATATAGGTTTTGTACCACAACTTTATTATAATTTATTTGGATTTTTGTTGTTGTAGGTATTGTATCATACTCTATATGTAAAGTATGAAGAATTCAATGATTGTGACAAATTTTGATATTGAGGTTTATATCGATGACAATGATGGGGATTGTGATCTCTGCTTGCATGTAATTGGGATGATATTCAATTTAGAAGAATAAGTGAAATCATTTTACAAAAATTACTCAAGTAACAAGAGTTTTGGGTTTAAAATTATAAATTCAAGAAAGAGGTTGGATGGACAACTCAATTACATGTTACTTGCATGCTTATAGGAGGGAAGTCGTGCATAAAAAAACTAACTAATTTGTTCATACATTTTAAGTTTGTTACAATCAAAGAAAAATTCATTATTCCATCATCACTATTTATAACTTTACACTATGCTCTTATTATTGATTCGTCATTATCATCAACTAATATATTCTTTTGATATAATTCCTTAGTATTACTCATGTCTTTGTCCACATTGATCCCATCACATTCACATCTCTTCTTGGCTTCTTGGGGGTTTTGTATTCTTTTCCATTTATTTTTTATTATTTGCTTTTGAATGAGTTATTTGGTTATGTATCTAGTACAAAAAAAGGACACAAATGAGTTTATGTATCATCTATATAAAATAATATCAATAATTTAATATTATAACCAATTTCAAGTAACCAAAAGTAAAGTAGTCTATTGTCAAACTTGTCCTAAACCAAAATACAATTTGTAAACACGTGAAAAAACTTGTAAACAGATGGACAAAGCCTGTAAACCTTTGTTTAAAGCTTATAAACCAAGTGCAAACATTAAATCTGTGTGAAAACTTGTAAACTAAGCACAAAAAACTTGTAAACCCATGTTGAAAATTTGTAAACCAAACGTAAAAAACTTTTAAATCAATGCTGAAAACTTACAACCCAAGTGAAAACACTTGTCAACTAATCCTGAAACTTTAAGGAAAGTAGAAAACTTGAAAACTCGTGCTTAAAGAGTCCACCCATCCACCCACCATTATAATCAAATAATCCATGTGTTAAGAGAAATCTAAGGACCTATCAAAAGAGAAGTGCAAATAAGAAACCCACAAACCTTACAAAAAAATTGTTATAAAAAGTGAAAGAGATGTGTATTTGTTGCTACTATTCTTCTATAGGTAAGGGAGTTATGCTCTTCAAGGGTTGTTGTTCTTACTGTGAAATGAGCAAATAGCCGAGAGGTGGCGGTGGCGGTCTCTTGCACTCATGAGAGAAGAGAAGAGAGAAAATGGGTTTGTGTTGCTGTGCAAGAAAGAAAGAGAGAGAAATGTGTTTGTGTTTCACTTTTTCAAAAATATTTTCTTTAAGAATAGTGGTGGTGTTTGTATCTTACCACTATTTTGTTCTTTTCTCTTTATCCAATACGGTGGAAGCGTCAGTGTAGCATAAATGGTGTATAAATAACATAACTTAAGTATATATACATGCACATCAAATTTGGGCCCTAACAATAGAAGAAAGAGTAAAGGGAGAATTCAGACTAGGCTAGTGTAAAGTTGACTAAAAAATTAGATGAATATGATTTAATCTTTTAGCTAATTCAACCATTTTCCTTAAATTATGACAAAATTTTAATAATTTTCGTAATAATTCTCGTAGCAATACTAATTTAGTAACTAATTGAGTAATTCTCCTAATCTTGAGTAGATGTACACATACTAGACACTTTTAAGGGGCGTGCCATTTCATGTGAGATGCCTTTCTCTGTTTCATTCAAAAATTTCTGTTCTGCTAAGCTGGTCCTACACGGATATATAAGGCCACAAAATGACAAAAACAATACTATTAAGTATTCTTTCTGTCTGTTTGTGAGTGAGTAAGTGAAGAAAGAGAATGATTGGAGAATGTTTAAAGAAATGTAGTATTCCCTAGAGAATAGTATAGAATAAAAGGACTTGACGTTCTGATCTGGATTTTGATATTAATAGAGGTAACGGGGACCAATCAGAAGTGGAAAACGATGTATGGCAAACAATAAACAGTAATTTTTGACCAGGGATTCGCATATTTGTTTTGTCTATTCCGTCATTTAATTAGGCAATATGAGGTAGGTTAATGACCCTTTTGTTGTTTGTACACAAAGTTTCCAAGCCTTGTTGCGGATTGTCCGATATTTGATTGTGTAGAAACGGCTAAACCATGTGTGGATTTATATTTATGTAACGTACAACTTGATCATGTTAATATTCTTAATGCATTTTATCATTCTTGTTTCTGATTCATGCCGTTGATGTGCATGTCATTAGTGGATAATATAGACATATCCATGTCACATCATTTCATATACAGCAATATACTATAATATGTATTTTATGCCATCAGGCAGACTCCAGAATTCGTTGGACAATCGGAGTCTTATTCTAATATAAAAAATATTATAAAACTGAGGATATGATTGGCAAAATTAAAATGATGAAACAAAATATCCACCAGATCAGACAGCGGCTACATTTCTTTCACCTACAAATTACCATACAGAAATTATTTATTAATTAATATATTAATTATTACATTAAAAATATAGTAAACTAACAAGTCAATTAACCAATAGAACAGAAGAAATATTTTCTCACTTTCAATCACATAAAGAAATTTTCTTATATATTATAAATAATGGCTAGCTTTGAACAAGCAAGATTTTCACCAAACAGACAAGAGTAAACAGATGATGTTAATAGCTAACTAGCTATGGCAATTGAGAGGAGCTGGTGAATAAGAAGGTGGCCTAAAAATGATTTGTTCATGATATGATATGATGGTTGGCTCGTGAGTGAGCCAACATCTTAACTGCCTCAAATCCCCCACACTGATGTCCACCACCACCAGTACATGACAAATTCCAACTCCCACATACAAACAATATGCTGGCCGGCTGCTTCACATGCCACCAATATCCAACACAAAGCACTGCTCCTACAACTACAGGTACTACCCTCTATCTCTCTCTCTCTCTCACACACTCACTCACACTCATTCATCACACTCACTCGTGCTCTCTCTTTTCTCAAGAAGTAAATTCAGGGAAAAAATAGGCTTTCCCAGGAGTGGGATCAGAGTCTTTTTGTAGCCATGAAGAGGTTGTTCATGTCACTCCTCCTTTAGCCCTTTGGCCGTTTCGGAGAAACTGAAAAAGCCTGAAATTCGCCCAAAGAACGGTCCTTTTACCCGACTTTGACTTCAGACGCCTAGTGTTTTTTTGGGAGCAGAGTCTCCCTCCCTTATACTGACTAGTCTCTTTGGGAAGAAGAAGAAGGATAACACCCTCACCAAAAATCTGATGAAATGTCTATTTTTCCCAATTCGATTCATTTGCAGAATGCTTCCGAAAACACAACCCGATAATCCCACCCCACAAATTGGATCGTTTCCCAATGGTAGAGGTACCCACTACTAGTCAAGTCCCTTTCCCCTTTCCTGCTACCCCTCTGATTTCCAGTTAATTCCCGTGTTCCCCACACTCTCCTCTCCCCTTACTCTCTCTCTCTCTCTCTCTCTCTTATCAATGACGCAATTCACCCGAACAATACCACCTATGCACCACGAAACCACACACCTCTTCTCCAACCCTAGCGTCGTCATGAACAAGAACCAAATCCCTAGGACTAGGCCCTGGCCTGGGTTCCCTACAACACCTAAGTCCCTAGGTAGCACCTTCGGTGACGCCACTTGCATGGAACAGTTACTTGTCCACTGCGCAAACGCCATCGAAACCAACGACGTAACGCTCGCACAACAAATCCTCTGGGTCCTCAACAATATAGCTCCCCCAGACGGCGACTCCAACCAGCGCCTCGCCGGAAGCTTCCTAGGGCCCTAACCGCCCGCGCCGCAAAATCCGGAAGCTGCAAGTTGCTCGCGGCCGTTGCAAGTGCTCACCATAACAACCTCGCCACAGTCGAGACGCACAAGCTCTCTGTCATCGAATTGGCGAACTTCGTTGACCTGACACCCTGGCACCGATTCGGTTTCACCGCAGCCAACGCCGCCATTCTAGAAGCTACCGAAGGGTTCTCCGTCATCCACATCGTGGACTTGAGCCTGACGCACTGCATGCAGATACCGACATTGATCGATACCATCGCAAGCCGCCACGTGGTGCCACCTGTCATCAAGCTCACTGTGCCCGGTGCTGCCTCCAGGGACGGCATCAATATCCCTCCCATGCTCGACCTCTCCTACGAGGAATTGGGCGCCAAGTTGGTCAATTTCGCAAGGTCCAAGAACGTCGTCATGGAATTCAGGGTCGTTTCTTCGAGTTACGCGGACGGTTTTGCGGCTTTGATCGAACACTTGCGGGTGCAACATATAGTTCACGCAGCGGAAGGTCGACCAAGCGAAGCTTTGGTTGTGAACTGTCACATGATGCTTCACTACATTCCCGACGAAACTGCACTGTCTCTGGAAGCAGATTCGAACCCTTATGTCGTTTATCACGATTATAATTCTTCTTGTTCCGCGAGTAATAGTAATTCCTCGTTGCGATCAATGTTTCTTAAGGCACTGCGGAGCTTGGACCCTACGATTGTCGTTTTGGTTGATGAGATGCGGATTTGACGTCTAATAACTTGGTTTGTAGGCTAAGGTCTGCGTTTAACTATCTGTGGATACCGTATGACACGGTGGACACGTTCCTTTGCGAGGGAGCAAGCAGAGGCAGTGGTACGAAGCTGATATTTGTTGGAAGATTGAGAATGTGATAGCGCATGAGGGGCTTCAGAGGGTTGAGCGGGTTGAGCCCAAGAGCAAGTGGGAGCAGCGGATGAGGAATGCGAGCTTTCATGGGATCGGCTTCAGCGAGGACTCGGTTTCGGAAGTTAAGGCCATGCTGGATGAGCATGCTGCTGGGTGGGGATTGAAGAAAGAAGATGAGCATCTTGTGCTCACGTGGAAAGGCCACAATGTCATCTTTGCCTCTGCTTGGTTGCCTGCTTGAACATCTTTTTCTCTCACTCGCTGTGTACTCTATGAATAATAAACTTTTCATATTCTTATGCAGTTTTTGGCTTTCAATCTATTAGTCATTAGAACAAATTCTTCTTTCTACATTGTACTTTTAGGAGTAAATCAGTAGATGAGATTTTTCTCTCTTTTCAGTTTTGGGTGAGAGATTGTATACATGCACCTTATCTTATACCGACTTGCTAGAAATCTTGTACAGGTAGTGGAGACAAGGTTGCGTTATTCTAATAACTAAAAAGTGGATGTCTATTGGACACCACTTATAACCAAAGATGTGATAGATGTTGAGGATGAATGAGGGCTCCTTTCACATCAATTGTGGTAAAATGAGTATCCAATAGATCCTAACTTTTAGATGTTAGAATGATATTTTTAGTGGAGACAACAGCTGCTTTATACCTTTTCACTATTTATCATATCAGTTAGGTTGGCTTCTATTTTCTTTTAATTTATATATGAATACTGTTTAGTGTACAATAAAATTGTAGAACAATATTATATCAACACTAACAATATTCTTTTTATTTTCTTTTCAGTGTATCAATACCCACTCCCACTAAAAGATAAATAACCTTGTGAGAGTGCCAATGTAATATTGTATAATTTACACCAAGCCCCTTTATATATATTACATTTGTAGAGCTATTACTGAGATGATGAATGTTAAATGGTAGAAAGCAACAAAAGTTTTCTTCTCTAACAACATATAGTTTAGAATTTCTCCTCAAATAAATAACTGTTTTGAACATCTCCATGAACTCTCCAATTTTAAGGGTGCTCAGTTGCTCACATTTGACCACTCAATGTAGATTTGAATGTGAAGTCAAAATTAATGGCGTTAAGTTATCGCAGTCTAGTATTTTACGTTATGTTGCTATGAGCATATATTGGATATCAATCATTGCTTTCAGTTTCCAATTCGGCTATATAATAGGCTTATGCTATCACATGCTTCGACTTAATAGTAATAGTTATTGTCATTTAAGCCTATCATTATAATAGTCAATATTTCCTTCTCACTCTTAACAATTAACCACTTACCTCACTCGATCCTCTTGTGTGTACTTCCTTGCGAAGGATGATTAAACCTTGGGATATTTCCCTTGTTGATAGAACATTTTTTCTCATTGGAACAAATTTCTCCTTTGCTGAATTAGTCATTGTGCGCAAAACATATGGTATGAATCTTATGCCTCTGAATTGGGTTGCTTTGGTGCTTCAGTCATAGATCCATAAACGTCATCTGTTAATCCTTATGCATCCAACGGTATGATTAATTTCTGACTAATCCTTATGATCCACTGGTAGTTCCCGAAACTCATGCATAATCCTTATGAAGTTATGATTAATTTGGTCTCAAAAAAGTTTATACGGTCTTCAGCACGCCACGAAGCTGCAAATCTTCACTCCATCTTGTACATGTCTGTAGATATCAAAAAACGAGAATGTGGAGAGTTGGGGAAGCAGCAAAATTGGATTGAGATGACATGTTTTCTATTTTTATTACTTCTTGTTTGCTAACTGGCAAAAATCATTATTTTTATGTTAATTTCATACTGTAGTTGTTAGTTGAATTTGTAAAGCTGAGTAGAACTTTTTGGTTTGTAGCATTACTCGTAACGGAAGTATGTCATCATTAGATCATTGTAACACCGTTCCTCAAAAGCAAATCGTAGAAACTTCGGTGAACTTTATTTCTGAGAATTTAGAATGAGTCTCTTCAGTACTCTATACAATTGGATACAAGCTAGGTTTATATATAGGGATTAGTTGTAGCAAACTTAATTTACTTAACAATATAACCAACTCTTCTCCGTCCTAATTGTGTCACGTGATTGAAGAAACTAACTCTACACGAGTGTTGTGCTGCAGTGATGGATTTCTTGCTCCTCCAGTGGTGGGCTCAACTTCTTCATATTTGGGCCTGTCAATAGAAGTGGGCTATGAGGTCAAATGCAATTGTTTACCTCAAAAGATTGATAAAACCTTATTTGGATTTAGTAGGTTCTAAATCTGTAGGCACATAACCCAACCTGTTTTGAATGGATTGCCTCTGACTAGGCACGTGCAGAAGCCAATTATTGGATTTTTCTGCATCAATTTCTGACTTTCGAGCAGCAATAGAGTTGAATGCCTGTTATTCTACCCGAAGATCGGCCACTGGCCTAAGTGATGCTAGTTATTATAACGGTCAAGTGCACAGTGATTTTGATAGACATCACTATCGCCGATAGTAATGATTTTTATTTTTATTTTTGTGTCCAGCAATAGTGATGTTGCAACATTCAGTACTTATAAATGGAAAATATGCGATGTTTTTGTCAAAGGCAGAGAGTCTCTTAGAAGTTTGTGCAGTTAATTGAAAGCCCGCGTTTGATCCTTTCTTTTTTGGTGCATCCAAGTTTGATTTTTATTTCTTGAACATATTTACTCTCATACAAGCGTGAAGAGTCCTTTTAGACTTGATAGAGCACAAGCGCATTACTCCTGGCCAGTCTGTTAAGTAGACTATGCACTTGAGGCGCTGGACTAATGGATGAACTGTCCTCCTCCAACAGAAGTACACAGCGTTCGAGCCAGTCACAGAAAAAAAAGTAGACTCTGAAATCATTTAAGGATCCATTCTCCCAAGATTTTGAGTTGGTAGGCAGAGTACCATGAATGACATAATTACATATCCAACAAGTTCCCCCACTCAATGTCTTGAAGTATGGACCATGCGATGCACATTTGAATGGGTGCCCATATCCTGTATAGGTTCCAATGCCGACTGTCTTGGTCTAGTACTGTTATGCTCTATGCCGGTGCCTTGTTTAGAGTCTTAAGACATTTCTCTCTTTTTTTAAATTTTTTATTTTGCTATTTTGCCACTTAGACTCTAGTCATATAAGTAACTACATAATAGATCATGGATATTTGAAAATTCATTCTCTTGATTTTCTCATATAATCTATGAGCAATAAGTTGATTATATTAAGCAAGAAAATGAAGAGAACTAAATAAACTGAAGCAAAAAGCTGAGGAATCATGGCAGTAGAGATATTAACTGCTTTCAGTACTAATAATCTAAGCATAAAAGAAAACACATGTACACCACACCACACTTATTCACTTAATTCTTCGGAAAATTAATCTCCCCCTTAGGATTCTATAACTTGCGCTCCCATCTGTGTGCAAATTTAAATCACCGAACAATCGGAACGAATGTTCCCATTCTGTGCATTCTTGACTCCAACTCGGCCCAATTTGGTGATGGCAGCGACGAAGTTGGCGTGGAAGGTTTTGCTGTTAGTTGCAAAGGCATTCACTGCGGGCTTGGACCTGTGGTCCGTAAAAAGGACTTGATCCGAGGTGAACAGGCCCAACCCCTTCTGAAGATTCCTGTAATAAGCGTTATCGAATGCCCGTGGAGTTGTCGGGTCCATGTTGATTGCAATCCTTGGATCCACATTCCTAGGGCACATCGATTTTAGCTGTGATGCGTATAGCTCGTTCAATGTAGGGTCCACTCGACTGTGACTCCTGTAATTGTATATTCTATTCGAGAACTTGCTGCAATGGGAGAATCCAACGGTGTGAGCACCTGGCAAGTGGCAAGTGAAGAAGCACCATCACAGCACGTCAACATGGTTCATCTTTCCAAGGAAATTTTTTGGCACTCTAAAACCCCAAATTATTTTTCTCATTCTAATTCATTCACTCTTAATCAAGATAATAAGTGATTAGAAAGATAAAATTGTCTCAAACAACTGTCACAAATAATAATTAAATAAAATGTCTCACATTTTTTTCATTAAAATTTTTAAAATAATAAATTTTGAATTCATGATCTCGCATATTATTCAAATCACGCGTCTTACTCTATGAATACTTAACACTTTTCTCAACTTCCTATCTAATTTTTTGGCATGTGCAGTGCTGCGTGAATTAATTGAAAGAGTTTCAATTTTCAAGCTAGATTTTCGAGACAGTTGTAAGTAGATTCATCACATGGTTAGTTTGTATATTGATTCAATAAACGCATTAAACAATGTTAGATCTGTTACAAGTACTTTTCATCTGATTAAAATTGCTTCGCACATTGAGCTATACAATAAATTATCATTCCATCAAAAGATAACTTTTTTAATTATGTAGTGAGTGATGTGATGATAGTCCACACATAACGGATCAAAATTAAATCCGTAATCTTTTTATTCTTTCCAATCAATTTTCAAACTGAAACGTTATTAAGGGAACACAGAAACAGAGATCATGTCTGATGGCAGCTGTTTCTTAATTATTTGGGTAGCACCCTTTGATTGGAAAGTGTGATGCACGCGCATTACCTGAGAGTGCAATCATTTCTGTCTGGGTGAGCCCGTTTGCAGCAAACAGTGAATTGAGCTGGTTCAAGTTGAAGCCTGGCTGAGGGAGCCTCCCGTATACATCTGAAGCTTTTGATCTTAGCCCATCATATCTTCCCAATTCAACCTCGTAGTACGGTCCACCAGCCTGAAGTGAACACGCAAGCAAATTGCATTAACTCAATTAAGCTCCCAGTTGATCATACAATTAAACACAAATTAAGTTATGCAAATGGTATTAGTCACTTCAATTAGAGAGAGATTATTGATGATTATGAACAAACCAGCGAAATAACATCCCGGGTTGCCATGGCGAGAATATCAGCGCATGAGACTTTGTTCCTGCACAAAGGGACAGCATCCACTGCTGCTTTTGCTTTGATCACAGTGTCAAACCCATCTCCGGCCAATGAAAGATTGTCTGGGTGATCCTTCTCTGCTTTGTTGTTTGGTGTCGATGCTACCAAAACTGAAGCATCACAACCCTGTGTGACATTGCAGACATACATATATAGCATAAATAGAAAAAACTTGATGAGTTTATTAATATACAAGAACATGCTGTAGATGGTTCCTTCTTTATAAGGTTAATCATCAGATCAAATGCATGCAATTAATTGATTACCTTCACGAAGCAATCATGGAAGAAGAGCCGAATGGTAGCAGGGACCGTGACAAAGGTTTCATGAAACTTCTTTTTAACTGCTTCTCTGACGATGTTTTCAACATTGGGGCAGATTTTTGCATAGTGGTGTCGGCTTAGCTGGGCAGAAGTAGGACATGAATAAAAGCACACACTTAAGAGTAATGAGACTAGTAGAAGATTAAGCTGAGCCATTTTAATTTTGATGTTTCTGCGGTGGGAGAGGTTAAAGGAGGACTATAAAATGCAGAGATTTTAGTGGCAGATTGAAGAGTGAGAGTGGAATTATGGCTTAAGTGGAAAAAGTATAGGCGAGGGGGGCATATATTATACGAGCTATATGAAGTTGTCGGGTTCACGAGCCAGTTGTAATAGAATCTTTTTTAACCTTTTTTACAGCAAGAAAGTGCACTTTGAATAATAATAGAGGAATGATACATTTTGAAAGGGACACTATCAATCAGTAGGCAAAGAAGAGAGGACACTAGTGAGGTTGGTTCTTTATTGGCATTCCTTTTATTTATATGGCTGCTTCAATATATTTGTCCAAATATATATGATTCTTTTGGTTTAGGCCTGGGGGAGGGGCCTGGTTTGAAACCACAAATTCCCAATTTCCAAATAATTGTCGACCAAGTTGGTTAAGCATCAATACCGACAGAACGAGAGAGAAGAAGGGGCTGCTAACAATTAGCACAAGAAGAATGTGGAGTGGCATGCACGTTAAGGTTACTTTCCTAACCTATGCATCCCCTTGCTACCAGAAATTAAGTGCACTCTGCCAGTTTTGATGCTTGGCGGTCCTAGTAGTAGTAGTAGTGTCTGAAATATATACATTGAATGGGGAATTAGAAATAGAAAGTTTAATCTGAGGTGGCTAAGGGAGAAAAAACGTTTTTATTCACGGCGAAATTCTAATAATTGAACAAAAAAACATGCAACTTAAAAGGAAAATAGAAGAATCTAAGTGCCCTCTCGAGAATGCGAAGTATATCCATTAATAATGAACAAGGCCAACAATTTTGCGGCAGAAAATATGAGTTTGGAGTACCAGAGACACCACACATATGTCACTGTATCTGCATATCAGGAAAAGCGGTGATACAGGAATCCTTACTCACATGTCAAGAATCATACCCACATTCGAAAGTAACCGACACAGGGTTAGTTTGACTGTTGAGGCACGGGTCCATATTCCATATACTGCCAATTTATTGTTGTGTTCTATTTCTCCTTTTTTTTTTTTTTTTACCAATATTTGGATTTTAATAGCCTTTTAGGTCGTGCTCTGCCTTAAAATCATTTGGGGACATGTGATGATATAAAACACGTTGATATCAATGATATGAAATGATATAAAATAGAGGAATGGTGTTTTTTCCCAATTGATTAGCTTTCAGTCTTTCACAAAAATGTTATAAAATTAGCTGCTAGTACAAATAATTTGCCTTTTGTAACATTTATAATCTGTTTGGCAAGGAAAAAAAATAGAGAGAAAGGAAATAGAGTGGAAAAAATAGAGATGAAGGAAATTGAGGTGATTTTTATTTTTCATAGATATGTTTGGATGTAAGGAAAATGTGAAGAAAGAAAATAGAAAAAAGATAAATTTGTTTTGTTTGTTTAAATGAAAAAGTAAAAAGAAAGAAGAACAAGATATCAAATAACTTTTTTATCCTTATGTTATGTTATGAAAAAAAAATAAAAAATTTATTTTTATAGAACTATTTAAAACATTATTGAAAAATTATATACAATTTTATCATAAATTTTTTTTCAAAATAATATAAATAAATATAATAAAAATTTACTTTATACATATTTATATAAAAGCATTCAAGTTAATATCAAATAAAACATGTAATTATTTTTTAATATTACAAGTTAGAATAATATCAAGATAGTAAATAAAAAAATATTAATAAAAATAAATTATTTAAATTTATTTAAAATAAAAATATTAAATTCAAGAATATTGAGAATAGAGATTTAAATCATGAGCATGGATATTTTTTAGATATGTAAAGATTATTCCCTACTTCCACACTTTTCCGCCCATACAGTGGAGGAAAAAAATTGAATGGGTCACACATTTTTTGACACATTCAGTCTTTTCCAACAAAAAATCACTTCTTTTCGTTCACTTTCTTTCCTTTCCCAATCTTTCCTCTTTATTGCCTTTCAATCATCAAATTTTAATAAAATTCTTTCCAACGGTATATAAGTTCAAACTGGGATGGCCCAAAATCTATGCGGACCAACATATCAGTCACATTGAATTAATGCAGGTTTATCAGGTGTCGGTGAAAAGCATTTATAGGTGATTTTTATTCTTTTTAGCTGTTTGACCCGGGTATTATTAGGCTTATGACTCACCCTGTTGGCGATAGCGAGCTCAAAACACTGCACATGGCAACCACAACACACAGAAATAAAATACGATTCCAGTAAGAAAGATATTCAGAAATTTAAAAATAAATGAAAAAGGAAATGTCAAGTAAAGTAAAGGATGCTGATGCGATTCATAGGACTTGAGGAATTGAACTAGTGTGTCCATTCGGCATTTCATTAATCCATTTCCTAAATTGCCCCATTGATTAGGGTAGCAGTGAATGAGTCGGAATGGAAATTGGGCAATTCAGATATCATGGGCTCCCTCGCTCACTAATGGGCACGTACCTACATTATTATTGGCTGCTCATGCACGCAAACTCGTCCTTAACTTTGTCCATTATTTTTCCGTTCTTCCTTTCCCCTCAGACATGACAGCTGGAGTGGGCTCCGTCGTTTGGTGTTGTGTTTTTGTCCAGCGTGGGCCAAGTTGTTGCTGGTATAAGAAGATCTAACATCTTCGTTTTCTTGGAACTTCTTGCTGTTGCTTTTATCTCTTTACTAGTCGTTGCCAACACCAACAAATTATTAATATGGGTTACAAAAGAGGTCCATACTAAAGAGTTGTGTTATTTTAATATATCGAAAGTGGTTTTTATTCGGATATAGAGCTTTATCACTTATGAGATATAATAAGTAGAAATCATCATCATTTAATAGTAATAAAGTGAGTGTTCTCCAGACACATCACATCCAAGCAGTTCCATGACTAGGACTACTATCATAACTCCTATGTGACATTCTTTGATCCCACAATCCTCATTTATTTGTAATAACTTTGCATATAGGATGTTTAAAAACAATTCACTAAGAATGGCAGTGTCTATACTTAAAGATTGGCAGTATTTATATATTGTGCTTAATTCGTCCCTGCACAAGAATCATGAACAGTAGCACAATATTATTTTAAATTCTATCTTGAATTTTCCAGCATGAAGGACGTGACCACGAGAGCGACTGGTTTGAAAACCGCATTAAAGTTGGAACACTTTATCATCAATTGAGCGATGAGTGACGCGAAATTAAAGATGGTGTAGGACATGCATGGATAGAAAAGGTCTAGCAGTTCAAAGTCTGGACAGGTCGAGTCCTGGTTCATAGTCCTGGCTTATTGGTTATGAGAAAGTAATTAACGACAGATGACAACCATCAATCTCTAGTGATGACTTGTGAAAAAGGAGAAGAATATGTAGTCGACTCAGTTTGATTGCTTCATACTTGATTTTTTCTTTTTGAATTAACTCTTCTAGTGAAATATAGTATTCCATTTTTTTTTCTTCTTCAAAAATTAAGTACCAGTGATGGATAGGTGGCTTCTATGTTTAGTCCATGTTGTGTTTGGGAGCACCTGGTGCAGGACACTTTCATATAAAATAATAGTTGCTTTTAATCTACAAAAGAGTCCTCTCCATCTATTCGCCTTCCTCCCTCTAATCACCAACGACACTGGTAGATTGCGCCACCGCCCCTTCTTGCCAAACCCTTGGACTGGCACTGCCGCAGCAGCGTCATGCCCGCTGCAATATTGGCTGCTTGCTTGAGTTGGGTGATCTGGATCCGTTTCACTGCTGCCGCAGGACCCAAATAGATGACATTGGACTTGTAACCGTACTCCAAAATGGTTACCGTGTCCATACTCAATATTTATATGATATATGTACTTATTGGGTATTTTTAAGACTTATTAATCAACTATTACAATAAGTAAGTGTTACTTAAATACAAATTGATCCTTATAAAATATTAAATTTTACAATTAAATAAATTAAAGTGTTATTTACCATTTTAAATCTTATGTTTCTTTAGATATTTTTGTTTGATCATCCTAAAAAATCACTTATTTTAATATATAATTATTTTATTGATTATATTTTTATATAATATATATTATCATACTCATCCCTCAATTTTTAGAAAATTTTTTTACCTCATACCTATATCTATACTCGATATAGATACCTAATCTGTACCTATGCAACATAGGTTATATCTTCTTCTTGTACAACTCCAATATTGGCTTCTTGTTGATTTTTATTGTGATGTTTCGAGAACCAAGATGGTTTTTGTTGTTGGTGAACCAAGTTTCTTTTTCGCGCTAGTGAATGAAAAACTTCAAGTGTTCTAGTTGAGAGAACTTCAAATGCAAGCCCGAATAATATTGCACTATGCTCTTTTTAATCACTTGTTTCCTAACTACCCGAGATCTTTCTCTCCTTATTCTCTCCACCATTTCCGTTTCTCTACCAACCCAATTCTCAAAGGAAAGATCTTTCATACTTCATTACCAATTCAAACTTCAAATTCTCAAAATCTCAATCCATCTAGTAACGACAAATGAACTTGTTTTCCCTTTCCACATGTGGTTGGAGCTGTTGTGAAGGGCGGCATGAGGTGGAGTTGCCGACGAATGTGAGGGATAGGAAACCCTGGTCTCCCTCCCACATTCAGCGGCTCCAGTCTGTGCGGTGTTGCCAGTACAATTTGGCAGGGCTCCTTTGTAAAATTATACACTTTACCCATTTTATGCTTTTTTTTAAATAAAATTTAATGAATAAAATGACAATCATTGGATCTTTAAAAAAGTGTCATCTAATGGTAAATTTAAACGGACCATTAGAAAGTCCAGAAGTTGTGATGGACCAACATAGATGGCACCATCTTGGATAAACGTCATCATCAAATATTCTAAAGTAAAGTATAGACCGTGCCTCAAATTCGAAAAAAAATATATACACTACTTTTTTTTATCTAAAATTTCTTCTTTTTATGGGAAATTTATTTTTAATTTAATGATTATAAATAACTATTTGTTTATACGAAGCATCTTGTTTCACAAATTATGGACATCCTAAGTTTTAATATGATATTATACTTTTTTTTTCGTGAATATGAAATGTTCTTATACTTATATATATACATATTAAACAAAGGGATGAGCATAGTTGGCTGAATTAAAACAGATATAGTAAGATTTTGAATTTCACCATTAATTATTGTGGAATTTCCATATTAATATTAAATTTCCTATTTAATTATTTATAAAAAATTATTGTTTTATTAATTGTTTTCTCTTCCGTTTTCTGCATATTTCATGCTTGAATATATTGCCGGTTTAAATAACTATGAGAACATTGAACAATTATCTTGTCATACTCATTTTTTTGGGTCAAAATCATACTCCATGTATCTTTTGGCAAGTAAACCTAATTTAAGTTCAGTAAAGGGGCCCAATTCCAAAATCTGATTCTAAACCCAAGACCCGTGGAAGTGAATAGGCAGTCTCGTGGGCTTTTTTATCCCTTACGTGTACTCTATTTCCTATAAGAATGGGCCAAGTTAAGTATGTTAAGGATAATAGCTAGCTTCTATTACCAAAAAAAAAAAAAAAGGATAATAGCTTATAATGAAAGAAAAATAAAATACATTAACCTATTATTTGATTTTTTTAATATGTTTAACAAGTCAAAAATAAATATTATTTTCTTTGTGGCTTTCTTGATTTAAAAGGACAAAAGTTAGGAACTGTTTGTTTTCCTGAAAATAGTTTTCAGTTTCACTTTTAGATTTGTGAAGGAACTAAAACTGAAAAATTGAAAACTAAAATTTTGAGTTTTCAGTTTTTCAATTTTTCCTTCACAAATCTAAAAATGAAAACTAGCCCCTAGGAGTTTTAAATGAGAAGGGGGAAATTCTTGATCACTCCTAGTCATTTTACCTTTTTTTTCCTCCTTCAAAACAATTTTATAGAAATTCTAAATAAATCTATCATTTCTATTTTTTTATCAATGACAAAAAAAAACAAGTGACATTTATGTGATAATTTATGACAAAATTATAATATTTTGATAATATTTGATATATAAATTTTAAAATACCTTATTTCATCATATGAACATGAAGCTTATCAATGTAATTTATAATAAAAATTGATGTTTTAACTAATTTATATGTCAAATATTATCAAAATATTACAATTTTATCATTAATGATCATGTGTATCACATGTATTTTTTGCCACTTGAATTTTTGGACTAGTATCTATAGGTAACTAGCATAATTTTAGCAAATCTCATAGACTTCTAGTAACAATTTTATTTAGAGGAGTATTGAATGTAATTGTACAAAACTTTAGGCTAGGAAAGCATAATTTATGTACACCCAATATAAGTTAACTTGACGAAAATTGGTTAAGTCCTAGATAAACTTTAACTACCGTCAAGGTTAGATGTTCAAAACCTAAGAGATTATCCTGTTTACTACTTCAGGTCCTAGAGGCTTTGATTTCACCGTCTAACCTTTTTTCATGATAAAAAGAAAAGCATAAGTTACTCTTCAAAAAATTAAAAAATTGTTTAAAGACAAACAACTTGTAGCAATAATAGATTGTTCGTGGCCTTTTATAAATGAGAAATGTTATGTGTATTCATTATTTGTGAATATAATGTCGATACAGTCATCTTTATTGTTGGATAGGATATGAATCTCAACTAATTTGAGGACTAATATCATCATCAATAATAGATGAGATTGTGTTAACGCGTATTCATAAAGTATTAATACAAATAAGTTAATTTTAGAAATAGGGTGTGATGTGATGGGTTGGATGTTGGATGAATTAAATAAATTAGCAGAGGCTCTATAGCTACATGGAGGTTGCCAAACTTATCTTATCTATGCCAAAACTCACAAATGTAATAAAACTAAAGAGCACACTTTTTTTTTTTTTCATATAGCTAATGAGCACACTTTTGTATATAGGACATCCAGCAAAGACTCTAGTGTAGCTGGTGCTGGTAATGTATCTTCTGTTTATATATATGACATTTAAGAAAAAGGAAAAAAAAAAAAAAGGTCTGTTTCTGCCTTGGGCTCAACATCAACATGGTGGGAGCACAATCCTGTTAATATCAGCTACCCAACTTGGATTCTCTCGTGTCTCAATGTTTTTCTATCAGTATCGTCGTACAAAAAACTTCATCATGTTACAACAAAGATAACATTACGAAAATGTATGGCTGAGGTGCTAAGTGGGACAGTGAAAACGAAACACAAGAGGTGGAAAAGTTTGTAAAATCTGCCCCTGGAAACCCTATCGGAAAGAGTCACAACTCACAAGGTAGGGACAAATTAAATTGGCCTCAAGGAGCTAGTGTCCAAGGACATGTGCGATTCCTTTTTTCAGGAAGCAATGTCCTTCTCGCAAAAATACTATTCTAAAATAAAAAAATAGATGTCCAATTGAAACATTCATTCTATTATTGTTGAATGTGATAATGACTCAATTTCTCCATTTATTTATTAGATAAATTGAATATTAATTACAACTCATTTTTAAATATTAGAATAATAATACTCTTCCTTGTCGTGTAATTGCTGTTAGTTAGGTTTGCTCAATCTTGATAACGATCCATGTTGGTGGACTGAGATTTTTTTATTTTATATATATACACAAACATATATACGTGTGTGTTTTAGGTAAGTTTTATATTCAAATATGAGAATATATAAGAATTTATGTAAATGTGGTATTTAATTAAAATCAACGATATAGAGTTTACAATTATAATATTTTTTTATATATATTAAACTCGACATTGTCGAAATTATTTTAAAAATATTATTTTAATAAAAACTCGATTTAGTTTTTGTCAAGTTATTCTAAGCCCATATTTCGATAAATATTTTCCAAACATCACAGTATGGTGTATTTAGGATGCTAATCCCATATATAATTTCATAAGCCGTGGACTAACCATTAATTATTTTTTTAATTGAAATTAGGATATCAGATGTAGTAAGTGAGTAATTCCCTTACCATAGAAATTTCTAAAAATGCAAACGATTGATCACGAATACGCTTCATACTATGGCATAAAATATTTTGGTGAAAAACAAAAATACAAACTCTCATTTCGGTAATTACATGTAGTTAACAAAGAGAAAAATAATATACACCTTAAAATATTAAGAAATGCACCATAACCTGAAATCAAAAGTAGAATAGTATTCCTTTTTGTTTGTTTATTCAAATTTTTATAGTATGATGATTTTGTCAAACTCTACTTCTTCCATGTTCTATACATGATCGTCTAACGTAACTCAGTGTATTTTGGTTGTGGCTTTATTAGCTGCGAGGAATTAACAAGCAAGACCGTTTTACTTCTTTCCTGCATGTTGTCGCGACTGATCATAGGAAACTTCTTACTTTTTCTCAACCCACCCCACCAAAACATCGCGTTATTTATGTGTGCCGTATTTAATGAAAAACAGGGTGGACTCCTTTTCAATGCAGTGATATCTGGTATCTCCGGCCTGCAAGGAGAATAAAGAAATATAGTGTATACATAGACCTGTCAATTTCCATGAAACAAATGTTTTTTTTTTTTTAAATTCTAAAATAGTCCTAAGAAATTTAAAATGGACAAATTCCCGTAAGAATAAAAACAAATAAATCAATCATTAACCTTTCAAAATTGGACAAAATTATAAATAAAAGACAAATAGGTCAGTTTTCAAAACTAGACAAAATAGTCTTCTGTCAAATTTTCTATGTAACACCCTTCTATATGTCATACATTCCCTCAATTTTAGGGTGTTAGGTCATAAAAAAATTTGCAGAAGGATTTGTAGTTTGAACGTGAGGATTAATTTTGTTTTATAACGCATTTTGTAGTTTGAAAAGGTGGCTGAGTCTGTTTTTATTCCTTATGGACCAATTTCAATTTAATTAATTCAGGACTTTTTGGGGGTTTACTCTTTTTTTATATATGTTTGATTATTTAATTTATTGGAACAACCTTTTTTTAAGTTCGATCACACATTCACACATTATTGTTATTATGCCACCATCTAGTCAATGATATCTAGTCGATTAGAATGATCATTTGTTACTTCCATTGAAGATAAAAAGATTCAGGTGATACGCATAATTTTTGGTACAGTAATTCATTGTAATTTTTGGTTATATAGTTATTTTGAAAATTAATTCTGATCATGCACTATCTGTGTAACAAAAATTACAAAGTCCACGTCAAAAAATAAAAATAAACATACAAATTCATCTAATATATTGTCACTTTATCAAAATTATTTGATTTTTTTTCTGATTAGATTCCTAGAAAGTTACATCACATTGTAAAATAATTTACACCAAAAATATATTAAAATAAAAATCTTTAATACATGCAAATTGATAAAAGAAAATATGGTAAAATTTTTCTATAAAAAAATGACGTAACAACCTAGCTATTTAATTTCTTGTTTTGTATTAAGAATAACAACATGTAATAAACATGAAACACTTCAAATGAGAAATGAAGCATGTGAAAAAAAATTAGTATATTTGGATTTGAAAAAGTGATAATTTTTTTAAAATGATGGTTTGTGTGTTAGAGTTTCAGAAATTTCTATATTGAATATTTTAGGTCAATAATCACTAAACCGAAGAAAGTTATAATTTAGGTCAATATCTTTAATAAATACACGAATCTAACCGAATAACATCTTCAGAGGTATGCTTCTGCCCCCGACCTTCTCAATCTGGATTTCCTCGCTGACCCCAAAAAAAAAAAACAAAAAACAAAAGAACAGATTTTTCTTAGATTTTGAAGGTAAGATGGTCAAGTAATGGGACTTGATCATGTGAGACAGATTATTGAAGAATAATGGTTTAAGTTGATGTCTAAAGTGAAAACTTGTTGTGCTAAACTTATGAATTGAAGACTGTAAGGGTACATAACAAGTAACAACACAAAAAGGAGCGTAAGTTGCCTTGCGAATTGACAAGCTTCAGCATGGGAGATGTCTCCTCCTTCCCTTTTTTTCCTCCAGGTTTCCCAGCATATCGATCCACCTTCCATAGTAACTAATTCCTTCAATGTGAAGCCTTTAAAAGACTAAACCTCTAGTCATGAAATTATTTACATACATATTATTAGAAATTAAACACTTGATTAAAGTTTAAGGAAGGAGCCAACTATCAATTACGTTAGGCCTGAGATTAGCATTATATTTGTCTTACATATAGCGAGTTTCTTCTGGTTGGGGATGATATTTCTGTTCCGGTGTACTTGGGATTTCATTATAGTTGATGGTTGCCTTCTCTCATTTTTTTTTCTTTTTTCATTTCATCAAAGATAAAGTCTAGTTGGTTAAATTTATTAGAAAAAATACTTTTCAAAAGTAGAGCATAAGCAGAAGTAAAAAATTGTTTAATGATTATAATTGAAAAAGTATTTCTTATAAAAGTATTGTTAGACTGCCATAAAAAACCATACCACAAAATCTACTAGATAGAATTGGCTAAAATGTGACAAATTTTTAGTGGTTGGACAAAAATCATGACTGGTTAAAATTTTTTAAGTTTTACAACAGTATCTTGCCATATAATTCGAATAATAATATTCGAGAAAATTATGATTTGGTTGTAAAGTATTTTCCTTTTTTATAATAGTCTAAATAAAGTTAAGCTATTTGGATAAGACAAACATAAAAGGACTTTTTATTGAAAAATTACAATTGAGGACATGAAAATTCAATTCACAAGAAATATGGTTAGATAAAAAAGATATTTGGATATGCATTTTTATATAATACGGGACTAAAAATTGACGTCGCTTTATTACTTTGAGTGACTAGAATTAATTCTAAAATGAATGAAGGGAGGATAATAATGTCACACTAACTAACTAACAACCAATACCGTAGTATTTTAATGGAAAAATTTGAATGATGGACTAAATTGTTTTATGTTTTAAAAACTAAAAAGTTAGGGACAAATTTATCTGCACATTGGGGTATATATATAGAATTTAATTTTGATAAACTAACACCTGTAAATTTTTTTAGAGTAAACACTTAAATTGGTTAAACAATTTTTTGATAGACAAATTGATTCATAACAATTGTAAACACCCAAATTGGTTTCTCACAATTGTTAAAATAGGACATTATAGGTCCTCAACATCAATGCTTGGCACGACGCAAAGATGAAAAAAAGTACGGCTAGGAGAAGGTGGAGCTCGTAAGAGGAAATAGAGCTTCGCAGACAGGCATAGCTCGGCTAGCCAAATTTAAACTCAGGGTGGTAAGACTGATAGGCATGTGGAGCTCAGCCACTGTCATTCTAGCTCCTCCCTCAGCCAAGCTTCGCCTCCTCATGGCCAAGCTATATTTCCTCTCAGACGAGCTCGGCCTCTCAGCTGAGCCTTTTTTTCATCTTCTTAGGCCGAGCCTTGACAAGTCGGGACTTATAGTGTTATATTTTTACAATTGTGAGGGATCAATTTGGGTGTTTATAATTGTTAGGGATTAATTTGTTCATAAAAAAAATTTCCAGGACCAATTTGGATATTTACTCTTTTTTATACAATCATCAAATCATATCTTGCAACATTATCAAAATATGGCTGATTTTCACTTTACTATCTTAAAAGTCATATAAATAAAAGATTTTGATTGAATGATAGTATAAAATATTTTGACATTTTCAATATATGTAAATTAAATATACATGTGTATAATATTTTGAGAAGGGGGCATTTTTTTTTTTTTTGGTAATGAGACAAGGGTGTATAAAGAGAAAATGTTGTTTTAACACCATATAGGTGTAGACACCTATCGTGGCATGAAGAAGTGATGGGTAGAAAATAAGTTAGGAGAAAATTAAAAATTAAGTGATGAGACTCATATATTTTATTAATAGAGCGTTTGGGTATTTGAAAAAGTGTCTTGCTTGTTTTACATGTTTGAGCTTCAAAAGCACTTCTAGTGAAAAGAGAATGAGGTTGTATAGTAACTTTTGTGTTGGGTGAATTTTTCCATTTTACTAGAGGTACTTTTCAAGTAATTGAAAGTACTTTTGAAAAAAGTGTTCTTAAAAATATTTTTCACTGTAGAAAAATATTTTGAGATAAAATAATTAAAAGTAATTTTACTTTATTCTATTCAAATAAAAATTATTATTTTCATATTAACAACTAAAAGTAATTTTACTTTAGGTTTTTATTATAATACTCCAAGAATATTGGTGCCTTTTTGAATCCAAAGATTATTGTAATTTAATCATGAGCATTTAAAATATTAATAAATTTAATTAGTGGAATATGTGATAAATTTTTATTACAAATTATTTAGAAGGTATCAACTAATAAATTTTATAGGATCCTGGAAAAATTTCCTTTATTTTATCATATCCAAATAAAAATTATTCTATTAAACTTACGTTTGATATATTCAAACCAATCACAAATCACTTTTTTTAAAACCAATTTCACTTAAAGTAAATTTGTTCAACTTAACTCCTTTAAAGGTAATTATTGCAAAAAGTAAACCAATTAAATCTACCGATGGGTATTGAAATAACGTTGTCGGGGTATATACACTCTTATTTGAAATAAGAAAGTGGGAAATCATCATAAACAGTACTGTGACTTTTCTGCAATGGTTAAGCTGCGAGATGCTCATGCCACGTAGCATGAAGACGACGTTGAGCTTGGTGTTGGTGCTTACCTTTTGTCTTTGCCCCGAAAATCATCATCTATTCAGGTGCATGTGAATCTCGGTCAAAGACAGTCAAACACCAAACCCAGTGCATCATTGCTTTCAGTCTAGGAGCTCTATTGAATGAGACATTTTCCAATTTATTTAAGTATTCAGTATATCCATCCTTTCTTGAATAAAATTTGCATTACCTTAATGTTTCGTATTGCCACTACGCCTTAAGCCTAGAGTTTTTAGTTCAGTTACCATTAGTATCGCATCTGCCAGTCCATATGCAGCCTCATTTACAGTAACTTGTACAATGTTGGCGTGATTGTTTTGTACCCATCCAAGAACTTATTATATGCGCGCAAAATGTGAGACGGGTAGAATGTGAATGTCTAGGACTTACATGGTAAATTAGGCATCATATTCCCGCCTCGATTTTGTGTTTTATAATAACTTTCAATGGGTTCCTCATTGTCATGGAATAATAATATCCAATTCAAGTGGGACCGAAAACAGCAGAAGCACGTATACCTCAGCCTTTTTCACTTCAGCAAACCCAAAGGACCCACCCCCATACGAATGCACCTTCCAGTCCCGGCAACGCGTGCTTCAATTCCATGTCCACCTCTCTCTTTTATCTTCGGGTCCTTTTTTTCAACTTTCTTGTACAGTATAATGCACATTCTAGAGAGAGAAGCGCAACCTAACTAGCTAGCATGTGGTCATATATGTATATCTTTGCCGGGGCTGGCAAACATGTATCTAATCTGTATCATCAAGTTACAATATACCAATACCATGTACTCGTATATGGTAAGCATATGAAACTTATTTTTATATAAAAGACATTTGGTATATTGATTAGCACGTCCACATTGACTTACCACACACACATGGCCAATTAATGTCTATGATCATTGCGCGGAGTGCTAATCAACAAGAATCAAACACCATATTGGGCCAATCTTGTAAAGCGCAGGTACAACGCATCCATATATATATTTGATAATTATCTATTCTATCTTATATAGAATAGAAAAGAATGAAATAACGATGCGATAAACCTATGACTTTTTGTTCCTTCTAAACTTGTTGTATTTGAGATCTTGTCCCAGTAATTCCTAGTTTGGACAGTTACAATAGGTACAAACCTATCATACGGTCAGGATCTAGTTGTTGGCTGCAGAGGAGAGGCCACCTTAAGCTTCTTCACATAGACAGTACGCTTCAGTTGCAATTATTTACTTATTGTTATTTTGGACATACTAGTTTAGAATTTAGATAACTAGATGGCTAAATCGACATCTAGTTGAGTACAAATAATTGTAAATTTAAGTAAGGAAAATGTTCAATCGAAATATATAATACCTTCAATAACATTTTTTCTATGTGATAACATTTTTAATTTATACTGAAATCCATATTTAATTACGTATGGCTCATTATGTGTCGATTTAAGCGTCTAAAAAGATATGTTTAAAAAAATATTTCTCATTGTTTACCATTAGTTCGGTTGAGATTAGTGATACAGAAACTTTGGTGCATGTGTTCCCTTAGCAGGATAAGCTGTTCTGCTGATGATTTGTCTTGAGCAAACCGATAGGCCTTGTGATCCTCAACAACTATATAAACTTTAATACTACACACTAAATATAATGAATTATTATTCTTCTTATCCTTGGCAGTTAATTTAATATATTTGCATTGCTGGACCTGTCTAGGCATCTCCTCCACAAAACTTGAATCTCATTGGTCAAAGCACTGGGATTTGTTTGCCATGCCTCAAACTTCATGCAATAGCACTTTGGTTTCTGTGAGTGCCCTTGAGAAAGAATTTCAAATTCTACCACAGTTTTATTGTATTGTTATTTAATCTCCAACAATATAACTGACGGTACTGATGGAGGAATGTGAGAGCAGACTAACAGAGTCTTTCTCAAATAAGCAAAGGTTGTCCCTGAACTTGTAGCCAAAGAAAGGAGCTTCTTGCCTTTCCTTGAGAGAGTTCCTTTCTTTCGTTGTCTTCTTGTTCAGAACAGAGAGTTTTGGTATATATCCTTGGTTTATTGAACCCTCACAGGTCAGAAGCTGGACCTTTATTTCTTAATTCTTACAACTTTTTCGCGTTGGAATTCAGTGGACTAATTTGCATATGTTAACTTTCCTTGGGTTCTGGAAGGCTAGCTCTCGTGAACTTAATCGATCCAGTGTTCCCGATAGTAATTCTATTTCACAATGTTTCTGAATTTTACCAGTTGGTTTAATTTGAAAATGGAGCACGGCTCCTTCTTCCCTTTGGTTCGCCCTTTCATATTACTGATTTCTCATTTTGTTGCTGTTTGCATAACTTCAATGAGTGCAATAGCCAGTAGGTTCCCTATACTGAGCATTGAAGATGATCTGTTGATGATTAGATTTATTTCATGCATTGGCGTGATAATTTGAAGTTAGGTTGTAATGTTAGATTGTAACATGTGGCTATATTTAACAACCCCCCGAGAAAAGTTTCTTGAGAAGTAAAAAGTTTTCTGCCTCATCTCTCATGCATGAAGAATATGGTTTGGCATGATACCAGCAGTCATAATTAAGCTGATAACCTTATTATTCATGCTAAAAAAACTCAACTGTTAGAAGCATCGCCTTAGTTACTTCGTTCCCTTAAACTTCGGGAGAGAAACAGAAGCGAGTTGTCTAGTTAAAGTTTAACGGAAAAAATCAATGAATTAATTACTGTAGCAGATAACATGAGTAACATGACCGAGAGAAGGAAGGGCTAAAAACTCAAGTTAATGGATTTCCGCATGGCCCTAACTTTAATGACACTAAGCATTTTTCTTTTTTAAAACTCTGGTTGTATGAAAAGAAGAGAAAATACTGCCTTGATTATGTATTCCCTCTGTACGTGTGTGTGTATATGTATTTATAAAAATAAGAAATTATTATGGTAGGGAAATTCAACACATCATAGTGTGTCGAAAGATATTTTTTTAATGTTATAGAGTTCATTCAAATTCAATTGTGGTCCAAAATTTTGGAATGTGGGAAGCATGGGATTGGGAACAGACAAATCATGCTAAAAAGGAAGTTGGTGTCATCATTTTGTATTGGGTTTCAAAGGCCATTATAGCAGTACATCTTCCGCACCAACCTATTATCTGCATAAACAATGTTTCACTGATCAACTACTTTCTGAAGTTACAATTTTCTTGTTTCAGGGTAACAATGATAACATATATGAATGTGGAGTGATACCATAAAGATACACGCCTGAACACAAATTTCCAACAAGGTAGTTAATTTAATTGTTGAAGCCTAACAGATCTATGATGGGGAAGCTTATTAGGCCATGTGACAGAGAGTACATGAGGATGGCCATGCTAAAACACGAAGAAACTTTCAAAGAGCAGGTACTTCTCTTTCTGTTCCTTTGTGTATTTTTGTCCTCACTCCTCAATCAGCATCAACTGAGCCTGAGAATGTTTCCACAGGTATATGAACTTCACCGTTTGTATCGGATTCAGAAGATGCTGATGAAAAATATGGAAGCCAATAGAGGCAGTGAAGTAAGCCAAAGAGGATGGAACTTCAAGAATGCCATTAATTCAACACAAAATAGTCATCACAAAGGGGCACAGGAACAGCCTAACTTGAAGTTTGAGTTTGATCTTGAAGGGCCTTCTTTGGAGGAAATTGCAGAATCTGACAACGCTGGAGTTCCAGAGATTATAAATGAGACTGAGATTGAGCTGACTTTAGGCCCCTCAAGTTATATCCGTAAGGAAGTTGAAACATCTCTAACTTCGGATTCAGGACATAGCTTGTCTTCTTCTTCTACCGGATCCAGCCTCATACACAAGACTAGATGCAGGACCCATCACATGAGTCATTCAAGCAGAGAAGGATTAGGCCTTGTCCAGGTGCCACATTCAAGTGGAATTGGAAACGATGACATTGAAGAACAATCAAGACAAGAGAGATCAGAACATCCATCTTGGCTTTTTCAAGTATTGAGTCTTAGCATCACTTAGAAACACTCCATTGCCAATGCGATACATATCTATTGAATGTTTTAAGACTAAATTTTGTGAATGGTTTTCTGTGCAACTTTCTTACCAGTTATCCATCGTTTGGGAGGGGGGGTTTATGATGTCTTGTGTATAAAGTACTTGTTTTCATGGTTAAACCCATTATGATTCCGAAATGACTAATATTTCTTGGTCTTTTGACTACTCAAATTTACATCCTGTTCTTTACCACCAAAGCCATGAGAATTTTCCTTTTATGCAGCCATGTCTATGAGCTTGTTATGTCCCTTGTTAGCCCTGTGCTATGCCTCAAAGAAAACAAGACATTCCATCCTCCTTTGGTTATCAAACCATTTGATTAAGTTCTCACCTTGAAATTCAGCAGAAAACAGCTTTAATTTGGATAGTATGTTTCCACAATGTGACAAAATTCGTCTATCCTTTGTCCTAACTCCGAACAGACAGTGAGATGTTTCTCTAAATCAATCAAACCCAGGCAGCTAGGCTGATTTAGTTAGTCAAAATCGTGTATTCAAGAAGACAAATCTCTAATGAGCGAGGTTGCTTCTGTCAATTTAGTGCTAGCGAGAAATGGTGTTCAGGTTTTTCAGTCCATGCCCCATTACTTAGTCCTATTGCATGGATTTCATATGTAAATGAGTGAGAAAAAAAAATATTGGATTTGGTATCATTGCAAAAAGAAGACAACGTTCGTTTTTTGTTTTCATTTTTTTGGTTGCTTCCTAAAATATAGTAGGTAGGATGTAAATTTTCTTCTCCTGAATCTAATATATTTTCCACCCATCATTCATGACACGAACTTTCGAACCAACATGAAGTTGGAGATCTAGCTGTTGTCTACCATCAGATGGACAGCATATTCTCTTCCACGTACTCTTTAAACATGTCTTAAACAAATTCAGGAACTTCGGGTAAGGTCTTGTCCCAGAGCATGTATAACTTACTAAATTTAATGCCTTTAGAATATTCATGAATTGAAACCAAATCATGGTTTCTTAACTTTTATTTGATGATTAGGCTTTAGACATCAACACCGACACTGCAAGGCTGTCACTTGAACTACTATTACCTTTTCAAAAGCTTTTTTTATCCCAAAGGACTTGCATCATTTTGTAGATGGTCATAGACCCCACTAACCGCTGCTTTGAGATTTTATATTCTTCCAGTGATCTTATGGTCCATTTATCTTTAGGAAGACAAAATGTCGATGTGAGAGCTGAGAAGTAACTTGACCTACCTAATTTTTATGATCTCGTATGTAAATATGTAATGTAAATGCTCTGGCCTTTGTATCCTTGACTCATGACTAATTGTTTGGTTAATGATCTCGATTTATTGTTGTAATCGCGCGAAATGCATATTCTTTTCGTCCCTATCTTTCTCTTTGATCACGGATAATTGTAAATAATGAATTTTATATTGCTGTTATTGTTGGCATTTTTTAGCGTTGGATTTAGCTTAGATAATTTGGGTTTGGTGTTAGTACTGGTAATGAGTTTTGGTACGGATTAGATTACTTAACCAAAAGCGTAATCTTTTGATCTTCTCTCATCCAAGTCTTATAAACCCTTTTCATCTCTTCAACTAATCCAATCCCAATCAGACTTTTATAATCCACACACGTGTGCATTTCTCCAACAGTTATTATAACTTCACAGAATTACTTTTCAGCAAGATGCCATGACCCATTACACCCCAGCCTTGTCCAATCAATGGTTTCATTTGTCGCTACAAAAGAAAGATGCTGTTATGTTAAATTTTAAACTGACTTGACTGAGAGGAAGCATGATAGTTCTTCCAATGACTACCATGAATTCAGTTTATCATTCTCGTATTACAGCATTATTGCTGCCACTTACCAGCTAGACTGCAATCCAACCAAGGAATTATATTTTATTTTTCACCACCCTTTATAGTTCTTACTGAGCGACCATGATAATATATACTCTACATGGGCATATCACACAATGAAGTAATAAAAACTAGGAAAGACTAGTTCCGTATTTTCAAGCGTCAGAAACTAAGGAAGAACCTGTAGTCTGCACAATGTATATGGTGAAAACCAGGAACTACCAATGGCCTCATGAAATGGAGTGGCGCCGATTCTTGTTTGGTTTTGTGCGAGCTTTGCCAAAAGGCGTGACACCATCAGCACGTAGAAAAGGAGAAAGCCTCCCAAGCTTTTTTGACATGGAGCTTATGAATGATTTTCGAGGCAAAGGAGGCTTATCAGCAGAAGAAGGTGAAGCATTTACAACAGGACTGGCAACTCCTGATTTGAGTGTGGAATTCTCAATCTCTTTTAGCTTCATTTTCAGTTTCACAAGCTCTAGTTTCAGGTCTTGGTTTTCTCTACGCAATTGGAGAGCTCATTCGAAACTGGATGAAGATCAGTGGAGTATACACTCATCTTGGATTGACCCGAAGAAGGAGATTCCCACTTGCACTATTGCCATTCATGGCATCACGAAGTCGTTGCTGTTCATATAGAGAACTTGAACCACAGTTTGCACAGGAAGACGATCGTTTTGAGCAGCATGTGCACAGGCCTCTCTTGATAACTTCTGACAGTCCATCACGCCGCAAACTTTCTTTCTCTCCACGTCGCTTAGTGTAGGATGAGCCTGAAATTGATGTACAAAAGTATAACTAAATCCTTGAATTAATGTTAATAGTCCAATTGTGTAATGCAGCAAGTAAACTATGATAAGATTAAATCTAAAGCTAATTCAATTTTGGGAAGCCTGAGAGAATGTGCTGTAGAAGACACGGATTTAATCTTGGTTAGTAAGATATGAGTGCTTGTTCTGTTGTTGGAACATCAGATATTAAAAGGAGGAAAGCAAGACATTCAATTAGTAGTGTACAAAAACAAAACTGCCGCACAATTAATTATTTAATTTGATATAGAGGAAAGGAATGCACCTTGAGATAGATGTCTGTGGCTCTATACATTCCATCTTCTGTTGGCCTTGATTGTTCAGGAATTAATTCAAAAGACTGATGAACTTTGGAACTGGTAAATTTCGGTCAGTTGCAATTTCAGCTAGGTAGTTTTCCATTAGCTTCCCAACCCGCTCCATGTCACTCTGTGGAGGAGAAAAATATTCATCATCTGCATTGTAGGCGAAATGGTTTCCCATATGAGATTCTAGGTAATTGGTCATGATCCTCTGCACCGTGTCCACATCAAACAATGTGTCCCCAGTAAATGAATAAGAAGGAATAAGAAGATCATCTAGGACAGCCTGTCCTAACTGCATGGCCATTCTCTTCTCCAAATCAAGCCTGCAAGCAACTGTTGTCTCAAGATATATCGCTGCCCGAAGCAACATAGAAAGAAAGCTTACAGACATTGCATTCCTCTCCCGTGGCAAAAGACTCACTACTGTCTCTAAAACAACCCTTTTTTCATGCTCTTGTCTAGGCTCAATCTTCTTCCTTCCCTTTCCAAATATATCCTGCTCCACAAAACAACATAACATGAAAAGAAGAGAAAAACAAGTTAAGGATTGAATCCATAAAACCATAGTGATTTGAACATTGCCATCATTTTAGTGAGGGGTCTCACCAAACCTCGTAGAGATTTCTGTGCATAAAGCATTAGAATGGGACCAATAGCATACTGTTTGAACCCTCTTGCTATCATTGCAATTATAACTCTTTGGAAAATGTCAATTCTGAGGACAGTTAGGTCCTCAGCCCACCAGTCAACTACTGGCCTCTGATGAGATGCCACGGAAGACGTCACTCTGTCAGAGCCACCGTCTGTACAGAACTGGCTTTCCTTACAGGCTATGTATGCAATGGCATCTATGCATCTGCTCACCAATTTTGCTCTCTCTGCCATTGGAAGGAGGCTCTCTGACATGTGTAAGATAGACACAGCACCTGCAATGGTCTTGAGTGCCACTTCATTCAAGTAAGCATCAGTTCTTGCCGCCAAGTTTCCAACTGCATAATCCTCTGTCATCTCAAGATACTCGGCCACGCAGCGCAGCATAGCAATGTTTTCAACATTTATCTCGAAGTTTATCCCGTAGCAGAACTTTGCTGCCAGTTCAAAAGCTTCTGCTCCACCAGGAACATCAGAGAGTTCAATTAAGGAAACATCAGCATCACTGGATTCCGAGACCAGTTTCCTAATTTGTCCACACTTGGAGACTAATGGGAACTGCAATTGCAGTATAAGATATGTAAAAGAATTCAAAATCAATTGAACACCAAAATAACAATTATGGGCAGTATTGCCGCCACATATCATCTTCCTTCCTAGATCAAGTTCTATTAGTATACAAGCAGCAAAAAATTGAGCAAAGAGTAACCAGTAAACAGTTTATTGACAGTTAACTAGAATAAGAAACCGTTACCATGCACTTAAATGATTCTCGGACTAATAAGATTGATATATGAAGTAAATAGTCCGTGATTGAATTGGTTCACTACCTTATGTAACGAAAAGGAAGCATCTCCAACTTGAACATTAACATCACTAGGAATCTCCTGAGAAAAAATCCTGAAATTAAATACCTAGTGGTTAAACTCATGGGTTTTGGTCCTTGCATCCAAGTTCCAAGTAAAAGTAGCAAATGTACATCTGACACGTAATACCAAAGTAGTAGTCTCATAAGCATACCATTCACTTGTTCTCTTCATGGCACTGGAAAGAAGCTCCTTCTTCTTCAGAGACAAGTCACTAGCAGCAGGTATAGTTTTCTCTTGACCACGATCCACCATGGCACTCACAGATTGGTAGCTCACTATAATTTCTCTATCTTACAGTTAATGATGAAGCATAAAAAGAAAGGAAAAAGGTATAGTCAGTGATAGTATTAGGCTCAAGGTCATTCTTTTTATATGTGTAGATTCCTTTTACATTTTCTTCGGTGCAAAGGTTGAAGTGAAGGTAAAGAATAGTACTTTTTATCCCTTGGAATGGAACTATTGGTTTTCTTTTTCAGATTGCATACAAGAACTTCAAGCTGAAATGTATTAGCATGCGGGAAAATAAAGACTAACGAGGATAGAGTTGGAACCTGAACCTCAAATCAGTTTCCAAGCAACCGTAATCAAACAAATTATCGGCCTTGTGAATTCCCAAAACAAGGTTTTGATGTCAATAAGAAAGGCGAATGTATGGAGGGTATAGGAAGGAATATATGGGTGGTATTATCGACATTATAAACTAGGAGGAGGGCAAAATACAAGCATGGAGATGTAATTTATGGTGTGTGGTGTGTGCTTAGGGTGTTTGAGTGGAAAGGATGAGATGGCTGCATGTTGGTTGGCGCCTTGAGAAGTAATTTCCTTCTTATTCCCGTCCACAACCACAAAAGGTGCATGGCCCATTTTTGGAAATTTGTTGTTCACCATACACCTGAATAATTTGAATTTTAACAATTTAAATTGCTAATGTTATGTAAATCAGCTCAAAAGCTGCCATTGGCTTCAAATTGAAATATTGGCAAAAAAATGATGCATTATTGATCAAACATTGTGAAAACGACCAATCAAGAAAATTCATAGCTTAGCGGGCAATGGATGGATATTACATAAACAAGATGTTCGGATGAAGAGATTGAAAAGGTGGAAGAGAAAAGTAAGTATCAAGGGTTTGACACGAAAAATTCTTTTCTTATAATTGAAATACGAATTTAAGACTTTGTCTTATTTTTCAACAAGCTAAATCTTGGAGTCGTACTATTCAATTTCACAAACCCATTTTTTATTAACAATTTCATATACTCTTTTGCATTCATAATTTACACAACTGTAATGTAAAACAAGCTTCAGACATACTCTTCTTTTTATAAGCTTAAATTTAGCTAAATCCTGTGGCGAATTCAGACATTCAAGACCAGAGAAAGCATCAGTAATTATAAAATATTATAAATATTTACAATGGAAGACTATGTTTTATTAGGAAAGAAAAAAAGGACTTTAATCTATGGATTTAAATAATATATGAAAGCACTTTTCATGAAATTATAGGTTCAAATATAATTATTTTTAAGAGTAATGATAGTATAATTTTGAGTTTATGGTAATAAACACGTGACAACATATCCATTCAAAGTATAATTTAAAATTAAAAATATCTAAATATTAGAAAAGCATCGTTGAAATTGTATCATATGTAAAATTCACCATAAACTTAAATTTATATTAATATTTTCATATTTTTAAAGACTTGCTACTTTTTTAAAATTTCATATGGAGCACACTGCAAGTGGCCAATTATATAGTAAGAAATTATAAATATGTTTTTACGGTTAATGTTATTTGAAAATATTAAAATAAAAAAATAGGTTAATGAATTGGTGCCATAATAAGCCAGATTTTTTTTTTGGCAAGTGTACCTGCAGTGTAGCGATTTAACTCTTGCATATTTCAATATATTATTGAAGATTAAGTTAAACTCTTTATTCCTTATTTTCTTAATATTTTAGTTTAAAAAAAATTATGATTTTTTTGTTTTTTTGGCATTGCTGGCTGTCCAGAAAATTTATGTACCGTCGACCAAAAGAAAATTTATGTACTGGATGTGGCACAAAGGTCATATCCACAAAGCAATCAACTTGGAAAATTGCTGGTCCTCATCCCCACAATCCCGTCCTTTCCTTAAGAAACGGCACTGTTCCATTTTGTTTATTATACCGTGTTAATTTCTAGAGGTGCGGTGCACGGGGTAGGAAGTCGTCTGCAATAATTGGTGCCTTCCAGTATTAATGAAAGACTTGCTCTGGCACACATCAAAGACTTTTTTAGTTTGGTGTTTTCACGTCATGCATGATACAGGTCCCCATTAGATATATTGCAAACTAGTCATCGGAAACGTGATTTAAATAAATGCACATAAGATCGGTTTCTGCATCTGAGATTTATGTTATTTGGATTGGATTCTGATTTCAAATAATGCAGCATGCAGCAGCACACAACTCTTATGGCTATCCATCAGTTTGAGGCTGCCCCATAACAAGACTGTTGTTTTCATTTTCAATCAATACACGGCCATTGGCCTCTAATACTTTGTCAACCACCTTCCAACAAATCAAAACCGAGCATTTATGACATGAGTGCAAGGCTTAAAGTGATCTTGATTGCTGAATTGCTTACATATTATGTTATATCCATCAAAATTGGTCTTTCACATATATCTAAAGTATGGTTTTGTTGTCGAGTAAAGTTGCTGCCTAAGAAATTGTAGCAAAACATTAGAATTTAGTCTCACTATTTGTGAATAGTTCTGCTTATATGAAGAACTTTAATTTCTCATAGAGAGACCCGTGAGAAGGATTGATTAATTAGTCTTGTGGAGTTGTGCACAGTACTAGAAGTTAGGATGCATACTTACCAATGGGGCAATCATGTTTTGCCGACCAGCTGCAAGCTACTTATAGGTGTGACATGCTCATGTCTCAATGGAGACCCAAATTCTAGCGAATAATTTCTCAAAACGTAATAATTTTGACCCTAATTCTTCAGAACTGTCCCCTCGTACAGGCTAATCTGGTGCCTGTCACCTCCAAGTGCCTTCTTAGTTGTTATAGGAGAATTAGTTTAATTATTTTGGTCTATTAATTTTGTTTCGTTTAGTTTTGACAGCTGTATGGTTAGTTTGTTGTTGAGGTGTTAAAATGGGGCGGTTCACCGTTAAGGTTCGAGTTGGTTCAAAATAAATTAGAACTAAATAGTTAGTTAACCATTTAGGTGGATAGTTAGTTAATCAAAAAATAAAAAAATTCAAAAAATTATTTTTTTAACATTATGATGAATTTTTAAAAAATATATTTTAAAAAATACTTTTTATTTATGTATACCTAATTTTTCAAGGTTCATAACAATTATACACTAATTTTGACAAAAATGTTATTGTTAATAGTATTATTTGTGAGTTATGACACTATTTTATTTTTAAGTTTTAACTTAAGTGAATAATATCAACTGTATAGTGGTCCTGTATTGGTGAGTATATATATTTCTTTTTTTATTTTGGTAATGTATTTCTTACTTTTTTATTAATAAATTATAAATTTTCTTAAAAAAATATAAAAGACTTGGCCTAACCAAAATCCATCCCACTAACTAAGTTTGTGAGTTAAGCAACCAATTCCAATTGAAATTTTTTAAGGGTTAAACTTCAATCAACACTAAATGGTAGGTTTGGCAAACAAATAGACTCAGGTCATTTTTACATCTCTAGATTGTTGACAAACTATATGGTCGTGCATTGATGTATATAAACCTTCTTTCTCGGTAATAAAAATCCAAGTCTCATTTTACAGTTTTCTACAGTTGTTATTCACTTCCTCCTGGCAAACTGCTTGAAATCTTCTAAAGCCTCAAGGTATGTAAGAAAATGATCATATATGGGGCCATGAGAAACAGTACTCATGTCACGTGGTACGTGAGCAAATTGTTTTAACTTGTAACGATAAATCAAAAGACAAATGATAGGAGAGAAATTCGTTGATGACAGATTGTATTCATCTGCTTGACACATTCAAATTAGTTTATTCCATCACCTTTGATATCTGTTATCCCCATGATCCCAATCCTAGCTAGGGCCTTGATGAAAAATTATGCAATCGGACAAAACGACGTGCAAACTACATGGAATCACGGGGATTACATATTGCACCTCAAGATAGAAATTAGGGAAGTGCTGCCTGCAAAAGGGTAAAAACCACAAGTAATGTACTAAATACCGAGTCTTGAGGTGTTGCAAAAGTTGAATGAATAAAACCGTGTTTGGGTAAATGACTTAAATCTTTATGTAAAAGTAATTACTAAAAAGTAATCTATGAATAAATTATTTTATTTTTAAATATATAATAATAAAAATAATCTGAGTGTTTTGAAAAGCATTTCATTTGAAATTAGATATTTTAATTTTTTAAAAAATATTAAAAATAGCCTTTTGAAAAATAATAATGATGTAATTTTTTATTTCTAGAAATTTGAAAGTACTATACAAATGGCCCTCAACGATGTATAAGTAAGCTACTCTTTGAATTTCAACAATGCCAATTATTTGATTTTTTTAGTCTTTTTGTTTGATATTTATTTTTAGTCTTATTTACTTCTTCCATTTCAAAATAATTGTCTTTGGACAGAGTGGTAATTGTGCATAGATATATTAATTTTTTAATGTACTTCTTTGTTTAAAATGACAATAATGCTAGATTGAAGTGGTAAATTAATTATTGTGTGCGATAGTCAACGAATTGCACTCTTAAATAGAAGAATAAGAGGGTCAAACCTTGAAAAGTAATTTTGAAGATGATCTTTTAATTGCAATAATACGTGAGAGTTCAATCATAACAAGAGTTATCCGAAAGACTAAAAAGAAAAAGGTGCAAATTAATTAAAGAGAAATTTAATTTGGTGCGAACAAAATTCCACACGAAAACTAGGTACACCAATAAAATTGGTTCATGGATGAAAACCACAGTAAGTTAGTAGTAGAAAGATAAATAAGTCATGTGTTTTCTAGGGTCATTTATTTGGTTATGGAATGTCACTATTCAAAACACACGTATATGGAGTTTGGTGGAAAATTACTAGGGGGGTGAGGGGTATAACAATCCGGTTCAGATAATGGGCACAAAACAAAAACAAAAATGCTAAGGGGTGTGTAATTCGTGACCAGCGAATTAAGGTAAGAACAAATTAAAAAAAAAATTAACAAAACGAATTGTGGTTAGCGAATTATGTTCCAACAATTTAAGTCTTGGAAATTGTTGCGCTAGAGAACGGATAGCAAACAGCTTCTTGGAAATTGTCAACGATAACATGAACTCAATTCATGCAGCTATCTTTGAGTAGTCATTTCATAGACATGGAAAGATGATTTTCACAACGAGCTCGTGTAAAATTTTTAATTATTTCATCTGCTAAAAAACCCCCTTGCCGGGTCATTTATTTGGTTATAGAATTTGACTTTTGAAAACTATATTGACTTTGGAAAATTACAAAAGGAGAGGTGAAGGGTGTATAATTAATTTTTACAGATTTTGAGACACAAAACAAAAAAAAAATGCTTAAGGTACATAATTAACTGGTAGCGAATTAAGGTTGGACAAATTGCAAAAAAAAATTTAAGGAAATGAATTGTGGCCAACGAATTATGTTCCAGTATTTGGTGACGATACCAATGTAACGCCCAATTTTCTGCTATTTGAGTATAAATGGCCAAAATGTCCCTGAGGTCATTTAAATTCAAGGACGGTGACCAACCCCGAATAGGTCAACTCAATGTTTGAAGGGGGTTAGAATTGTTATAAATGATATCGAGGTGAAAATCTCGTTTTCTAAACTTTCGGCTCAAAATAACCAAAATACCTGCTGTGTTCTACACGGGTAAAAGGTGCCGTTTGAACCAAATTTTCCAGGAAGTTTAGGATGATGTTTTTGAGCAATATTTGATGTTTAGTTGAGCCCAGAAAGTCAGCAGTTTTAGTGTAAAATTACCATTTTGTCCTAGAAGTGTACAGTGAGCCTAATGACGCAATTAAGCAAACCTAAGCAATATTAGGCTCTAATCGAAGATTAGTTTATTTCGATAATTAATCTAGAGTTAAAATAATTTATTAAGGTTAATTAGAATCTAAGACTTAGTTAAACTCTAAATTGTATTCTCTAATTCAAGATTCCTAGTCATGGAATCTTGAATAGTGTTTTCTCTCTCTAATTCCTTAAATTAAGGAATTGTGCCATACCCCATTTGACTAAGAAAATGAATTTAAATTGTTAATCTAGTATGACTACTCCCTAATCAAGTATTGACCTTCCTAATTAACCAATTATCTTACCTAAACACTTCCTTACAACTCCTAACCAAAACCTTAATAAAAAAAACACCTAAATACACCATTAACCTACAATTAGATGAACTAATTTCTCTCCCTCATGGCCTTAAGGTGCCGGCCACTTCCCCCTCCATAGCCCATCATGTGTTGTTTCAATTACACTCAAGAGCCATACTTCAAGCCATGCTTTGCCCATACCTCACCATACCTTCAACCATGCCTACAACCATACCTTTGTAAGAGATATTTCTTCTCTCCTTCCTCCTCAAATGTGACCGGTTCCCTCCCCCCTTTGGAAGCCTCATTGTTGAAAATTTCTATAAATACCAAGCCTTGATTAACCTTGTCACACTTTGGATCATTTGTTAAGTTTACACTTCTTACAAAAATTTTCTCATTTCTTCTCAAACTTCCTCACTTTGGCTGATTTCTTCCTTCAAGATTCAAGAAGATTTTCCTTTTCCATCTCATCAAGAACTCAAGTTTTCTTTCATATCTCTTCAAGACTTCTTTAGGTAGGGGTTATGTTTTAATGTTTTGCTTGTGTTCTTCAAGAAAAGTTCTAGTTTCTCTTGGTTTCAAATCCTTTTTCCTCTCCCTTTCATTTCGGCCAAGAGGCCCCTTCATAAAGAAAACATGAGCTTGATGATGAAGTTTCAAGATAATGACTCATTGTTGTCATGTGAGAAACCCCTAAAGCTTGAAGCAACTTGGTCTTGGACCATACATGCTTGTGTTCCTTTCTTTTCCTTGGTTTTATTTTCGGATCCTTTTCCTTTTGTCTTTGAAAGATTTTCGGTTCCTTTTCTTTTATTTGAATAAAGTTTGTAAAATATGTCAAGTAGATCACAAAAGTTTTGTTAAGAAAGTTAATCCCATATTTTAAAGAGCTCTAAGCTTACCCTTGCCAACCTTAAAGTTAGTCGGCCGTTCTAAGAGTTTACTCTAGATTGAAGCCCATGAGCAATAAAATAAAGAATATGAGTAGTTCCATTTATGTTGGTTTTGTCAAAGTGTTGATGTTTTCGGTTTTAATCCATTCTCTTGAGCTTGATGGTGAAGTTCAAACCAAAGACTTCTTTAAAGACTTGGTGTTAAGAACTCTAAAGCTCATCCTCCATTGTTAAGATACATGTTGGGTTAAGGTCATTGATGTTCCTCTAAAGTCTTGGAAGAGCTCTAGTTAAAATAAAAATAAGTTGCATTCATGTTTAAATTTATGTCTTGCATCTTATGTTTATTTTGATGTCATCACTAATTTCACAAGAATAAATGAATGAACTTGCATTACCATATTTAAATTCCCAAGCTTGCATTTCATGTTTATATTCCAAGTCATCACTTAATCCTTAAAGATAATAATGAAGTTGCATCCCATATTTATTTTATGTTCTCACTTTACTTTGTAATGAAGAGTAAAATGAAGTGCATGACATGTTTAAAATTATGTTATCACCTAAATACTCTAGAGCTCAAAGACTTGCCCTAAGTATCTTAAAAAGGGAACTCTAGTAAAAAGAAATGGAAGAGTTTTAGTATGATTCAATAATGGTTTGATTTTGTAAAATGCATGAATGATTTCAGGAAAATGTTGAAAACGTTTTATGAGGTCTCAAAGTGTTTAAATAGCTTGGAATGTGTCAAAAATTATGTTTTCTCAAGTTTAGGAGGTTCTGGTAATCGATTATCAATTATGTAATCGATTACCAAAGTTTGAAGGACTTTTGGTTTGGTAATCGATTACCAGACAATGTAATCGATTACCAAGGCTTCTTCATGCCCAAGTCTGTCCTAAAACTCTGTAATCGATTACCTGTTAGTGTAATCGATTACTCTAATGTTCTTTATTTTTCTGAAATAGATTTCCTAAGTAATCGATTACCATTGTATATAATCGATTACCGAATGTTTAAACCTAGAATAAATTTAGTTCCTAGTAATCGATTATAGATACATGTAATCGATTACCAGAACACCTTTTGCTCCTGAAATTGTCCAAGAGAAACTAGCAACTTATATGCATCTCAACTCAAGAGATTATGTGATTTTATGGGCTTATGATTTTGGTTCTGACCTCTATGTTTGGCTACTATATAAATACTATTCTAAGGTGTTAAAATGTGTAAAATTATGTTTGAGTGAAGCAAGGAATCAATTTTAGAAAAGTTAGAAAAGAATAAGTGACTGGAAAGGGATTAGAGATGAGAATTCTAGAACACCTTAATGCATGAAAATGCAAATCTGTTCCAGCATGATTGAATCAAGGATAAATGGCTCATAATTAGTAAGACATGTATAAAATCCCTTCATAAATGATTAGGTATTAATTTCTAAGCTTAAGGTGATGATAAGAACTTAAAATAGGAATTCTAGCACTCTTAGATATGGCAAAACATAATTTTTGTTCCAACATAGTTAGATTGAGGAAAATGGTTTACAACTTAGAGAACATGCCTAGGAATCCCTCATAATTGGTTTAGGAATTGATTATGGAGCCTAGGCGAAGACGGATCTTAAAAAGGGTACAACGGAGATTCTAGAGATAAGCATATGATATTGTTCTGCCCTTTCACGTGCAGTGCTGTTTGGAATTTTAGTGAGTTCAAATCTTAGAGAAAAAGTTTAAGTGTTAATCTCTTGAGGGTAATAAAGATGTAATACGGGTATTAGAATGATTAGAATATAAGTTTAAGGCCCGTAAGGGTTAAAACATAAGATACTATGAGATAGGTGGCCGAGAGAGCATAATCATGATGATGAACCTCGACCATATTTATGATGATATGATTATGTTAGTTCCTTGAACATGAAACTTTATGTGTATGATTGATATGATGATATGATGAAATGTTGTATTTAAGATGCATAAGGTTTCGAAATATGAATGAAATTGAGAAATATGCTCATGTGAACTAGAAAGTTATTGATTTTAGAAAGTTCCATGAAAATGATGCATGTGACTGAGATTATGTGGCATGACTCAAATTTGAGGAAATTGGAGAGTAGTTGTTATGCCGAATTTCGTCAAATTTGAGAGACATAAGAAAGTTTTTGAGAAATATGATGTTTAAGGTGACACACAGAGACGTACTTCTCCTTCTGAGGATAAGGTAAAACCGTGAGGGCATAGACATTAGCCTGCCAAAGCGGACAAAGTCGTTGGTCTTAACCGTCGATGCGTTTCGAAGAAGGAAAAAGTCCCATGATAGGTGATCCTTAGGCCCCCTACCCGTACTCTGGAGTCGGGATTATGATGATTATGATGAATATGATTATGTTTATGATTCGCTTATCAAGAGGATAAGTAAGAATTAGTGACTACTAGTTAAGGTATGAGCTCATAGCCTAGTTTAAAGGGTGCGGTTACTATTATGTTTGGTGTCACAAGTATGAAAAGGAAAGATGTTCAAGAGAAAGTTACATGCCACTTATATGTTGTTTGATTATTGTTTGGTTGCCTATAGTCCTGCCATGCATTCATGAACTATTATGTTGCATACATGCATTAAGACTCATTATAAAAGACATGGACCTTGGATAAATATCTTGTGAAAACCTCATAATTAACCTATGCATGCTTAACCTTTTTATAATAAACCCAAGGTTCCTGGGGATGTAAACGATGACACTAGGATAGAGGATTTCCCTACTAAGATTCTTTAGCAAGATTCTCACCCTCTCTCTGTTTCTTTTCGTCACGTCTCCAGACATTGATGGCGTCGTTTGTGATTTTTGTTGACGCACCCGTGGGAGTTACACTACGATAGGATCATCAGTCCTACCACTTCGAGGGTCGTTGTGCTATACGCATTTTGCGTACATGGGACGCCCATTTGCCTTTCCAGTCTCCGCTTCCATTCACTCCGACTTCTCCCTTTAGCGACGACATGATTTTTGAGAAGACGCGACCTTTAGACGGAGATCGTCGTGCCGACCATCATCCTCGCTGTGCGTGACTATCGGAGTATGTACCTCATACGTCGATGCGGGAGGGACTGCTCCAGGATCTCCCCGATCCTTATTCGAAGATTCTGCCCCTTGGTGCCTTGGCGCTGATAGGGGTAGGAGGACACGGTCTCTCAGCGAGGCCTATGAGGCGTGTACGTAGCCCAGAGACGCCCTCGCCAAGGTGGTCACGTCGTTCCACCGATTCGCATGCCTACACCCTCTCTTCGATGGGCCACATCCGATGAGCTTCGCAGTTCGTAGGCTACATATCTCCGTAGGAGGATTTGCGTCGTCCGTTGGTTTTAGAGGAGAGTCATAGCTTAGGAGTATCTTTTGGGGTTGTTTTCATGTATTTGTTATTATATTTCTTATTTTATGTTGTTGTCCTGCAAGTTCTGCCCACTTGTATGGGTAAGACTTCATGTTTCTTTTATATTCCAGTGGTATTGTACTAAGCTATGTTAATTAATATTATGGGGAATGTTTTCATGATTGATGTGTTCTTTATGGCTTTTGAATTGTATGATTTATCCTTTCACTTCACGTTACATTTATGTTACACGCAAAGGCTCGCACTTTGTTTTACATAATTCATTTTAAAAAAAAAATTTACCTATTTTCCGCTAAGTATTTTGTAAATGAATTTAAAGAGAAGTAATAACTAATAATTAATCTTGATACGTCCTAGGCGTATTGGGGTTAAATATTAGGGTGTTACAACAGCGTGTTGGAAATTGTTACACTTAGAACAGGAGGCAGTCTCTTGGAAATTGTCACTTTCAGAACGTTAAGATAAATTCAATTTTAATATGCTTAGAATGGTCATTTCAGAAATTGTCACTTTTAGAACGGTAAGATGAATTCAATTTTAACATGTTTCGAGTGGTCATTTCAGAGGCATGGGAAGATGACTTTCACTAGTAACTCGTGTAAAATTTTAAATTATTTCATCTGCTATATAAATTCATCTCAAAGATAAATTTTACAGACCCACTATTCTCTCATTTGTTACTCAGTAATTCCTTTCAATTTCTTTCTGATCCTACTCTTTCATTCTCCCTTCCGTTTCCATTCCCACTCCCTCATTCTCTATCCTGTTCCTACTCTTTACCAACCTGCTCATTCTCCTTGTTCTCATCTTATGGCAAAAAAAAATATTGAGTGAGAAAAAAATGAGTATTGTTGTGATAGTAATATATTATAATGGTCATGTATTTACAAATCCAAATGATGGCATATTTTTTACATGTGAGAGTTCGGTAAATATTTTTATTCCATAAACTTTCTCATTTGCTGAGTTAGAGAATGCCCTTTGTCAATCTATAAATCCAAACACTCAAAAGAAAGTGACATCTATAAAATATAGATGTCCATCCTCGATTTCGGCGGCTTCATAAATTATCAAGCAATTCCAATCATTAATGATGAGGCATTCAAGATGTTTCACATACATCAACGGCACTAGCCAAACAATCGTGCCATTGAATTATATGTTGAATTCGAAGAAGTTGTTGCTCGGAATGTAGCTTATGAGTTGAGCACATTTGAAGAAAGAGAAGTAGTATGGGAAAAAAGTAATGAAGAAGAATATAAAAGCGAAGATGATAAATGCTGATGATGATGTGGATGATGTTGCGGATGAAGAGGATGTGCCAAACATGGTGACCAGGCAATATCTAAACAATGAGTCATCTTTCATGCGTGCATTAGATCTTGAAGCTATGAATGCTCCTGAGTTTCCAGTTTCAAAACATGGGTATGTAGCTAATTCTAGAATTAATTTAAAATTTTGAATTTGGCAAATGCTCAGATTTTTTCCATTTATTTTTTATTATTCTAATTATTTTATTGTTTAATATTGGTGGTTGGTAGGAGCTCTTGTTATCAATGCTGAATTCTTTATTGGAATGGAATTTGACAATAGGGAAGCTATAATTAAGGCAGTTAAAAAATATAGCATAGATAAAGGAGCGGATTACAAAGTTGAAGAGTAGAACGAAGACATTTTCCTAAATGTGTACAATATGGGCAGAGTTATGTGGCTTCTAAGGGTCATTTAAGGAAGAATAAGAATTATTGGGAAATCAGGAAGTATAATGGACCACACACTTGCACGAGGTCGAGGCAATCAAGGACCACTCAAAGTTGGATTCTGACATGATTACACAATTAATAGAGCCATTGGTAAATTATGATCCATAAATTAAAATAAAGTCTATCATTGCAGAGGTTCATTCTCGGTTCGGGTACATGACAACATACAAAACATGGCGCGAAGCACAAGGCAATTGAAAAAGTTTCAGTGGTTGGGAAAGCTTATTTGAAGATCTTCCACAATGGTGTATGGCAATGTGTGCGCTGATCAAGGAGCAATTGTTCAATTAGATTCTATAAGGCGAGTCGTGGGGTGAGCTGTCCGAACACTCGAATATTCACAGATTGTTTTGGACTTTCGATCCTTGTATTAAAGCATTTAGATCCTGCAAACCACTTGTTCAGGTGGATGGGACACATTTGTATGGGAAATATAGAGGAGCTCTATGGTTGGTTACACAAGACGGCAATCAGAACATATTGCCAATTGCTTTTGCAGTTGTCGAGGGTGAGGCGATGCGTGGTCCTTTTTCCTTAACAATGTGCACAGACATGTAATGACTCGAGATGGAGTTGGACTAATTTTTTATCGTCATGAGTCCATTAAAGCTCCAGTAGCCGAAGCAATGGTCAATGGGAACCTCCAAAGGCATTCCATATGTATTGCGTCAGGCACATCTTTGCCAATTCTTACGGAGATTCAAGGCACCTAACTTGCACGACTTGTTGTGAGCATAGGTAATTTATATTTTTGTTTATTCTTGTTTTAGAAGTAATTTTTAATTATTTTAACTACTCGTATTGTCTTTAGCAGGTACTCAAGGACCGAGCAAGAATTTAATCATCACTATCAGAGGATGCATGAATGTGGTGAGCGATATAAGACTGGCTTGATGAAATTCCAAGAGAAAAGTGGGTTCTAGCATTTGATGGTGGATATCGATGGGGGCATATGACAACAAACCTATTCGAGTGTATCAATTCTGTGTTAAAGAGGCTCGTAATCTTCCCATCACATCATTAGTTCGAGCAACATACTTCGATGTGCTGAGTTGTTTGTTCAAAAGAGTGCAGCATACGCACGAAGAAATGCAGGTCAGCCTTTCTCAAAAGTCGTGGCAAAATGGTTGGAAGCAACGAGAAGGCATCTAAAGATTTAAGGACAGGACCACTCATTTTGATAGACGCTTCAGACCTACTATGTTAAAGAGCTTTCCAGCAGGAGAATCCAGAGTTAATTCTTGGTAGAGATATTGTGATTGTGGGGATTTCAATAGATCGATACCCTTGTCGTCATGTGATTGCTTATTGTAACAGCTCTGCCTTGATTGAAAAGCTTATGTTGATGATGTATATAGAATGATTACCATATGCAAGGTGTATAAGAATGATTTTCGGGTTGTGGGCCACCAAAGTACATGGCCTTTGTATGCAGGCCCAAGGATTTGTGCAAACCCACCTAAAGCGCACAATGAAGGGGAACCCAAATCTACTCGCTCCTGAATGAAATGGATATGCGTGAGATGTGCGGACCATGGCGTTGTGGTCTTTGTTGTGGTGAGGGACACGTCAGAAGTTGTTTTCCAAATGCTCCTGGCTCAAGTTTGTAGTAGTGCTTCTTATCGTAGTTGTAATGGTGTTATTTTCAATTGATATTGTCTTGTGTTATTTCATTTTCTTGTTATTTTATTGTTATCTTTTTACTATTGGTGTTGTTATAATTCTACAAGTGGATGTACTCTGGTTATTTCGTTATATTATTATTAATATATTTTCTTGTTGAAATAGACAAATGAAAGTAAATAGAACAACATTATATCATATAATGGATAATATAATCATATAATCATACAATTACAACAAATGAAGTACTACCCCCTTTCCTATGCTTTCCCCTTCCCTTTTGGTTTTTCGATTGTTGGTGGGGTATACACCTAGTTGGTGGGATCTTCACGCAAGTTATATCTACTTGCACCTCTCCCACCTTGTTCTCCCACATCGTCAGCTCTTCATCATGGTCTTCCTCACTTACACCTCCTCTCTAGTGGACCCCTCAGCCTACTTCCACTCTCGACTAACTGCATAACATCCAAACCCCGGACTGACCTATAGCCTGAACCCCGCCTGACCTACATAACCTCCAAACCCCAGGATTGGCCTCTATAACCTCCAAACCCCCAGATTGACCTTCATAAATCCTGACGTGTGGGATCTATCCCCCATTGCTAAATTGCGGGAAACTAAAATGGAAATTGAATTCTGTGGACGATATACATTTTCTTCCTGCATGATAGGTGATTGATGCATGTCCAAAGCTACCTCCCCTGGCAAGTGTGAACCTACCTGTGGTGGTGATGGGGGTGAGTATGGTAGTGATGGTGAGCGTGGTGGTGGTGGCGGCGGCTGAGGTGGTGGGGCTGATCATCCTGATTTAGTTGTGTCAATCGTAGAGGCACATAAGTATTATCCCTGTACCATGACAAGTATGCATTTGTGGGGCGGTAATCAATGGGGTTCTCCCTGCAAAGGCTCTCCTACCAAGGGATAGTTTAGCTGCATCCATCTCCACCTATTGATGATGCACTAATAACCAATCAAGGTTGTCCTCTTTCCTTCTCAAATCTTTATTATGAGACCTCCCTAGATTTGGTGTGGTCGGAATAGGTTGGACAAGCCCAAATTGTCGCCTCATGCGATCGCGTGCCACTCTATGATCTCAAAGCAAATTAGTGGAACAACATTGCTCCACTGTCCCTACTCGATTTGAATAGAATCTGGAATCACGCCTCAACTTCAAGACAATCTTATATGGCTGCCATATAATCTACAATACAAAAATAAATTATATTAGATATATGGAAAAAAATATTAACTATACATGGAATTAAAAATTGGTTTAATTGCTATTCTGATTATATTGCATTTCATCTAACATCCGTCTTAAATGTAGATGATTTGCCAAGACCCGCACCATGAGGATAGAATGGGTGCAGCCATCTATCATAAAACATACAAATTTATTACAATAATTGCAATATCAACACAAAATAAATCAAGAAAAAGTTTTATCTAGAAGCTAAGGGGAAACTAACAAAATTCGGATGGTACCTGGTATTGGAGCCAAATCAGGCAACCTGCTCCATCCTCATACTTGTAACAAAACTAGAGGACCAATTGCTTTGTAGTTATGCGTGTAGCTCGAATCCAATTGCGAATAGAGACAAGCGAGACACGCAGAACCCCAGCTAAAAGTCCCAACATAAGTAAGATCCTCCAACAATTCCAAGTATTTTCCATGGACCTC
>JAMLFY010000004.1:11245156-11279759 GCA_030441495.1 Dalbergia oliveri | reverse complement strand
GCCATGAGAATTTTCCTTTATGCAGCCATGTCTATGAGCTTGTTATGTCCCTTGTTAGCCCTGTGCTATGCCTCAAAGAAAACAAGACATTCCATCCTCCTTTGGTTATCAAACCATTTGATTAGGTTCTCACCTTGAAATTCAGCAGAAAACAGCTTTAATTTGGATAGTATGTTTCCACAATGTGACAAAATTCGTCTATCCTTTGTCCTAACTCCGAACAGACAGTGAGATGTTTCTCTAAATCAATCAAACCCAGGCAGCTAGGCTGATTTAGTTAGTCAAAATCGTGTATTCAAGAAGACAAATCTCTAATGAGCGAGGTTGCTTCTGTCAATTTAGTGCTAGCGAGAAATGGTGTTCAGGTTTTTTCAGTCCATGCCCCATTACCTAGTCCTATTGCATGGATTTCATATGTAAATGAGTGAGAAAAAAAATATTGGATTTGGTATCATTGCAAAAAGAAGACAACGTTCGTTTTTTGTTTTCATTTTTTTGGTTGCTTCCTAAAATATAGTAGGTAGGATGTAAATTTTCTTCTCCTGAATCTAATATATTTTCCACCCATCATTCATGACACGAACTTTCGAACCAACATGAAGTTGGAGATCTAGCTGTTGTCTACCATCAGATGGACAGCATATTCTCTTCCACGTACTCTTTAAACATGTCTTAAACAAATTCAGGAACTTCGGGTAAGGTCTTGTCCCAGAGCATGTATAACTTACTAAATTTAATGCCTTTAGAATATTCATGAATTGAAACCAAATCATGGTTTCTTAACTTTTATTTGATGATTAGGCTTTAGACATCAACACCGACACTGCAAGGCTGTCACTTGAACTACTATTACCTTTTCAAAAGCTTTTTTATCCCAAAGGACTTGCATCATTTTGTAGATGGTCATAGACCCCACTAACCGCTGCTTTGAGATTTTATATTCTTCCAGTGATCTTATGGTCCATTTATCTTTAGGAAGACAAAATGTCGATGTGAGAGCTGAGAAGTAACTTGACCTACCTAATTTTTATGATCTCGTATGTAAATATGTAATGTAAATGCTCTGGCCTTTGTATCCTTGACTCATGACTAATTGTTTGGTTAATGATCTCGATTTATTGTTGTAATCGCGCGAAATGCATATTCTTTTCGTCCCTATCTTTCTCTTTGATCACGGATAATTGTAAATAATGAATTTTATATTGCTGTTATTGTTGGCATTTTTTAGCGTTGGATTTAGCTTAGATAATTTGGGTTTGGTGTTAGTACTGGTAATGAGTTTTGGTACGGATTAATTACTTAACCAAAAGCGTAATCTTTTGATCTTCTCTCATCCAAGTCTTATAAACCCTTTTCATCTCTTCAACTAATCCAATCCCAATCAGACTTTTATAATCCACACACGTGTGCATTTCTCCAACAGTTATTATAACTTCACAGAATTACTTTTCAGCAAGATGCCATGACCCATTACACCCCAGCCTTGTCCAATCAATGGTTTCATTTGTCGCTACAAAAGAAAGATGCTGTTATGTTAAATTTTAACTGACTTGACTGAGAGGAAGCATGATAGTTCTTCCAATGACTACCATGAATTCAGTTTATCATTCTCGTATTACAGCATTATTGCTGCCACTTACCAGCTAGACTGCAATCCAACCAAGGAATTATATTTTATTTTTCACCACCCTTTATAGTTCTTACTGAGCGACCATGATAATATATACTCTACATGGGCATATCACACAATGAAGTAATAAAAACTAGGAAAGACTAGTTCCGTATTTTCAAGCGTCAGAAACTAAGGAAGAACCTGTAGTCTGCACAATGTATATGGTGAAAACCAGGAACTACCAATGGCCTCATGAAATGGAGTGGCGCCGATTCTTGTTTGGTTTTGTGCGAGCTTTGCCAAAAGGCGTGACACCATCAGCACGTAGAAAAGGAGAAAGCCTCCCAAGCTTTTTTGACATGGAGCTTATGAATGATTTTCGAGGCAAAGGAGGCTTATCAGCAGAAGAAGGTGAAGCATTTACAACAGGACTGGCAACTCCTGATTTGAGTGTGGAATTCTCAATCTCTTTTAGCTTCATTTTCAGTTTCACAAGCTCTAGTTTCAGGTCTTGGTTTTCTCTACGCAATTGGAGAGCTCATTCGAAACTGGATGAAGATCAGTGGAGTATACACTCATCTTGGATTGAAGAAGGAGATTCCCACTTGCACTATTGCCATTCATGGCATCACGAAGTCGTTGCTGTTCATAGTAGAGAACTTGAACCACAGTTTGCACAGGAAGACGATCGTTTTGAGCAGCATGTGCACAGGCCTCTCTTGATAACTTCTGACAGTCCATCACGCCGCAAACTTTCTTTCTCTCCACGTCGCTTAGTGTAGGATGAGCCTGAGAATTGATGTACAAAAGTATAACTAAATCCTTGAATTAATGTTAATAGTCCAATTGTGTAATGCAGCAAGTAAACTATGATAAGATTAAATCTAAAGCTAATTCAATTTTGGGAAGCCTGAGAAATGTGCTGTAGAAGACACGGATTTAATCTTGGTTAGTAAGATATGAGTGCTTGTTCTGTTGTTGGAACATCAGATATTAAAAGGAGGAAAGCAAGACATTCAATTAGTAGTGTACAAAAACAAAACTGCCGCACAATTAATTATTTAATTTGATATAGAGGAAAGGAATGCACCTTGAGATAGATGTCTGTGGCTCTATACATTCCATCTTCTGTTGGCCTTGATTGTTCAGGAATTAATTCAGAAAGACTGATGAACTTTGGAACTGGTAAATTTCGGTCAGTTGCAATTTCAGCTAGGTAGTTTTCCATTAGCTTCCCAACCCGCTCCATGTCACTCTGTGGAGGAATATTCATCATCTGCATTGTAGGCGAAATGGTTTCCCATATGAGATTCTAGGTAATTGGTCATGATCCTCTGCACCGTGTCCACATCAAACAATGTGTCCCCAGTAAATGAATAAGAAGGAATAAGAAGATCATCTAGGACAGCCTGTCCTAACTGCATGGCCATTCTCTTCTCCAAATCAAGCCTGCAAGCAACTGTTGTCTCAAGATATATCGCTGCCCGAAGCAACATAGAAAGAAAGCTTACAGACATTGCATTCCTCTCCCGTGGCAAAAGACTCACTACTGTCTCTAAAACAACCCTTTTTTCATGCTCTTGTCTAGGCTCAATCTTCTTCCTTCCCTTTCCAAATATATCCTGCTCCACAAAACAACATAACATGAAGAGAGAGAAAAAACAAGTTAAGGATTGAATCCATAAAACCATAGTGATTTGAACATTGCCATCATTTTAGTGAGGGGTCTCACCAAACCTCGTAGAGATTTCTGTGCATAAAGCATTAGAATGGGACCAATAGCATACTGTTTGAACCCTCTTGCTATCATTGCAATTATAACTCTTTGGAAAATGTCAATTCTGAGGACAGTTAGGTCCTCAGCCCACCAGTCAACTACTGGCCTCTGATGAGATGCCACGGAAGACGTCACTCTGTCAGAGCCACCGTCTGTACAGAACTGGCTTTCCTTACAGGCTATGTATGCAATGGCATCTATGCATCTGCTCACCAATTTTGCTCTCTGCCATTGGAAGGAGGCTCTCTGACATGTGTAAGATAGACACAGCACCTGCAATGGTCTTGAGTGCCACTTCATTCAAGTAAGCATCAGTTCTTGCCGCCAAGTTTCCAACTGCATAATCCTCTGTCATCTCAAGATACTCGGCCACGCAGCGCAGCATAGCAATGTTTTCAACATTTATCTCGAAGTTTATCCCGTAGCAGAACTTTGCTGCCAGTTCAAAAGCTTCTGCTCCACCAGGAACATCAGAGAGTTCAATTAAGGAAACGTCAGCATCACTGGATTCCGAGACCAGTTTCCTAATTTGTCCACACTTGGAGACTAATGGGAACTGCAATTGCAGTATAAGATATGTAAAAGAATTCAAAATCAATTGAACACCAAAATAACAATTATGGGCAGTATTGCCGCCACATATCATCTTCCTTCCTAGATCAAGTTCTATTAGTATACAAGCAGCAAAAAATTGAGCAAAGAGTAACCAGTAAACAGTTTATTGACAGTTAACTAGAATAAGAAACCGTTACCATGCACTTAAATGATTCTCGGACTAATAAGATTGATATATGAAGTAAATATCCGTGATTGAATTGGTTCACTACCTTATGTAACGAAAAGGAAGCATCTCCAACTTGAACATTAACATCACTAGGAATCTCCTGAGAAAAAATCCTGAAATTAAATACCTAGTGGTTAAACTCATGGGTTTTGGTCCTTGCATCCAAGTTCCAAGTAAAAGTAGCAAATGTACATCTGACACGTAATACCAAAGTAGTAGTCTCATAAGCATACCATTCACTTGTTCTCTTCATGGCACTGGAAAGAAGCTCCTTCTTCTTCAGAGACAAGTCACTAGCAGCAGGTATAGTTTTCTCTTGACCACGATCCACCATGGCACTCACAGATTGGTAGCTCACTATAATTTCTCTATCTTACAGTTAATGATGAAGCATAAAAAGAAAGGAAAAAGGTATAGTCAGTGATAGTATTAGGCTCAAGGTCATTCTTTTTATATGTGTAGATTCCTTTTACATTTTCTTCGGTGCAAAGGTTGAAGTGAAGGTAAAGAATAGTACTTTTTATCCCTTGGAATGGAACTATTGGTTTTCTTTTTCAGATTGCATACAAGAACTTCAAGCTGAAATGTATTAGCATGCGGGAAAATAAAGACTAACGAGGATAGAGTTGGAACCTGAACCTCAAATCAGTTTCCAAGCAACCGTAATCAAACAAATTATCGGCCTTGTGAATTCCCAAAACAAGGTTTTGATGTCAATAAGAAAGGCGAATGTATGGAGGGTATAGGAAGGAATATATGGGTGGTATTATCGACATTATAAACTAGGAGGAGGGCAAAATACAAGCATGGAGATGTAATTTATGGTGTGTGGTGTGTGCTTAGGGTGTTTGAGTGGAAAGGATGAGATGGCTGCATGTTGGTTGGCGCCTTGAGAAGTAATTTCCTTCTTATTCCCGTCCACAACCACAAAAGGTGCATGGCCCATTTTTGGAAATTTGTTGTTCACCATACACCTGAATAATTTGAATTTTAACAATTTAAATTGCTAATGTTATGTAAATCAGCTCAAAAGCTGCCATTGGCTTCAAATTGAAATATTGGCAAAAAAATGATGCATTATGATCAAACATTGTGAAAACGACCAATCAAGAAAATTCATAGCTTAGCGGGCAATGGATGGATATTACATAAACAAGATGTTCGGATGAAGAGATTGAAAAGGTGGAAGAGAAAAGTAAGTATCAAGGGTTTGACACGAAAAATTCTTTTCTTATAATTGAAATACGAATTTAAGACTTTGTCTTATTTTTCAACAAGCTAAATCTTGGAGTCGTACTATTCAATTTCACAAACCCATTTTTTTATTAACAATTTCATATACTCTTTTGCATTCATAATTTACACAACTGTAATGTAAAACAAGCTTCAGACATACTCTTCTTTTTATAAGCTTAAATTTAGCTAAATCCTGTGGCGAATTCAGACATTCAAGACCAGAGAAAGCATCAGTAATTATAAAATATTATAAATATTTACAATGGAAGACTATGTTTTATTAGGAAAGAAAAAAAGGACTTTAATCTATGGATTTAAATAATATATGAAAGCACTTTTCATGAAATTATAGGTTCAAATATAATTATTTTTAAGAGTAATGATAGTATAATTTTGAGTTTATGGTAAATAACACGTGACAACATATCAACCATTCAAAGTATAATTTAAAATTAAAAATATCTAAATATTAGAAAAGCAATCGTTAAAATTGTCATATGTAAAATTCACCATAAACTTAAATTTATATTAATATTTTCATATTTTTAAAGACTTGCTACTTTTTTAAAATTTCATATGGAGCACACTGCAAGTGGCCAATTATATAGTAAGAAATTATAAATATGTTTTTACGGTTAATGTTATTTGAAAATATTAAAATAAAAAAATAGGTTAATGAATTGGTGCCATAATAAGCCAGATTTTTTTTGGCAAGTGTACCTGCAGTGTAGCGATTTAACTCTTGCATATTTCAATATATTATTGAAAATTCAGAGTTCACTCTTATCCCATTCCTTATTTCTTAAATTTTAGTTTAAAAAAAATTATGATTTTTTTGTTTTTTTGGCATTGCTGGCTGTCCAGAAAATTTATGTACCGTCAACCAAAAGAAAATTTATGTACTGGATGTGGCACAAAGGTCATATCCACAAAGCAATCAACTTGGGAAAATTGCTGGTCCTCATCCCCACAATCCCGTCCTTTCCTTAAGAAACGGCACTGTTCCATTTTGTTTATTATACCGTGTTAATTTCTAGAGGTGCGGTGCACGGGGTAGGAAGTCGTCTGCAATAATTGGTGCCTTCCAGTATTAATGAAAGACTTGCTCTGGCACACATCAAAGACTTTTTTTAGTTTGGTGTTTTCACGTCATGCATGATACAGGTCCCCATTAGATATATTGCAAACTAGTCATCGGAAACGTGATTTAAATAAATGCACATAAGATCGGTTTCTGCATCTGAGATTTATGTTATTTGGATTGGATTCTGATTTCAAATAATGCAGCATGCAGCAGCACACAACTCTTATGGCTATCCATCAGTTTGAGGCTGCCCCATAACAAGACTGTTGTTTTCATTTTCAATCAATACACGGCCATTGGCCTCTAATACTTTGTCAACCACCTTCCAACAAATCAAAACCGAGCATTTATGACATGAGTGCAAGGCTTAAAGTGATCTTGATTGCTGAATTGCTTACATATTATGTTATATCCATCAAAATTGGTCTTTCACATATATCTAAAGTATGGTTTTGTTGTCGAGTAAAGTTGCTGCCTAAGAAATTGTAGCAAAACATTAGAATTTAGTCTCACTATTTGTGAATAGTTCTGCTTATATGAAGAACTTTAATTTCTCATAGAGAGACCCGTGAGAAGGATTGATTAATTAGTCTTGTGGAGTTGTGCACAGTACTAGAAGTTAGGATGCATACTTACCCCAATGGGGCAATCATGTTTTGCCGACCAGCTGCAAGCTACTTATAGGTGTGACATGCTCATGTCTCATGGAGACCCAAATTCTAGCGAATAATTTCTCAAAACGTAATAATTTTGACCCTAATTCTTCAAACTGTCCCCTCGTACAGGCTAATCTGGTGCCTGTCACCTCCAAGTGCCTTCTTAGTTGTTATAGGAGAATTAGTTTAATTATTTTGGTCTATTAATTTTGTTTCGTTTAGTTTTGACAGCTGTATGGTTAGTTTGTTGTTGAGGTGTTAAAATGGGGCGGTTCACCGTTAAGGTTAAAGTAGTTCAATCAAAATAAATAGAAGCTGAAATAGTTAGTTTAGCAATTTTAGGTGGATAGTTTAGTAATCAAAAAAATAAAAAAATTCAAAAAATTATTTTTTTAACATTATGATGAATTTTTAAAAAATATATTTTAAAAAATACTTTTTATTTATGTATACCTAATTTTTCAAGGTTCATAACAATTATACACTAATTTTGACTAAAAATGTTATTGTTAATAGTATTATTTGTGAGTTATGACACTATTTTATTTTTAAGTTTTAACTTAAGTGAATAATATCAACTATAGTGGTCCTATATTGGTGAGTATATATATTTCTTTTTTTATTTTGGTAATGTATTTCTTACTTTTTTATTAATAAATTATAAATTTTCTTTAAAAAAATATAAAAGACTTGGCCTAGCAAACCAAATCCATCCCAACTCGCCTAAGTTTATTAAGTTAAGCGCAGGACCCATTTCCAATTGAAATTTTTTACGGGTCAAACTTCAATCAACCTACTAAAAATGGTAGGTTGGCGCAGACAAATAGACTAAGGTCATTTTTACATCTCTAGATTGTTGACAAACTATATGGTCGTGCATTGATGTATATAAACCTTCTTTCTCGGTAATAAAAATCCAAGTCTCATTTTACAGTTTTCTACAGTTGTTATTCACTTCCTCCTGGCAAACTGCTTGAAATCTTCTAAAGCCTCAAGGTATGTAAGAAAATGATCATATATGGGGCCATGAGAAACAGTACTCATGTCACGTGGTACGTGAGCAAATTGTTTTAACTTGTAACGATAAATCAAAAGACAAATGATAGGAGAGAAATTCGTTGATGACAGATTGTATTCATCTGCTTGACACATTCAAATTAGTTTATTCCATCACCTTTGATATCTGTTATCCCCATGATCCCAATCCTAGCTAGGGCCTTGATGAAAAATTATGCAATCGGACAAAACGACGTGCAAACTACATGGAATCACGGGGATTACATATTGCACCTCAAGATAGAAATTAGGGAAGTGCTGCCTGCAAAAGGGTAAAAACCACAAGTAATGTACTAAATACCGAGTCTTGAGGTGTTGCAAAAGTTGAATGAATAAAACCGTGTTTGGGTAAATGACTTAAATCTTTATGTAAAAGTAATTACTAAAAAGTAATCTATGAATAAATTATTTTATTTTTAAATATATAATAATAAAAATAATCTGAGTGTTTTGAAAAGCATTTCATTTGAAATTAGATATTTTAATTTTTTAAAAAATATTAAAAATAGCCTTTTGAAAAATAATAATGATGTAATTTTTTATTTCTAGAAATTTGAAAGTACTATACAAATGGCCCTCAACGATGTATAAGTAAGCTACTCTTTGAATTTCAACAATGCCAATTATTTGATTTTTTTAGTCTTTTTGTTTGATATTTATTTTTAGTCTTATTTACTTCTTCCATTTCAAAATAATTGTCTTTGGACAGAGTGGTAATTGTGCATAGATATATTAATTTTTTAATGTACTTCTTTGTTTAAAATGACAATAATGCTAGATTGAAGTGGTAAATTAATTATTGTGTGCGATAGTCAACGAATTGCACTCTTAAATAGAAGAATAAGAGGGTCAAACCTTGAAAAGTAATTTTGAAGATGATCTTTTAATTGCAATAATACGTGAGAGTTCAATCATAACAAGAGTTATCCGAAAGACTAAAAAGAAAAAGGTGCAAATTAATTAAAGAGAAATTTAATTTGGTGCGAACAAAATTCCACACGAAAACTAGGTACACCAATAAAATTGGTTCATGGATGAAAACCACAGTAAGTTAGTAGTAGAAAGATAAATAAGTCATGTGTTTTCTAGGGTCATTTATTTGGTTATGGAATGTCACTATTCAAAACACACGTATATGGAGTTTGGTGGAAAATTACTAGGGGGTGAGGGGTATAACAATCCGCTGGTTGGGATAATGGGCACAAAACAAAAACAAAAATGCTAAGGGGTGTGTAATTCGCTACCAGCGAATTAAGGTAAGAACAAATTAAAAAAAAAATTAACAAAACGAATTGTGGTTAGCGATTATGTTCCAACAATTTAAGTCTTGGAAATTGTTGCGCTTAAACGGATAGCAAAACGCTTCTTGGAAATTGTCAACGATAACATGAACTGATTCATGCAAGCTATCTTTGAGTAGTCATTTCATAGACATGGAAAGATGATTTTCACAACGAGCTCGTGTAAAATTTTTAATTATTTCATCTGCTAAAAACCCCTTGCCGGGTCATTTATTTGGTTATAGAATTTGACTTTTGAAAACTATATTGACTTTGCTGAAAATTACAAAAGGAGAGGTGAAGGGTGTATAATTAAGTTTTTAATTTTGAGACACAAAACAAAAAAAAATGCTTAAGGTACATAATTCGCTGGTCACGTTAAGGTAAACAAATTGCAAAAAAAATTTAAGGAAATGAATTGTGGCCAACGAATTATGTTCCAGTATTTGGTGAGATACCAATGTAACGCCAATTTCTTATTTGAGTATAATGGCCAAAATGTCCCTAAGGTCATTACCAAATTCAAGGGTTGACCCGCAGTCCCTGAATAGGTCAACTCAATGTTTGAAGGGGGTTAGAATTGTTATAAATGATATCGAGGTGAAAATCTCGTTTTTAAACTTTCGGCTCAAAATAACCAAAATACCCTGCTGTGTTCTACACGGGTAAAAGGTTTGAACCAAAATTTTTCAGGAAGTTTAGGATGATGTTTTTGAGCAATATTTGATGTTTAGTTGAGCCCAAAGGTCAGCAGATTTAGTGTAAAATTACCATTTTGTCCCTGAAGTGTCCAGTGAGCCTAATGACGCAATTAAGCAAACCTAAGCAATATTAGGCTCTAATGAAGATTAGTTTATTTCGATAATTAATCTAGAGTTAAAATAATTTATTAAGGTTAATTAGAATCTAAGATTGCTTAGTTAAACTCTAAATTGTATTCTCTAATTCAAGATTCCTAGTCATGGAATCTTGAATAGTGTTTCTCTCTCTAATTCCTTAAATTAAGGAATGTGCCATACCCCATTTGACTAAGAAAATGAATTTAAATTGTTAATCTAGTATGACTACTCCCTAATCAAGTATTGACCTTCCTAATTAACCAATTATCTTACCTAAACACTTCCTTACAACTCCTAACCAAAACCTTAATAAAAAAAACACCTAAATACACCATTAACCTACAATTAGATGAACTAATTTTCTCTCCTCATGGCCTTAAGGTGGCCGGCCACTTCCCCCTCCATAGCCCATCATGTGTTGTTTCAATTACACTCAAGAGCCATACTTCAAGCCATGCTTTGCCCATACCTCACCATACCTTCAACCATGCCTACAACCATACCTTTGTAAGAGATATCTTCTCTCCTTCCTCCTCAAATGTGACCGGTTCCCTCCCCCCCTTTGGAAGCCTCATTGTTGAAAATTTCTATAAATACCAAGCCTTGATTAACCTTGTCACACTTTGGATCATTTGTTAAGTTTACACTTCTTACAAAAATTTTCTCATTTCTTCTCAAACTTCCTCACTTTGGCTGATTTCTTCCTTCAAGATTCAAGAAGATTTTCCTTTTCCATCTCATCAAGAACTCAAGTTTTCTTTCATATCTCTTCAAGACTTCTTTAGGTAGGGGTTATGTTTTAATGTTTTGCTTGTGTTCTTCAAGAAAAGTTCTAGTTTCTCTTGGTTTCAAATCCTTTTTCCTCTCCCTTTCATTTCGGCCAAGAGGCCCCTTCATAAAGAAAACATGAGCTTGATGATGAGGTTTCAAGATAATGACTCATTGTTGTCATGTGAGAAACCCCTAAAGCTTGAAGCAACTTGGTCTTGGACCATACATGCTTGTGTTCCTTTCTTTTCCTTGGTTTTATTTTCGGATCCTTTTCCTTTTGTCTTTGAAAGATTTCGGTTCCTTTTCTTTTATTTGAATAAAGTTTGTAAAATATGTCAAGTAGATCACAAAAGTTTTGTTAAGAAAGTTAATCCCATATTTTAAAGAGCTCTAAGCTTACCCTTGCCAACCTTAAAGTTAGTCGGCCGTTCTAAGAGTTTACTCTAGATTGAAGCCCATGAGCAATAAAATAAAGAATATGAGTAGTTCCATTTATGTTGGTTTTGTCAAAGTGTTGATGTTTTGGTTTTAATCCATTCTCTTGAGCTTGATGGTGAAGTTCAAACCAAAGACTTCTTTAAAGACTTGGTGTTAAGAACTCTAAAGCTCATCCTCCATTGTTAAGATACATGTTGGGTTAAGGTTTGATGTTCCTCTAAAGTCTTGGAAGAGCTCTAGTTAAAATAAAAATAAGTTGCATTCATGTTTAAATTTATGTCTTGCATCTTATGTTTATTTTGATGTCATCACTAATTTCACAAGAATAAATGAATGAACTTGCATTACCATATTTAAATTCCCAAGCTTGCATTTCATGTTTATATTCCAAGTCATCACTTAATCCTTAAAGATAATAATGAAGTTGCATCCCATATTTATTTTATGTTCTCACTTTACTTTGTAATGAAGAGTAAAATGAAGTGCATGACATGTTTAAAATTATGTTATCACCTAAATACTCTAGAGCTCAAAGACTTGCCCTAAGTATCTTAAAAAGGGAACTCTAGTAAAAAGAAATGGAAGAGTTTTAGTATGATTCAATAATGGTTTGATTTTGTAAAATGCATGAATGATTTCAGGAAAATGTTGAAAACTGTTTTATGAGGTCTCAAAGTGTTTAAATAGCTTGGAATGTGTCAAAAATTATGTTTTCTCAAGTTAGGAGGTTCTGGTAATCGATTATCAATTATGTAATCGATTACCAGAGGGTTTTGAAGGACTTTTGGTTCTCATAATCGATTACAGAGACAATGTAATCGATTACCAAGGCTGTTCTTCATGCCCAAAACTCCTTAAAACTCTGTAATCGATTACCTGTTAGTGTAATCGATTACTCTAATGTTCTTTATTTTTCGAAATAGATTTAACCCTAAGTAATCGATTACCATTGTATATAATCGATTACCAAATGTTTTAAACCTAGAATAAATTTAGTTCCTAGTAATCGATTATCAGATACATGTAATCGATTACCAAACACCTTTTGCTGAAATTGTCCCAAGTAGCAACTTATATGCATCTCAACTCAAGAGATTATGTGATTTTATGGGCTTATGATTTTGGTTCTGACCTCTATGTTTGGCTACTATATAAATGCTATTCTAAGGTGTTAAAATGTGTAAAATTATGTTTGAGTGAAGCAAGGAATCAATTTAGAAAAGTTAGAAAAGAATAAGTAACTTGAAAGGGATTAGAGATGAGAATTCTAGAACACCTTAATGCATGAAAATGCAAATCTGTTCCAGCATGATTGAATCAAGGATAAATGGCTCATAATTAGTAAGACATGTATAAAATCCCTTCATAAATGATTAGGTATTAATTTCTAAGCTTAAGGTGATGATAAGAACTTAAAATAGGAATTCTAGCACTCTTAGATATGGCAAAACATAATTTTTGTTCCAACATAGTTAGATTGAGGAAAATGGTTTACAACTTAGAGAACATGCCTAGGAATCCCTCATAATTGGTTTAGGAATTGATTATGGAGCCTTAGGCGAAGACGGATCTTAAAAAGGGTCACGAACGGAGATTCTAAGCCAGTAAGCATATGATATTGCTGCCTTTCACGTGCAGTGCTGTTTGGAATTTTAGTGAGTTCAAATCTTAGAGAAAAAGTTTAAGTGTTAATCTCTTGAGGGTAATAAAGATGTAATACGGGTATTAGAATGATTAGAATATAAGTTTAAGGCCCGTAAGGGTCAAAACATAAGATACTATGAGATAGGTGGCCGAGAGCATAATCATGATGATGAACCTCGACCATATTTATGATGATGTGATTATGTTAGTTCCTTGAGCATGAAACTTTATGTGTATGATTGATATGATGATATGATGAAATGTTGTATTTAAGATGCATAAGGTTTCGAAATATGAATGAAATTGAGAAATATGCTCATGTGAACTAGAAAGTTATTGATTTTAGAAAGTTCCATGAAAATGATGCATGTGACTGAGATTATGTGGCATGACTCAAATTTGAGGAAATTCGGAGAGTAGTTGTTATGCCGCGAATTTTCGTCAAATTTGAGAGACATAAGAAAGTTTTTGAGAAATATGATGTTTAAGGTGACACAGAGAACGTACTTCTCCTGCTTTAAGGATAAGGTAAAACGTGAGGGCATAGACATTAGCCTGCCAAAGCGGACAAAGTCGTTGGTCTTAACCAGCGATGCGTTTCGAAGAAGGAAAAAGTCCCATGATAGGTGATCCTTAGGCCCCCTACCGTACTCTGGAGTCGGGATTATGATGATTATGATGAATATGATTATGTTTATGATTCGCTTATCAAGAGGATAAGTAAGAATTAGTGACGACTAGTTAAGGTATGAGCTCATAGCCTAGTTTAAAGGGTGCGGTTACTATTATGTTTGGTGTCACAAGTATGAGAAAAGGAAAGATGTTCAAGAGAAAGTTACATGCCACTTATATGTTGTTTGATTATTGTTTGGTTGCCTATAGTCTGCCATGCATTCATGAACTATTATGTTGCATACATGCATTAAGACTCATTATAAAAGACATGGACCTTGGATAAATATTGTGAAAACCTCATAATTAACCTATGCATGCTTAACCTTTTTATAATAAACCCAAGGTTCCTGGGGATGTAAACGATGACACTAGGATAGAGGATTTCCCTCCTAAGATTCTTTAGCAAGATTCTCACCCCTCTCTCTCTTTTTTCCGTCGTCTTCAGACATTGATGGCGTCGTTCGTGATTTTTGTTGACGCACAGTGGGAGCTGCACTACGATCCGGATCATCAGTTACCACTTCGAGGGTCGTTGTGCTATACGCATTTTGCGTACATGGGACGCCCATTTGCCTTTCCAGTCTCCAGCTTCCATTCACTCCGACTTCTCCCTTTGCGACGACATGATTTTTGAGAAGACGCGACCTCGAGACGAGCGGAATCGTCGTGCCCGACCATCATCCTCGCCTGCGTGACTATCGGAGTATGTACCCCTCATACGTCGATGCGGAGAGGACCTCTAGGAGGATCAGGCCATCCTTATTCCGAGGATTCTGCCCTTGGTGCCTTGGCGACTGATAGGGGTAGGGAGGACACGGTCTCCAGTCGAGGCCTATGAGGCGTGTACGTCAGCCCAAGAGACGCCCTCGCCAAGGTGGTCACGTCGTTCCACCGATTCGCATGCCTACACCTCTCTGGGCCACATCCGATGAGCTTCGGCAGTTCGTAGGCTACATATCTCCGTCAGAGGATTTGCGTCGTCCATTGGTTTTAGAGGAGAGTCATAGCTTAGGAGTATCTTTTGGGGTTGTTTTCATGTATTTGTTATTATATTTCTTATTTTATGTTGTTGTTGCAAGTTCTGCCCACTTGTATGGGTAAGACTTTATGTTTCTTTTATATTCCAAGTGGTATTGTACTAAGCTATGTTAATTAATATTATGGGGAATGTTTTCATGATTGATGTGTTCTTTATGGCTTTTGAATTGTATGATTTATCCTTTCACTTCACGTTACATTTATGTTACACGCAAAGGCTCGCACTTTGTTTTACATAATTCATTTAAAAAAAAAAATTTACCTATTTTCCGCTAAGTATTTTGTAAATGAATTTAAAGAGAAGTAATAACTAATAATTAATCTTGATACGTCCTAGGCGTATTGGGGTTAAATATTAGGGTGTTACAACGCGTGTTGGAAATTGTTACACTCAGAACGGAGGAGTCTGGAAATTGTCACTTTAGAACGTTAAGATAAATTCAATTTTAATATGCTTCGAGTGGTCATTCAGAAATTGTCACTTTTAGAACGGTAAGATGAATTCAATTTTAACATGTTTCGAGTGGTCATTTCAGAGGCATGGGAAGATGACTTTCACTAGTAACTCGTGTAAAATTTTAAATTATTTCATCTGCTATATAAATTCATCTCAAAGATAAATTTTACAGACCCACTATTCTCTCATTTGTTCTCAATAATTCCTTTCAATTTCTTTCTAATCCTCTCATTCTCCCTTCCGTTTCCATTCCCACTCCTCATTTCTCTCATCCTGTTCACTCTTTACCAACCTGCTCATTCTCCTTGTTCTCATCTTATAACAGAAAAGAAAAAATATTGAGTGAGAAAAAAATGAGTATTGTTGTGATAGTAATATATTATAATGGTCATGTATTTACAAATCCAAATGATGGCATATTTTTTACATGTGAGAGTCCAGGTAAATATTTTTATTCCATAAACTTTCTCATTTGCTGAGTTAGAGAATGCCCTTTGTCAATCTATAAATCCAAACACTCAAAAGAAAGTGACATCTATAAAATATAGATGTCCATCCTCGATTTTCGCGGCTTCATAAATTATCAAGCAATTCCAATCATTAATGATGACATTCAACAGGATGTTTCACATACATCAACGGCACTAGCCAAACAATCGTGCCATTGAATTATATGTTGAATTCGAAGAAGTTGTTGCTCGGAATGTAGCTTATGAGTTGAGCACATTTGAAGAAAGAGAAGTAGTATGGGAAAAAAGTAATGAAGAAGAATATAAAAGCGGCGATGATGATGCTGATGATGATGTGGATGATGTTGCGGATGAAGAGGATGTGCCAAACATGGTGACCAGGCAATATCTAAACAATGAGTCATCTTTCATGCGTGCATTAGATCTTGAAGCTATGAATGCTCCTGAGTTTCCACAGTTCAAAACATGGGTATGTCCTGCTAATTCTAGAATTAATTTAAAATTTTGAATTTGGCAAATGCTACAGATTTTTTTCCATTTATTTTTTATTATTCTAATTATTTTTATTGTTTAATATTGGTGGTTGGTAGGAGCTCTTGTTATCAATGCTGAATTCTTTATTGGAATGGAATTTGACAATAGGAAGCTGTAATTAAGGTTAAAAAATATAGCATAGATAAAGGAGCGGATTACAAAGTTGAAAGTAGAAACGAAGACATTTTCCTGTAAATGTGTACAATATGGAGGAGCTGTGGCTTCTAAGGGTCAGTTTAAGGAAGAATAAGAATTATTGGGAAATCAGGAAGTATAATGGACCACACACTTGCACGAGGTCGAGGCAATCAAGGACCACTCAAAGTTGGATTCTGACATGATTACACAATTAATAGAGCCATTGGTAAATTATGATCCATAAATTAAAATAAAGTCTATCATCAGAGGTTCATTCTAGTTCGGGTACATGACAACATACCGAAAAACATGAGGCGAAGCACAAGGCAATTGAAAAAGTTTTCAGTGGTTGGGAAAGCTTATTTGAAGATCTTCCACAATGGTGTATGGCAATGTGTGCTGCTCAAGGAGCAATTGTTCAATTAGATTCTATAAAGGCGAGTCGTGGGGTGAGCTTGCCGAACACTCAAATATTCACAGATTGTTTTGGACTTTCGATCCTTGTATTAAAGCATTTAGATACTGCAAACCACTTGTTCAGGTGGATGGGACACATTTGTATGGGAAATATAGAGGAGCTCTATTGGTTGCAGTTACACAAGACGGCAATTAGAACATATTGCCAATTGCTTTTGCAGTTGTCGAGGGTGAAGCATGATGCGTGGTCCTTTTTCCTTAACAATGTGCACAGACATGTAATGACTCGAGATGGAGTTGGACTAATTTTTTATCGTCATGAGTCCATTAAAGCTCCAGTAGCCCGAAGCAATGGTCAATGGGAACCTCCAAAGGCATTCCATATGTATTGCGTCAGGCACATCTTTGCCAATTTCTTACGAGATTCAAGGCACCTAACTTGCACCGACTTGTTGTGAGCATAGGTAATTTATATTTTTGTTTATTCTTGTTTTAGAAGTAATTTTTAATTATTTTAACTACTCGTATTGTCTTTAGCAGTACTCAAGGACCGAGCAAGAATTTAATCATCACTATCAGAGGATGCATGAATGTGGTGAGCGATATACAGACTGGCTTGATGAAATTCCAAGAGAAAAGTGGGTTCTAGCATTTGATGGTGGATATCGATGGGGGCATATGACAACAAACCTATTCGAGTGTATCAATTCTGTGTTAAAAGAGGCTCGTAATCTTCCATCACATCATTAGTTCGAGCAACATACTTTCGATGTGAGTTGTTTGTTCAAAAAGGCAAGCATAAAGAAGAATGCAGGTGACCTTTCTCAGAAGTCGTGGCAAAATGGTTGGAAGCAAACGAAAGGCATCTAAAGATTTCAGGACAGGACCACTCATTTTGATAGACGCTCAGACCTACTATGTTAAAGAGCTTTCCAGTGCAGGAGAATAGAGTTAATCTGAGGCAGAGATATTGTGATTGTGGGGATTTTCAGATAGATCGATACCCTTGTCGTCATGTGATTGCTTATTGTAACAGCTCTTGCCTTGATTGAAAAGCTTATGTTGATGATGTATATAGAATGATTACCATATGCAAGGTGTATAAGAATGATTTTCGGGTTGTGGGCCACCAAAGTACATGGCCTTTGTATCCAGGCCCAAGGATTTGTGCAAACCCTACCTTAAAGCGCACAATGAAGGGACCCAAATCTACTCGCTACCTGAATGAAATGGATATGCGTGAGATGTGCGGACCATGGCGTTGTGGTCTTTGTTGTGGTGAGGACAGTTAAGTTGTTTTCCAAATGCTCCTGGCTCAAGTTTGTAGTAGTGCTTCTTATCGTAGTTGTAATGGTGTTATTTTCAGTTGATATTGTCTTGTGTTATTTCATTTTCTTGTTATTTTATTGTTATCTTTTCGTACTATTGGTGTTGTTATAATTCTACAAGTGGATGTACTCTTGGTTATTCGTTATCTTATTATTAATATATTTTCTTGTTGAAATAGACAAATGAAAGTAAATAGAACAACATTATATCATATAATGGATAATATAATCATATAATCATACAATTACAACAAATGAAGTACTACTACCCCTTTCCTATGCTTTCCCTTCCCTTTTGGTTTTTCGATTGTTGGTGGGTATACCTCCAGTTGGTGGGGGATCTTCACAAGTTATATCTACTTGCACCTCTCCCACCTTGTTCTCCCACATCGTCAGCTTCTTCATCATGGTCTTCCTCACTTACACCTCCTACTCTAGTGGACCCCTCAGCCTGACTTCCACTACTCGACTACCTCATAACATCCAAACCCTCCAGAACCTGTGTAACATGTGAACCCCCAGACTGACCTACATAACCTACAAACCCCAGATTGACCTGTATAACCCTCCAAACCCCAATTGACCTTCATAAATCCTGAGGTGTAGGGGATATCCCCATTGCTAAATTGCGGGAAACTAAAATGGAAATTGAATCTGTGGACGATATACATTTCTTCCTGCATGATAGGTGATTGATGCATGTCCAAAGCTACCTCCCCCTGGCAAGTGTGAACCTACCTGTGGTGGTGATGGGGGTGAGTATGGTAGTGATGGTGAGCGTGGTGGTGGTGGCGGCGGCTGAGGTGGTGGGGCTGCATCATCCTGATTTAGTTGTGTCGTAGAGGCACATAAGTATTATCCCTGTACCATGACAAGTATGCATTTGTGGGGCGGAATCAATGGGGTCTCCCTAAAGGCTCTCCTACCAAGGGATAGTTCCAAGCTCATCCACATCTCCACCTATTGATGATGCACTAATAACCAATCAAGGTTGTCCTCTTTCCTTCTCAAATCTTTATTATGAGACCTCCCTAGATTTGGGTGTGGATAGGAATAGGTTGGACAAGCCCAAATTGTCGCCTCATGCGATCGACGGGTGCCACTCTATGATCTCAAAGCAAATTAGTGGAACAACATTGCTCCACTGTCCTTCTCGATTTGAATAGAATCTGAAATCACAGCCTAACTTCAGCAATCTTATATGGCTGCCATATAATCTACAATACAAAAATAAATTATATTAGATATATGGAAAAAAATATTAACTATACATGGAATTAAAAATTGGTTTAATTGCTATTGATTATATTGCATTTCATCTAACATCCGTCTTAAATGTAGATGATTTGCAAGACCGCACCATGAGGATAGAATGGGTGCAGCCATCTATCATAAAACATACAAATTTATTACAATAATTGCAATATCAACACAAAATAAATCAAGAAAAAGTTTTCTGTAAGCTAAGGGAAACTAACAAAATTCAATGGTCCTGGTATTGGAGCCAAATAGGCAACCTGCAATCCTCATACTTGTAACAAAACTAGAGGACCCCAATTTGCTTTGTAGTTATGCGTGTAGCTCGATCCAAATTGCGATGACAGCGAGACACGCAAACCCAGCTAAAAGTCCCAACATAAGTAAGATCCTCCAACAACTCCAAGTATTTTCCATGGACCTCATTGATGGTTTTATTGGGCATTAAAGAAATGCCTATGAGGGCCAACATATACCTACGTGCACTCATTTCTATTGATGGATCATTTCTAGTATCAAGCTCTCTTATATGATGTTGCAACCAATTTAAATTGATTGCACCTCTATTAAATACGTGAGGATAAGGCAAGCATTAAGCAAACTAAAACATTTTAACTAGTTGTTCAATACTACTAGATGTAAATCCACTAATTGGTGAACCATTAATAAGGAGTCCAAATTGTATGGCGACATCTTCTAATGTCACTATCATTTCTCCCTGGAAAATGGAAAGTGTGCGTCTCTTGGTCGCCATTCTAACAAAGCTTTTAAGAACTCTATTCAATTCCACCCGACCTATTTGTGCAATATGGTAAAAACCAGCATACTAGATGCTAAATAATTGCATCTTTTGGTGGATGATTAAAAAAAATATGACGGGGTTCAAACTTTCTTTCTTCCTGTTCAAGTAAAAAATAAATAATTAATAGAATTATAATTAAAATGAAAATAATAAAAAAAATTAAAAATAAATTTAATTTTAATTTATATGACACGTAAAATGAATTAAAAAAATTTAAAACTATATTTAGAATAGAATTAAAAATTTATAACAATAAAATTAATAAAATTATAATTAAAATGAAAAATAATAAATAAAATTAAAAATAAATTTAATTTTAAAAATTTATACGACACATAAAATGAATTAAAAAATCTAAAATTACATTTATAATATAATTAAAAACTTATAACAATAAACTTAAGGGTCACTGAAAAAATAATAAATAAAATGAAGATAATAATAATAAAGAACAGAATTAAAATGAAAATTAATAAAAAAAATAATACACATAAAGAATAGTATATTAACTTAATAATAAAAATAGAAAGATTAAACTTACATATCCATTAAAAATATGAACCGCAATATGCTCATTTGGATCCATTATTCTATCGCGTTGTTGTCTGGGCATTTTTCTTTTTATATGTTTCTCTTTTTTCTCAAGAAAAAAACTTGACTCAACTGAAATGCTATGAGCTCAAACTAAACTAAATTCACTTTCACAACTCAATTGAATGCGAACTCTCACCAAACTTGTCCTTTTATAGCATTAGTAATGAAGAGCAACAATGTCACGGATTGCTCTTCATTCACGCATTGCTTCATGTGATGTGATTTGCTCACCATTATTTTGCATTGTAGGTCTGATGGACGGAAGCATGTTGGACGTTTGGAGCATTGAGGCAGGCCAGGCCACGTCATTGCGTCGCGCAGGGAAGCTCAAAGGGAGGCACACAGAAGGGAAGGAATTCGCACATGGGGAGGCGAGACTAGGCTAGGGCTCAAAGGCAAGCAGGAAAATGGCAAAGAATTCGTTGCGTGAATTAGAGTCCAGACAGAAGTTCGGCCGAGTTAAAGATTAGGAGATTGTGTACCCTTCGGTTTTTTTTTTTTTGGGTTCTTGTGAGGAAAAAAATAAAGGGTGAATCCGCTCCCATGTAATGCCCAAATTTTATCTAATTTTTACTATAATTAGGAATTACCGAATTACCGTAGGTAAATATTATATAAAATTTGAGACCAAACAATCCTTAATAAAGGAATATAACGTTAGAAGAGAAGTTAGGAGCAATTCGTGCAAGTATTGCAAACCCAATTTTTTGTACGTGTAAAATGACCAAAATGCCCTGAGGTTATTTTACTCAGAAAATGAGGATCGTGCCCAACCCATCCTCAAGGGGATGTTTTGATGTTAATAAGGGATTGTTTGTGTTATGTGTGTTAATAGAGGAGAAAAATCCTAATTTTGAGCTTCGACGCGAAATGACCAAAACGCCCTTACGCGTTTTAACTCCGATTGCGTTGACTAGCCCGAACCTCACTAAAATGTGTTAAAAGGTGTTTTTAAGCCATGATTAACCATTGGTTAAGCTCGGGTGGTCTCGGGCAATTTTTAAGTAAAATGACCGTTTTGCCCCCTTTGCAGTTTTACAAATTTTGAGATTTTTGATTTGTCAAACGAAACCTAAGCAATATTAGGCTCAAATTAAAGCTTATTAAATTCTAATTACTAATCTAGAGTCAAAATTATTTATTTAGATTGATTAGAACCTAAAATTGCTTAAAACACCCAAATTGCTTAGTAATTCACTTAAACCCTTAACCGTAAATTCTCTAAATTGCATGAATACCTTGCCTACACCTAAAAAATACATGGAACACACAAAATCCTCTTCCACAAGGCTGTAATGCACGAAATTATTGAGTAATAAGTCAGAAAATTATTACACAAAAATCCAAAGAATGAAAACAAAGAATCATGAAAACATGGAAACATGATTCCATGTTTTAAGCCACCAAACAAAATGATTTTTCTTCCTTATTTTTTTCTCTAATTTTTGGTCAGATTTCTTTCCTTCCTTTGTCCATTTATGAGCTGCAAAATCTCTATAAATAGGCATGCTTGAAGATAGTTTAGATGCTTAGTTCATAACTTACACAAATTCTAGTTTTAGGAGCACCAAAAGCTCTCATTTCCTCCTCCTCTGGCTGAATTCTTTCTTCAAGTTTTCAAGAATATTTTCTTTCATTTCACTCAAGGAAACCAAGTTCTCTTCCTTTCCTTCAAATCAGATTAGGTAGGGAGTTGTTTTTAAGTTTATTTCTATGCTTTGCTAAGTGTTGTTCTTGGTTCAAAATGATGATTTCATGGATTTTCTCTAGTTTTTCCATTTGGTTTTCTTCTTCCTTTTTCTTTGAACAATTCAGCCATATGGCCTAGGTGGGACTAAGATGATGGCTTGATGATGAGGACCTTGAGGGTGGGTTGTGAATCCATCACAAGTTAGGCCTCTAAAGCTTGAAAGTTCCACTTGATGCAAAACTTTAAAGAATAATATTTTTATGATGTTTTTATGATCTTGAGTTTAGAACTTGAAAGATGTATTTTTCACTTTGTCTTGCTAAGATATATTGGGTTGAATTTATATTTCTCTAAAGTCTTGGAGGAGCTCTAGTAAAGAAATAAAATGAACTTGCATCCATGTTTAAGTTTATGCCTTGCATAACCATGTTTACTTTCTATGTCATCACTAAATTCTCAAGAATGAATAAATGAACTTGCATATTCATGTTTAAATTTCCAAGCTTGCATTTCATGTTTAAATTTCAAGTTGTCACTTAATCTCTAAAGATAATAAAGAAGTTGCATCTCATGTTTATTTTATGCTCTCACTTTATTTTATAATGGCTAAAAGAGTCAATGCATGACATGTTTATTTTATGTCATCACCTAAAAATCCTAGAGCTCAAAGACTTGCTTATGAATCATAAGCAAAGAAATGAGATAATTGGAGTTAAAGAATTTATTCTTTAAGAAGTCTTGAGAATTGGAGCTTAAAAAAATGTAATTCTCATCCCTACACCGGTCCTATGCGACTACCGCCGCTCCTTGCTTAAGATTCTCTTCTCCCTCTACCTGGTCCCTATGCGGACCTACGCTCCAGTTTCTTGCATCATGTTTATATTACAAGTTCTTGCATCATGTTTAATTTTTAAGTTATCACCTTAAATCTTAAAGATAAAGAAATAGAATTGCATATCATGTTTATAATTCCAAGCTATCACCTTATAAAGATAAGATTAAAATAAGGTTGCATAGCATGGTAATAATTCAAAGATGTCACCTAAATCTCTAAAGCTCAAGACTTGCTCCTTTTATCTTAAGTGAAATATTTAATTATGAACATTCTTTCAAGTTATAAATCGGTCTCATGGTTAAGTTAGGCCTAAAGTCCTATGACTTCTTTCAAGTTTAACAAAAAGAATTAGTTCTAAAAGAGTTTTAAAACTTTGTAAGAATTTTATGGGAAGCTAGTAATTTATGTGTACTTAAAATATGATTTGATGCTTATTAAGAATTTGGTGTCATTGATTGATTCCCTGGTTTATATGTTATAGTTGCTGTTGCAAACAATGAAAACTTATGCATGAAATAAAGACATATTCTATTCCTGGAAGAAAGTGTATTACTAAGAGTGCAATTGGAAAGATTCTGGCTAAGGAAAGATTTGGTATTTAAGCGTGTCCATTGTGACCCACCTCTCTTTCCTGGAATCTCCCAGATGCATGATTACAGTTGGTATATATTATTTCGGCATAAGACTATAAATGAGAAAATGTTATGATGATTATGAATGAAGAATTGTATTATGATATAACATGCAAAGACTTAAAGGTGACTCAAAATATATGAGAAAATGATCCTTTGGACCCGTCAAACTATAGGCGGTGAAAAGGTGATTCTTGCCCCCTAGTCTGTTCTCTCAAAAGGGTAGAGACGGAATTTTTACTTATCAAAAGGGATAAGTATGTGCTGGTGACGACTAGCAAGGTATGAGCTCATAACCTAGATTACTCCCAAAAGGGTGAAGTATAGGGTGGCCCAGGAAAATGATGATGAAAGTAACTTTAAGTCACCTAAGAAACTAAGTAAATGCATTATGTGAATATGATGTTCTGCTATGCATAGTATTTATGAGATGATGATGAGAAATATGATATTCTGCTATGCATAGTATTATGAAATGATGATGAGGAATATGATGTGATTTTATGCATAACTATGTTATTATATATGAAAGGAAAAGTTCATTATAAACATGACATGCTAAGTTTATGATGCATTATAAGACGCATGATTAAAACGACGAACCTCGGAAAGTATATTTTCGAACTTAATAAATCAATCTTAGCATGCTCACTATTTCATAATAACCCGAGGTTCCTGGGGACGATGATGATGACACAATGCATCATGAGGTGAGTACCCTACTGAGATTCTTTTTATAAGTTTCTCACTCCCTCTATTTTTCTTTCCATCTCGTCTTCAAAACGAAGGAAGCGTTCGTGAATCACATTGAGGTATGGGATCACTGAACTTGAATCCTGCTAGTTTCACTCGTATATTTCAGATATCTATCCCTATCCCTGGAGTGTTATTACTAGGTGCCATTAATGGATGTCCTTCCATCCATATATTATTTATGTTTTATTAGATTGCCTACACTTAGTCTTATTCTGTTGGTAGGCAAAATATCTATATGATATGTAATTATGGATGCTATGATGGAGCCAATATATTATGATGTGATGTTTGTAAATTCCTATGTGTCTTTTAAATTTTGCTAAATCATTCACGTTAAGCGCGGCTCACGTTTTCAATTATGTTTAAAAAAAAAAATGGCTCGTAATTTCACTAAGTATTTTCAAAGCATGATTAAGGAACTGAAGCAAAGAGTAAAGTCTAGTAATTAATCAGAATTGCCTAGGTGTATTGGGTTAATTATTAGGGTGTTACATTTTGGTATCAGAGGTTTCTCTTACTGAGCCTAAGATTGGACTGACTATGCTTCTAAAGCATAATACGTTAGTAATGTCATGTGTAGATGTTTATCATTAGGATGAGCTTGAGGATTAGAAATACATGACTACTTGGATGTTGAAAGTGCCATGGTAACTTGCTCACTTTGCATGGAATATTGGGCTTGATCACCTCAGTGTTGCTGTTTTGTGTGTATAGGGACCAATGGCACGACGACAACAGAAAGGAGCGCGGAATAACCAACCAAGATAATGAGACCGCTGAAGCACTTCGCGACGTAGCAAGGACCATGAGAATGATGATGGAACGGATGGATCAGAATCGTCAGCTAATATAAATCAAGGACATGAAATTCCCGAACATGCTCGTTTCGGGGAATTTCGTAAGGCGAATCCACCTGTTTTCAAGGGGACCCTGAATCCTAATGTAGCAGATGAATGGATTCGGAAATTGAGAAGGTCTTTGCTAGTTCCATGTTCCGAGGAGTAGAAGGTCACTTTTGCCACCCACATGCTTGAGGGTGATGCCCTTTGGTGGACTGGTGTTCGAACTCCTGGAGGCAACCGAAGTGGACATTGATTGGGAATTATTCAAGGTCCATTTTTACGAGAAGTACTTTCCGAGTCGGTTAGAAATGCTAAGGACATTGAATTCATGCAACTTGTCCAGGGGAATATGAATGTGGCTCAGGATACTGCCAGATTTGAGGAACTCATTAAGTTCTCAAGGATGTACCAAGGTAACCCCTGATGAGTATTGGAAATGCATTAAATATGAGTCAGGGTTAAAGGCAGAACTTAATGTGGAGTTGCGCACTTGGAATCAGGGATTTCTCTACCTTAGTCAACAAATGCCGCATCATTGAAGAAGGGAGAGAAGCTGGTACTTCAAATCTGAGAATATCATTAAAAAGCTGACACCTCAAGGTCAACAGTTAAGAGGAAAATCGACCTCCATTTCCACATCAATCAAGATCACAAGTGCCACAAAGGAACTTTCATCAAGGAAGACCGAACAACAACAACAACCGCTATAATAATCCAACAACAATCGCAACAACAACAATAATAACAATAAAGGGAAAGCACCACAAAGAGGTCCAGGCACCTCCACGACCGTGCCATCCATGGAATGTCCCAAGTGCGGCAAGAATCATGGGAGCATGCCATGTCGAGCCGAACAAATGTGTGCTACCGTGTGGAAACCAGGTCATTACTCCCGAGAATGCAGAGAAGGAACCCGCCAACCCCCAATCCCAAGCCAGAATACCAAGGAAGGGTATTCACCGTAATGCCTGAAGAAACGACAAAGTCACAAAATCTCGTGGAAGGTAAGTGTAATATGTATGGTAGAAACTTAATTGTACTGGATGATTCTGCGCCTCCCATTCTTTTATCTCCCACTCGTGTGTTAAAACCCTTAACTTGCATATAACTGTTTTCCTTTTGACCTTATTGTTTCTACCCTATTTGGAAACCTGTTAGGACTTGTAAATGTTGTTTAGATTGCCATTTTGTTATTGAGAATAGATCATTTGTTTTAGATCTCATTTGCTTACCCATGCAAGGTTTAGATGTGATTCTTGGCATGGATTGGCTTGAAGCCAACCGTGTCCTGTTAAACCTATGAGAAAACCATTACTTTTCTTCCTGTTCCCATTAGACCTAAGAAACCCATAAGTCTTTACATAACGCTGTAAAATGGACTGTGGTAAGGGTGAGAGTAAAGGTTATATTTTCTTAGCCCTAGTGATGTAGACTTTGAGCAAAGTATCGATGAGATACCGATAGTAAGAAATTATCCCGAAGTATTTCCAGATGATACAGAGTTTCCCAGAGAGAGATAGAGTTTTCCATAGAATTGCTTCGGTGCAGGTCCCATATCCATAGCCCCATCAGGATGTCCCCATTAGAGTTGACGAGTTAAAGCTCAATTGGAGGATTTATTGGAGAAAAAGTTTGTAGACCTAGTGCATCACCTTGGGGAGCCCCTGTGTTGTTTGTGAAGAAAAAGGATGGGAGTATGAGGATGTGTGTTGACTATAGGCAATTGAATAAAGTGACAGTGAAGAACAAATACCCTTTGCCTAGGATAGATGACTTGATGGACCAGCTTAAAGGGGCAACAGTGTTTTCTAAGATTGATTTGAGGTCAGGTTACCACCAGATTAGGGTGAGAGATGAAGATATACCAAAAACGGCCTTTCGTACCAGAATACGGCCATTTTGAGTTTGCAGTAATGTCCTTTGGATTAACCAATGCTCCGGCAATTTTTATGGATTACATGAATAGGATCTTTAGACCTTATTTAGACAGTTTGTGGTTGTCTTTATAGATGACATTCTCATCTACTCTAAGACCCACGGGAGCATGAACGCCACCTAACTATAGTCCTGGAAATCCTGAAGGAAAAGAAACTATATGCCAAGCTTTCTAAGTGTGAATTCTGGTTGGATGAGGTGAAATTTTTAGGGCATGTAGTATCTAAGAAAGGAATTGCTAGATCCTAGTAAGGTGGAAACGGTTGTAAACTGGGAAAGACCAACCACGGTAATAAAGTAAGGAGCTTCTTAGGTTTAGCTGGTTATTACGTCGGTTTATCAAGGGATTTTCCAGATTTCCCTTCCTTGACTAAGCTAACTAGGAAAAACACCTCTTTTTCATGGACCCCGGAGTGTGAAAAGAGCTTTCAAGAGCTGAAACACAAGCTAACCTCAACCCCTGTTTTAGTGTTACCCGACCCCAATGTGCCTTTCGAAGTGTCCTGTGATGCTTCGAGGAAGGGTTTGGGTTGTGTCCTGATGCAGGATAGGCAAGTGGTGGCCTATGCATCGAGGCAACTCAAGCCACATGAGGCAAATTACCCACCCATGACCTTGAGTTAGCGTCGTGTTTGCTCTAAAGATTTGGAGACACCATTTATACGGAGTGAGGTTTGAGGTGTTTTCTGATCACAAGAGTTTGAAATATCTCTTTGATCAAAAAGAGCTAAACATGAGGCAAAGAAGGTGGATGGAGTTTTTAAAAGATTATGATTTCGGGTTAAACTATCATCCAGGTAAAGCTAATGTTGTAGCTGATGCCCTAAGTAGGAAATCCTTACAAGTGTCCCGTTTGATGGTGAAAGAGATTGAGTTAATTGAGCAATTTAGAGACCTCAACCTAGGAATGACCTTGACCACTAAGGGCATAAGAGCTTGTCACCTTAGTGTGACAAGTGAATTCAAGGAAAGAATTGCTCAAGCCCAAAGGAAAGATACAGGAATTTCAAGAGACCTTAGGCGGTAAGAGCTTAAGTTGAAAGGTTTTACCCAAGGGAATGATAGTTTATGGAGGTTTGAAGGTCGTATATGTGTACCTGAGTGGTGACCTCGAAAGGATATTTTGGAGGAAGCCCATAAGAGTCATTTCACCTCCATCCTGGTGCCACCAAGATGTATCAAGATTTGAGGAAGATGTTCTGGTGGCCTGGATTGAAAAAGGATGTGTGCACATGGGTGAATAAATGCTTGGTATGTCAAAAGGTGAAGATTGAGCACCAAAGACCCTGGAATGTTGCAACCCCTATCAATCCCCGAGTGGAAGTGGGATAGTATCTCCATGGATTTTGTAACGGACTACCGAGGACCCAAGCGAATCATGACGCCATTTGGGTAATAGTGGATCGGTTGACTAAGTCACCCACTTTTTACCTATTAAGGTGACTTATTCCTTGGATAGGTTAGCAGAGTTATATATTAGGAGATAGTAAGGTTACACGGAGTCCGTCGACGATAATCTCGGTCGAGACCGCGATTCACGTCACGATTTTGGGAGCCTTTCAAAAGGCGTTTGGTTCAAAGCTGTGTTTGAGCACGGCTTATCACCCCAAACGGAGGTTAATCTGAAAGAACTATCCAAACTTTGGAGGACATGTTGAGGGCTTGTGTTTTAGATCAAAGAGAGAGTTGGGATAAGTACCTCCACTGATTGAATTTGCATATAACAACAGTTATCATGCAAGTATCGGTATGGCACCATACGAGGCCCTTATGGACGGAAGTGTCAATCACCTCTATGTTGGTATGAGCCCGAGAGCAAAGTCTACTTGAGACGGATATTGTGAGGGAAACGACGGAACAAATCAAGAAGATTAGGGATAAGATTCTCACCGCTAAAGTCGCAGAAAAACTATGCGGACAAGCGGCGAAAGGCTAGATTTTCAAGAAGGGACCATGTGTTCCTAAGAATCACCCCCACCCGGGCATAGGCCGAGCAATGAAAGTAAAGAAATTGAGATTTCTTGGTCCATTTGAAATCCTTAGCAAAATAGGATCTGGAGCTACGTATAGTTACACCCAAGTCTCTCCAACCTTCATGATGTTTTCCATGTCTCCCATTAAGGAAATATCATTCTACCAAGTCATGTACTAGAGCCAGAACATGTACAATTAAGAGATGACCTAACGTTTAACTTACCACCCACGAGAATCGTTGACCGAAGTTAAGCAGGTTAAGGAACAAGGTTGTACCCCAGTCAAAGTAGCATGGGGACAAGATGAAACGAAGAAGTTACATGGAAGCTGGAATGGATACAAGAAGCACAGTATCCAGAGCTATTCTATAACGAATTTCGAGGGCGAAATTCTTTTAAGGAGGGGAGTAATGTAACGCCCCAATTTTTACTGTAATTTTTACTATCATTAGGAATTACCGAATTACCGTAGGTAAATATTATATAAAATTTGAGACCAAACAATCCTTAATAAAGGAATATAACGTTAGAAGAGAAGTTAGGAGCAATTCGTGCAAGTATTGCAAACCCCAATTTTCTGTACGTGTAAAATGACCAAAATGCCCCTGAGGTTATTTTACTCAGAAAATGAGGATCGTGGGCCATCCTCAAGGGGATGTTTTGATGTTAATAAGGGATTGTTTGTGTTATGTGTGTTAATAGAGGAGAAAAATCCTAATTTTAGCTGACGCGAAATGACCAAAACGCCCTTATTGTTTAACTTTGAATTGCGTGCCACTAACCCGAACCTCACTAAAATGTGTTAAAAGGTGTTTTTAAGCCATGATTAACCATTGGTTAAGCTCGGGTGGTCTCGGGCAATTTTTAGTAAATGGGTTTTGCCCCTGTCTTTGTAAGTTTACAAATTTTGAGATTTTTGATTCGTAAACGAAACCTAAGCAATATTAGGCTCAAATTAAAGCTTATTAAATTCTAATTACTAATCTAGAGTCAAAATTATTTATTTAGATTGATTAGAACCTAAAATTGCTTAAAACACCCAAATTGCTTAGTAATTCACTTAAACCCTTAACCGTAAATTCTAAATTGCATGAATACCTTGCCTACACCTAAAAAATACATGGAACACACAAAATCCTCTTCCACAAGGCTGTAATGCACGAAATTATTGAGTAATAAGTCAGAAAATTATTACACAAAAATCCAAAGAATGAAAACAAAGAATCATGAAAACATGGAAACATGATTCCATGTTTTAAGCCACCAAACAAAATGATTTTTCTTCCTTATTTTTTTCTCTAATTTTTGGTCAGATTTCTTTCCTTCCTTTGTCCATTTATGAGCTGCAAAATCTCTATAAATAGGCATGCTTGAAGATAGTTTAGATGCTTAGTTCATAACTTACACAAATTCTAGTTTTAGGAGCACCAAAAGCTCTCATTTCCTCCTCCTCTTGGCTGAATTCTTTCTTCAAGTTTTCAAGAATATTTTCTTTCATTTCACTCAAGGAAACCAAGTTCTCTTCCTTTCCTTCAAATCAGATTAGGTAGGGAGTTGTTTTTAAGTTTATTTCTATGCTTTGCTAAGTGTTGTTCTTGGTTCAAAATGATGATTTCATGGATTTTCTCTAGTTTTTCCATTTGGTTTTCTTCTTCCTTTTTCTTTGAACAATTCAGCCATATGGCCTAGGTGGGACTAAGATGATGGCTTGATGATGAGGACCTTGAGGGTGGGTTGTGAATCCATCACAAGTTAGGCCTCTAAAGCTTGAAAGTTCCACTTGATGCAAAACTTTAAAGAATAATATTTTTATGATGTTTTTATGATCTTGAGTTTAGAACTTGAAAGATGTATTTTTCACTTTGTCTTGCTAAGATATATTGGGTTGAATTTATATTTCTCTAAAGTCTTGGAGGAGCTCTAGTAAAGAAATAAAATGAACTTGCATCCATGTTTAAGTTTATGCCTTGCATAACCATGTTTACTTTCTATGTCATCACTAAATTCTCAAGAATGAATAAATGAACTTGCATATTCATGTTTAAATTTCCAAGCTTGCATTTCATGTTTAAATTTCAAGTTGTCACTTAATCTCTAAAGATAATAAAGAAGTTGCATCTCATGTTTATTTTATGCTCTCACTTTATTTTATAATGGCTAAAAGAGTCAATGCATGGCATGTTTATTTTATGTCATCACCTAAAAATCCTAGAGCTCAAAGACTTGCTTATGAATCATAAGCAAAGAAATGAGATAATTGGAGTTAAAGAATTTATTCTTTAAGAAGTCTTGAGAATTGGAGCTTAAAAAAATGTAATTCTTCCCTCTCACCGGTCCTATGCGGACTACCGCGCTTCTTGCTTAAGATTCTTCTTCCCTCTCCTGGTTCCTATGCGGTACCGCGCTCCAGTTCTTGCATCATGTTTATATTACAAGTTCTTGCATCATGTTTAATTTTTTTATCACCTTAAATCTTAAAGATAAAGAAATAGAATTGCATATCATGTTTATAATTCCAAGCTATCACCTTATAAAGATAAGATTAAAATAAGGTTGCATAGCATGGTAATAATTCAAAGATGTCACCTAAATCTCTAAAGCTCAAGACTTGCTCCTTTTATCTTAAGTGAAATATTTAATTATGAACATTCTTTCAAGTTATAAATCGGTCCCATGGTTAAGTTAGGCCTAAAGTCCTATGACTTCTTTCAAGTTTAACAAAAAGAATTAGTTCTAAAAGAGTTTTAAAACTTTGTAAGAATTTTATGGGAAGCTAGTAATTTATGTGTACTTAAAATATGATTTGATGCTTATTAAGAATTTGGTGTCATTGATTGATTCCCTGGTTTATATGTTATAGTTGCTGTTGCAAACAATGAAAACTTATGCATGAAATAAAGACATATTCTATTCCTGGAAGAAAGTGTATTACTGTAAGAGTGCAATTGGAAAGATTCTGGCTAAGGAAAGATTTGGTATTTAAGCGTGTCCATTGTGACCCACCTCTCTTTCCTGGGAATCTCCCAGATGCATGATTACAGTTGGTATATATTATTTCGGCATAAGACTATAAATGAGAAAATGTTATGATGATTATGAATGAAGAATTGTATTATGATATAACATGCAAAGACTTAAAGGTGACTCAAAATATATGAGAAAATGATCCTTTGGACCCGTCAAACTATAGGCGGTGAAAAGGTGATTCTTGCCCCCTAGTCTGTTCTCTCAAAAGGGTAGAGGGAATTTTTACTTATCAAAAGGGATAAGTATGTGCGGTGACGACTAGCAGGTATGAGCTCATAACCTAGATTACTCCCAAAAGGGTGAAGTATAGGGTGGCCCAGGAAAATGATGATGAAAGTAACTTTAAGTCACCTAAGAAACTAAGTAAATGCATTATGTGAATATGATGTTCTGCTATGCATAGTATTTATGAGATGATGATGAGAAATATAATATTCTGCTATGCATAGTATTATGAAATGATGATGAGGAATATGATGTGATTTTATGCATAACTATGTTATTATATATGAAAGGAAAAGTTCATTATAAACATGACATGCTAAGTTTATGATGCATTATAAGACGCATGATTAAAACGACGAACTTAAAGTATATTTTCGAACTTAATAAATCAATCTTAGCATGCTCACTATTTCATAATAACCCGAGGTTCCTGGGGACGATGATGATGACACAATGCATCATGAGGTGAGTACCCTACTGATTCTTTTATAAGTTTCTCACTCCTCTATTTTTCTTTCCATCTCGTCTTCAAAGACGGGAAGGAAGCGTTCGTGAATCACATTGAGGCTGCAAGGAGCAGTGAACTTGAATCCTTAGTTTCACTCGTATATTTCAGTATCTATCCCTATCCCTGGAGTGTTATTACTAGGTGCCATTAATGGATGTCCTTCCATCCATATATTATTTATGTTTTATTAGATTGCCTACACTTAGTCTTATTTTTTGGTAGGCAAAATATCTATATGATATGTAATTATGGATGCTATGATGAGCCAATATATTATGATGTGATGTTTGTAAATTCCTATGTGTCTTTTAAATTTTGCTAAATCATTCACGTTAAGCGGCTCACGTTTTCAATTATGTTTAAAAAAAAAAAATGGCTCGTAATTTCACTAAGTATTTTCAAAGCATGATTAAGGAACTGAAGCAAAGAGTAAAGTCTAGTAATTAATCAGAATCGCCTGTAGTATTGGGTTAATTATTAGGTGTTACACCTACCACCCCTTCTCAATTATTTAGGTAAACAACATATCTTAATATTATACAAACTGAACTCCATATTAAAATTCAAAAAATCGTATTTATTATTTTTGTGTTGAAAAATAAAATTAAAAAAATGGAAAAAAAAACTTGTTTAAACTAAATAAAAATTATTTTTGTTAAGATGTATAAGTTGATCAAACTTAATTTGCCCTAATGCAATAGTTATTAAATCCAGTAATTCCATATCATTCAAGTAGTTCATAAACTATCAGCTTAGTAGCTAATATACATTCACTTTTTTAGGATCTTCACACTTTTTATTTATGGAACTGCTACATTGAATTTGTTATGCATGTGCCTACATATGAGATATTAGGATTGTGTTTATTTATATATTAAAAAAATCAACTTGCAATAGTTAAACTTCAGTAATTGAGCTGGAGTTAGAAAAATCTCTTAAAATGACGATTTTAAATTTTCAAACCTAATAGTGTTTCACAACCAGATTTGAGTTAATGATTTAACGTGATAAAAGTATTCATTCTTGGCGTCACGTTAAATTAACTATTTGTTTTATATGCATAGAAATTTATAAATTTTCTCAAAAAATGATTAATTTCATTTTTCTACATACAAATTATTTGTTTTCAAGTCATATAAATCTGATTATAGTCTCATAATTTGTCTCTAAAGTCTAAAATTATAATATAACAAATACATAAAGTCTGCTTATACAAAATATTCATGAGTTGCAAATCATATATGTACAAACCAAAATAACATCTTAATATGCATGAGCTACAGCACTATGCCT
>JAMLFY010000004.1:10953292-11244656 GCA_030441495.1 Dalbergia oliveri | reverse complement strand
CATACCGAATGTTTCTATGAAAAGCAACTCCATTATAATATCCACGTTCACACAGTGTGATAAAGTTCTCACATGTCCTGGGCGTTATATCACAGTGCAGCTCAATGTTCAAATCACCATGTGTTGTATGCAGTTGCACATATCCTTTCTTCTTTGGATTCTTCTCAACTTTCACATATTCAAATTCATTTTCTGTAACTGGATCGAATGATGTTGAAGTGAAAGACCGGGAGGCAGCACCAGTAGTGAAACGACTTTTCACCTAAAATAGGGAACTCCAATTAGAAGATGATAATACAGAGAGTAGTAGTTTGTTGGTTATTGGCCCTTTCATCACGTAGTACATAGAACAAATCATTTGATTATTAGAGACCTCCCCAGCATGCATCATTACTTGATCAAAAGGAGGTTACATCTAAGGAACTCTACCAGCTTTGCATTCACTGGCGCCCTATCACCAGCCATGTGCATAGCTATTCTAGCAGCAGTTTTATCACCAGATGAGGCTTTAGCGGCGGCTGCACTTCTTCCATGAACAGAAGCAGATGCAGCATCTACAATACTAAATGCCTGAGGAGCTTTGGCCTCCCCATTTTGATTTGATTTGGAATCTTCTTTAACACGTGACCTTGCAGCTAAGATTGCAGCAAGTGCAGCAGCCCTTTCTTTTTGTGCCTTGCCACCACCTCCCCCATGCATTGCAGTTTCCTTTCCTTTCTCAGTTCCAAGCTCCTGAAGCATTTGCTTGATATCTCCCGACAAATTTATGTTATAGGTTGGATCTGATTTAATTTTCTGTATTTCTGAGAAAAGCAAACTGAAGGTATCATAGCTAATACTAATAATAACAACAGAAGCAGTGATATCATCATCAAGAGATTTATAGATAACAAAAGATTAAGCTTAAGGCTGTAGCTTACCTTCATCATCAACTTTCAAACTATTTTTAACATGATCAAAATCCACAAGAACCTTGCTATCAAGTGCATTAGGATTCTGCAAAGATGCACACACACAAACACCAACATGATGTTAAAGCATGCCAATGAATGATAAAGGAATGGATAAAGTGGCTACATTCAAAGCCATGTTACCTGAATTGTTATAAGGTCATCCTTAGTGAATGGCTCATCGGTGAGGAGCTCCTTCCAGTTTTTGGTCTTGATGTTCAATTCTTTAACAGCCTATTTTCATAACTCACATGAATATACATACCGTTTACACAAAGTAAACTAGCATTATTAGCAAGATACTGCAAAAAACAAACCTCATAGCAAAACACATTTCCTGTGGTCTTCACCGCCACGATATGTGTAAATTCTGTGAAAACTTTGTTTAGCACTGGACAATGATATTCCCCTGCAGAATAACAAAGAAAGGCTAGTCAATAAAAACAAATAGCAAACACATTCAGGGCAGCAATAAGTAGCTAACCACACTCCAACTCCTTCCCCAAACAACAGAAACAAATCATATCTATCATGAGGAACTGTTTGAACAATGAACACAGCTCTGCAATAATATTATGACAACAGCAATAACAACAACCAAATCTTGTCCAACTAGCAAGGCCAGCTATATGGATTAGATGATGCCATCGTGTCCAATTGTAAACTATGTCTCCACAAGAACATTATCAACATAATTTTAGACAACGAAAAAGTGTGCTTAGGTTGACCAGCTTCAGAGAAAATATCAGCTAGTATAATTAGCTTAGTGTTAGGGGCCCTTTTTATGGTAGGATCCTAACACTTAGCAAAAGCATTCAATTACAAACAATGTCAATGTACCATAACAGACACTATTGCAGCTAGTGGTATACACATTCAAGTTTTAAGGTTTTTTTCTTTTTTTGTGTTTTTTTTTTTTTTGGGGGGGGGGGATAAAGAAGAAATTTCATTAACAATATCCATGTAACATAACAGATACTATTGTGGATTTATTTTGGATTGGATAAAACAAATCCTTATAAAACCTAGTGGTCTCTTCAACAATAACTAGCACTAACAATGAGGTTTTAACAATGATGAAACAACAACATCTTCAACAATAACTAAACTTTCACTAACAATGAGGTTTTAACAATGATGAAACAACAACAACAATGATGACAACAACCGAACCACACCCCACTAGATGAGGTCAGCTACATAAATCAGATGAAGCCATAATGTCCTGTCATAGATCATGTCAATATTCAAACCATTAAAATTTAAATCTTTATTTAATGATGTTGCCTATGATCTTTCTTGGCCTCCATCTATTTCTTACTACTAGGATACCTTACATCTGATCTACTCCCCTTATTTTAGGGTTTCTACAAACCTTCTTCATACATTCCTAAATCATCTAAGGAGAAATTCTTCCATTTTTTCTACAAAAGTGTTACACCAACTAATAAGGGGAGAAAAAAACTGCATTGTCATTTCTTAAGTTGGACACCCCTACAATTGTAAAAGCAAAGGGATGCCCAATCACAATGATGGTTCAATGTCATCTTATCATAATTTAATTTGCGGGCAGGTAAGGATTTAAATCAGAAGCGCTTACAGGCGACAGCAACAGAGTCTCATATAGAGAATTAGAAGTGAAACTACTCAACTAGAATCACAATCCAAAGAATAATTTATGACAGACAATAAAACATCCCAATGACATGAAACAACACAATTAAAAGAAGAAACAACTGCCGAAAAAAAAAAGGCAAATAAATCCTATGAAACCCAAAATCACGGCAGCAAAAAATGAGAAAAAGAAAGTAAAAACCTTCAGAATTCTTGTGGAAAGTTAGTGGTATGAGATCCTGCTGCTTAAGCGGAGACTCCAGTGACAGGATGTTTTCCATATTTAATAATATAAGGAGTTATGTTCCTACACCCAAAATTGCAAATCCAATTTATCAACCAATAATACCCAGAAGAATAAGAACCCTTCAAAATATAAGGTAAATGGGAAATTTTTGTAATGGATTCATTCCAGAGAGATACTAACATAACATCGAAAACACTCCCATCAGCTGCGCACACTGGATACTCAAACGGCGTAAACGTAAGCCTGAAAACAAAAATAAAGGAACAAGAAGAGAAGGTGAATGAAAATATGAGTGAAAAAGGAGGAAGGTAAAAAAGAGTGAGGGAGTGACAGAAAATAAAATACGCGCAGCAATAGAAGGGAAGGCGTTTGAAAGGGGTGCGATTTCTTTGGATTTGGCGCCACCCCATTCGGTGGCCCACTCGGTTTTGGTAATGAACATCCTGTCTTTGCTGTGCTGCTTCTTCCCCATTGCGCCTCTGCCTCTGCCTCTGCCTCTGAAATTGCCTCTCTAGGGTTTCTTGAATTATGATTTATGACCACCAGCACCACCGTGATAGAGTTAACCTTCTTGGTTTGATGTTGCGCGCGCACACACAAAAATACATATATAAGGTCGTGCTTCAGAGTTTCAGGTGATTTCAGAGAGACGCCGTGCAGTGCAGCCAGCTTGTCCTCAGTTGTGAATTATCTCCGCTCTCGCAACCGCCTTACACAGATTCGCCCAACGCCGCCGGGTGCATTAGCGGGCCGGGTACTACTCTTTTAATTATTGTAAGAGAATTTCTCCGATACTCCTGTAAATTTTATGAGTATTTGCGCCTTTTAAATAACTTAATGTGAAAATTTGTAATTGTCTCAATAATTAAATTTATTAATATTTAAAATATTAATAATTAAATCATAATTTTTGAATTAAAAAATACTAATACCTTGAGATATTGAAACAAAAATCTTATTATAAATATAAATATAATATTTTTTTATGCTTCTTAGCTCCTTATTATATTGTTATCATTATTCTTTAAATATATATTTGAAAGAGATAAAATTGAAATATATTTTATTCTTTACTCATAATATTTATAACTTTTCGATATTACTTAGTTTGATTTTAATCCACTAAAAAGTAAAAATATTTACAATATTATACAATCAAATTATTTTATTTACATTACATTTCAAGTGATAAACGAATTCAATCACCTTTACTAATGTAATAAAAAAATTATATATTATTAATGCATAAAATTTAAATTTTTTTACTTATATCATTATTATTAAATTTTCATCTTGTGCATAAAAATATATATTATACACTATAAAAATTAAAATTTGTAATTTGATTCAACTACTTAATCATTTGATAATATATTGTTAAACTATATATAAAAAATTACAATAATTTTTTGGGCTATACTTCTATCCTTCTTGGGTATATAAAATACAATAATTATTATTTAGTGGTCAAGCGCAGGTTGACCAAAGGAGTTTTTCCTTCATGAGACTTGAAAGCTAAAGTGAAAGTATTTGTGACAGGTTAAATTTAAACCAAAGGGCATGTCGAACATAAATAAATAAAGCAAATTGACACTTAAAAAACATAGCTTTGATTAATGTAAGAATGATTCAACCAATGTGTATTCGTAATGTGCCAAACTAAATTAAATTCATAATTCACACATTATTTGGGTCAATGTTCCCTTAGCGGCCTTTTTTTTTTTTTCATGCTTGTTTTTTTGTTTTGGTCGTCCAAAGAACAGCTCTTAATTAGGTCAATGTTACATTTCATTTATTTGGGTCCCAAAATATTACAGATCTTATTTGGGTTGAAGTTTTCTTCTCACGCTCTCGGCAAGTTTTATTAAATTTACTACAGATTTGTTGCCTTTACTTTATTCAGGATAACAAAAGGAAGATAGAGCCCTGTTTCTTTCACTCAAAAACAAAGAAGAGCCCAGTTTCAGCCATCACTTAAAGTTAGCAGACAGAACATTCATTTTAGCAGGCCCTTGATAAATGATGATATCAAGCTTTCTGATTAATTTTGTTCTTTTATTCCCTCGTCAAGCAGACAGATTCGTTATGGTAGTTGATATTCATCTTAACTAACTATCAGCTCCACTCCACATTGTGGAAATGTCTCGCGTTAACTCAGCTCATTTGCTTGAGCTTGGAAAAATAATGAGGAGGGCAACGGGTTAGCTTCAACATCTAACTGAGGAAATAACTCAACTTTCATACACACATATCATTGTTCTTCTATACAAAAAGCAAAGATGTGGTTTTCCATACAATAGAACAGATAGTTGGTTGATGTTTAAAGCTAGCAAACTTTTGTTGGCTGTGGAGAATCATTTGCAGGGTCAGCTAATATTATCTGAAAATTGCATGTATCCCTTGCACTCAAAGGTGATATACCAGTAGTCCGGCGTTGAGCATTGCAGCAGAAATGTCAAGGATAAGGAGTTCCAGTATTTCCAATTCCAGTTACCGCTTGCTTATTACTGCTTTCCCAGCACAGTAGATGTTACGTAGGATGGCAAACAAATTATCGCAGGCACTTGACATTCACAATAAACGTTTATGGGTAAGGGATGTACCATAATACCAATCAACACCTTCCTTACTTCCACCTAGATAATGAACTCGTAAATACAATTTGCTTAGAATTAGTTTGGATGTGGTTTTTAATAAAAAAGATCTTTCCATGTTTTTCCATAAGTTTGGATAATTTTTTGAAATAAAAGCAGAATTACTAGAAAAAACAAAAATTTATCTTCTTTAAAAAGCTAGAATTTTCCAATTTCTAAAAAAAGATCTTTTTTACAACATAAAGAATATGTTTGATAATAAATAAAAATATTTTAATATGACATCTAAACATAACTTGTCATTACATATAAATATAAATAAATTATTATTTTTTTAAAAGATCTTGATTAAAAAGATCAATTAAAAAAAAAAGATCTTTTCTAAGAAGTACCATGATGGAGTCATGCCAATTCATCAACTGACCACTAAATCTGAAAAATGGGAACAAGATGTAAGCAGAGATGCACAGGAAACGATGATTTCCTTGCAGCTGGAAGGAGCAATTTTTTATTTGCTTGGAATATATATACCTACAACAAACGATAAAGAAAGACCCCGTTCAAGCAAAATCAGGCCCGCAGGTAACCATTCTTCTCCATGTAGGATATCACTGTTTCTGCCATATCACTCGGACACATACAGTCACTTCCCTTTTGCTGTAACACTATCTGCAAGAAAAAGAAGTTTCAGTCTTTTGAATGAGAACCAGAAAGTGGAATCAATTTCCTGAAAGTTCCACAGAAGTTTCATCCAAAAGCAAGTGGCAGTATTACATCAACTTTTTCCTTTCAAAGTTGGATCCCGGCAAGAGAACTAAATTGTTCTCATTGGAAGTCAGTGTGGTGGGCATCATTTTGTTATTCAATAAAAACACGGGTATTCGAACAAGGCAACAAAAACCCACCTCACAGCTACATGGTGGTTCATATGGATCATCTATCCCTGTGAAACCTGCAGAGTTCCAAGCAGATAATTAGGAGAATTGAGGCTAATATCGCCAAGTAACAACTCCAACACAAACATGATTGCAAGCAATAATACAAAAAATTAACTAAGATACCTTTGATCTTTCCAGCTCGAGCAAGCTTGTAGAGTCCTTTTGGGTCCCTTGCTTCACACACATCTAGTGGCACATCTATGAAAACCTACAACACGCATGGGTTGAGGACTGTAAACATTGCATTGGCAATAAAGAACTACTTGTCTTGTTCAATAATCGGAGTGTTAACTATTGTTAGCACTTACGTAGGTGCTAAACTACCTAATTAATGGGTGGTTCACCACAATAACATTATACCTCAATAAAATCTCCTTTGGGCAGTAGAGCTCGGCATGCATCCCTATCCCTGCGGTAGGGTGATATTAAACTGGCGATGCAAATAACACCTGCATCTGCCATGAGTTTTGCTACTTCACCTGAAAATTATTAGTCATAATATTAGACTATAAAATATAGAAAATATAACCTGGAAGATTTAGGAAGAACGTATGCATCTGATATAAGTAGTAACTAACCAATCCTTCGTATGTTCTCTGAACGATCTTCTGCTCTAAAACTAAGATCACTGTTTAGACCATGCCGAATATTGTCACCATCTAGGATATAAGTCAGCTTTCCTCTGGAGTGCAAGCTTCGACTCAAAGCACATGCCAGAGTGCTTTTTCCTAAAATCAACGTCTAAGACCCTAATCAGTCAAAGACACACAGAGAGCGAGAGTGATGATATCAACTATCTACAAGAATAGAAAGTAAGGGAAGAACGTGTATATAAAGGAAGTACTAACATATAGTTGCTGCAGCATTTGAACTGTTTAGTTATTCTACAAATATGAAATGTAAAAGGAACATATAGCAAAATGAATCTTAACTGTTTCTGCCTGTGCATTTAACATAAAACAACCGACTACATATAAAAACTAACATCAAACACCAGAACTGATCAAATCACCATTAGCAAAAAAAAAAAAAAAAAAATTCACCAACAGCATTAGCACTGTTTAACACTCAGAAAAAAGGAAGCCTGGACTCTACTATTGCTCATAGTTGTGCTCTTATAACCGCTTGATGTGAACGAACCAACAAAAATCTTACTCCTATACGTGGTTTTATTTTTTCCTCATACACCTATCTCTTACGAGGAAAAGGGAAAGAGAAAAACTCACCTCCTCCTCTTTTTTTCCATAAATGGTACGTGTAAAAGGGAATTGTACAAGATTCAATTGTAGGAATGATACACTACCAATGAACTAAAGCAAAAACTTCAGAAACAGCAGCTATCTAAAAGCTAACTAAGTTGCACAAACCTGAACCACTGAGACCAGTTAACCAAATGGCACATCCTTTTTGCTGAAGCAGTTGCTGTCTGTCATGTTTCTGAATCGGACTTTCATGCCACAAAATGTTTGTCGATTTCCCAATGTTAGACATTTGGGTGAGATTACCTATTTAGATAACATGTGGGTTAAAGATTCATCATTTGATTTGCTTAAAAATTATAATCTTATACTTGATCACTTAGAATTAGAAGCTAGACATCAATTTTTTCATGAATAAAAGGGTGTCCAGGTATGGGTGCTTTACAGTAATTTAATGAAGTCCATGAGGTTTCCAGTTTCACTTCAACTCACAGGTATTCCAAAAAAAATGGTCTGCTTTATATAACCTCCAGAAGAATCAGATCATCCAAACCTTAAACGATGAAAAAAAACACTTCAAAATAGTAGCGAATAGAAACAAGATTGTACACACTTGCCACTTCTCTATTGTCAATGATAATGAATAATAGCTACGTTTATTTGGAAAATCACCGCGGCAACCTTTCCCCTGATCTTTGTGCTCAGGATTTTTTTAACCATCAGAAGTTACTGATCAATATTTCACTTTTGTGTCTTTTGTTCTCTGTCTCCCTAGCTAAAGCCACTCAAACTCTCCACAATGTTTTATAGCTACGAGGCATTGGTGAACAGTTGCCTAGTTTTAAGATGACTGTTTAGCAGGAGAGAATCTTAGACATACAGCCAATGGAAAAATATTCTCTTGCTTTATACACCTGATCATCATTTTGCTCGTGTCATTACAGCCATCAACTTATTATTCAGCACTTTTTCTTTCCTGGATTATTGTACTGAGTGGTTCAAATTTGACGGTATGGAAACCGTTCAGTGTTTGATACGAAACCATTCATATACTTCTATCTAGCTTAAGTTTTCGGGAGAGGTTCTTCATGACATCCACCTACAAATTCCTGAATAGTATTTTAAAAGCTTCACTACAGTCAAAACGCTGAACATACCAATTTTCATTATAGACATGTCCAAGATCGTGTCGCGTATTATCTCATTCCACCCTCCCCTGTCTTCTATGTTATAATGATCCATGAAAAGCTCGTTAAAAAAAAAAAAATGCCTCAACCATAAAAATTTGCAAAAATCAAACAATAGTAACAACAACAACAACAACAACAACAATAATAATAAAGAATCAGAAAAAAATAGCGAGATTCCAGATCCTGGTAGCCTTTTTCAAAAGAATCTGAATTAAAAGATGGTACCGGCAAAGGCAGCACAGTTATTAGTCAAAGGCGAGTGAGGATCCTCCTTTGCCTTGTTTGGTTTGAAGCTGTTCGGCATCTTCACATTTTCAGAAGAAGGACCGTTGTATTCAGGAATACGGTTACGGTCATCGATCAAAGACGCGCCATGCTCTTCCTTCACCTTAATAGGCTTCAACAAGTTCAACCTCCTCACCTTGGCGCCGCCATGGAGGCCGAAGCTTTTACAACTACGCTCTAATCCAAGCTCATTGAGTCCGCGGAGCTTCACAAACCCTAAATTCTCCGCCGCCGACGACGGTCCACATTCGAGAGTCTGGAACAATCCACAGCTACACGGTGGACGCAGCGCTCGCACGGCGCTCATCTCCGCCATAAACTCAATCTTTTCTGTTGTTGGTAAGGAGGAGGAGTGGTAGGACGTGTAACTTCGTAACGGTTTTCTGTTACAGCTAATATCACGTGGCACCACCTTTTATATGAGCTGCCATGTGCGAATTGTGATTAGCTTGGCCATAAAAAATACAGTATATTAACTATGAACACGGAGTAAGTAACTTAAATAACTAGATACGCTAGCTTGATAGCTTCCTTTCTCATTATTTATGGATGGATCTATGTGTATGTACTTCATTGTAAAAATAAAAATGCCAGTATTTCAGATTTCAGAGTTGATATAAATCCCAACTCCTGCGTGAGTACGAGAATCGCATGGAAGCATGGCTTAACTTAGGCAAGTGATGTCTTTCCAGGCAATTGAAGGAGTGGGTGAGGTACAGTTCGGTGTCCACTTTTGTGTGAGTTGGATTCCGTACCCTGTGTGGCCACGCTATGGTGGAAGATGACAATGAATTTTGGAACGAGATTAGAATTAAGAGTAATGGCATCTATACAAGGATAGTGCACCGTATTATCTTATAACATAAATAAAAAATAAAAAGATAGCAGGCCCATTGCAATTTCTTATTTGCCTGTGCCCTTTACTTTCTTTGTTTTTTATCTATATTATAAGAATGTTATATAATAATGTTTAGGATAAAATACATTTATCTCTTTGAGGTATTAAAAAATTATACTTCATCCCATTTATTTAAAAAATCTACACTCCAACCTATTTCACCAAGGTTGTGTTTGGTTTTTTCTTTTATAATTTATTTTTTTGAAATTATATAGATAATTTGTAGGAATCCACGGTCGATTTATTGAACCCTATCCGAGCTCCTCTTACTTCAAGTTGAGTTCCTTCCACCATATTTTAATTTAGTACATAGCCATCAGCTTGAACTTGGACGTCTAGTAGTTAGCGTCGAGGTGTAAGTTTTTTAAATGGGATGAAGTGTATATTTTTCAAATAAATGAGATGGAATGTCATTTTTTAATACCTCAAGAAAAAAATAGGTACATTTTACCCTAATGTTTATACACATGTTATTATTCTAGACATAATAAGGCTTATTATTTGGAGTGAGTGGGATATCCAATAATAATGCGTGCGCGACCCCATTGATAAGGGTGGATCATATTATGTTGTTATTATAATGATGCTTTTAATTTGCGGCCCATTGTTTTTGTCACACCTAATCAATTAGTATCTGAGTTGTCTTCCTATTTAGCTTTCATCCAATTGTTTAAGCTGTAAAGCATCCCGTAACCCTGTATGGGTGCTACGTGTACCCAACTAATCGTCTTCTTTAACGCCAAATAAATAAGGACAAAGAGCTTTTGCGATTTGTGATAAAATTGGAGCTATTGCGATATGTCACAAGATATGGATATGGCCTAGGCTATGGCACATCATTTCACCCTCATCACAAATTCACGCTCAGCTTAGCCAACCAATAGTAAATCAAACTCCTTGTAGGCATGAAATTTATTCAAATATAACAACAAATGACATTAAAAAAAATGACCAATCAGTAAAGTGACAACTATGCTTGTGGCCCATGGCCACCTAACATATATATTTTTTCAAGAAAAAGAAAAGAATTCGACTGCAGGAAGCATGAACAAATTACCTTTAGGCAGAACGGAACACTCGTAAAAATTGCGTTTGAATATACCACTCCAATAACGTGAGTACGTACCCTAGGTCCCCGTCACAGTCTCACAGGTGATGAATACACACGCACTTCTCTTCTCGTCTATGTACATAAATATATATATATATATTAATTAATTTCTCCAAATTTATTCCTTCAATTAATTTCTCCAAATTTATCTACGTGGGAGGAGCAACCTTAATTTCCTTTGTTTCTAAGTTGACGCAGAATTGGATACCCGAAAGCATTCTTGAGGCCAGTTACGAACCTCTGGCGAAGAGTTTTGGTGGTCCTTGGAGTCTCACTACTCTTCGCGCCACGACACGATCCTACAGAGAGATTAGATGTAGACCTCCCAGCTTCATTATTTCTCCTGGTAACGGCATCGAACGCAAAGCCCGAGAAGGAAACAGACCCTCTTCCTCCCCTCCTTATTTTACTCTCCTGGTCTGCTGGCAAAACATGGAAGCTGGCTGAACGCTCCGAGTTCAACACATTCATCCTCTGCTTATGTTGCTGTTTCTGGTCCTCCTCGGCTTGATGGTGGTCCAGCAAGATCTTCCTCATGCCACTAAGCTCCTTCTCCAGGCTATGAATGCGAGAGCACGTGGAATCCATTGCCTCCTTCAGTTGTGACGCCTGACGACGCGCCGATTCACGCTGGAGAATCTGCCCTAGCGATTCTCGCTGCTCCGCTTGACGGTGGTGGTGGCGGTGATGATGATGCGCGGCGGAAGATGCCACGGCTGCCGCAAGTGAGCGGCGCGTGTTGAGATGCTCCACCAGCATCGCTCGCATTATGAACCTCAACGGCATTCTCGGGTTCTGAACACACTCGACTAGTACACGAGGCGACAGCTTAGTACAGTCTATAGAATTGCATATCTGAGTTTTCTGTTCCTCCGTTAGTTTCCCATTCTTGTTTTCCTTCAAAAACACCAAAATAATAAGACTAATTATATATCATCTATTAGTTCTCTTATAAATTTTCCCACCGACTAAAATTTAAGTAAGAAGTTACATGCAATCCATCCATATCTTGAATTCTAAGAACTAATCGAAATTTATTGCTCACTCACAATTTATGATACTTTAATTTTGGGGATTGAATCCTAGGATTTCACACTCACTTTAAATAGTAGTAAAATAAAAAAAATTTATTTTTAAATTAATAAATTATAAGTGAGACTATCTTCACTTTATTGATTTAGGGTGAAATTTCTCATTATACTATTCAATTCCTTAATTATGTGTGGTATATGAGATGAAAAATTTGTCTCATTTTTCAGTGCTCAACCAAACACCCTTAAAAAAGAAAACTCTTTATATGTGTATCAATAGATATCTCATCTTAATTAGATGCCGAATAACTCTTTATAAGAAAGTGAAGTGGGCGATATATCATTTTTTAAGGTTTAATTACTCTAGATATCCTTATAATTTCACTTAATTATTAACTAGATTAGTATAATTTAAAACTTTATATACAATATAAAAACTTTCAATCAAGTCTTTATATTATATAAAAATTTCAATTAAATTCATATATAATATAAGATTATAGGGACTTGATCATAAAATTTTTAAATTCTATAGTTTTAATTGAAAGTTTTTATATAATATAAGGATTTGATTATAAATTGTTAAATTATAAAAATTTGATTAAAATTTTTTATAAAATATAAGGAACTGATTATAAATTTTTAAACTGTGAAAATCTAATTAAAAATTGATTAAAACTATAAATACTTCCAAAACAATTCATCATTTTTGGATCATAATGATAAAGTGACACGTGGCATACCTTGAGATAAAGATCAACCATCTTGTAGAAGGCGTCGTGGTTGGGAAGGCGCGTGTTGATGGAATCCACGACGGTGAGAAAATCCGAGGGTGCACTCCTACGACGGCGTTTAAACAAGAAGCATCGAGGCCATTACCGTCGTCGTCTTCCCAAACCAGCGCTTCAATGCATCTGCTAACAAGCGACGCCGTCGTTTCGGCATCGGGAAGCAGCGGCAGGCAAGAGCGTAGAACCACGGACGCGAACTCTTGGTCAATGCCAATGATTCTGTTGAAGTAAGATTCCGCCACGTGGCAGAGGTTCTCTCCGTCTTGCCCTCTCAACTCCGCCATGCCCAGCAGCCCTGCCGCCGTCCTCACGGCGGCAACGTTGTTCGGCGTTAGGTGGACTCTGCGGCTGTAACAGAATTCTGCCACCGCGGAAAATGTTGCGGCCGTTATGTTTAACGGCGGGGAGAGTGTGAATTCGGAGACTTCCGTTAGATGCCGTTTCAGATACGAGCTCCGTGAAATCAACCGATCCTGAAAGGCATCCGAGAAGAGAATGAGTGCGTAGAAGTATGGAACATGTGTGACATGTCATTTCATTCACAGCACAAGAAGTGAAAAAAAAATAAATAAATAACCAGAAAAAAAAGTGATGCACATTTTTTTATGTGATCAATAAAGGAATGTCCCCGTTTGCCGGGATTTCAAAAGCAGAGCTTTATAAAGCTAGTTCTATAAAAAGCCTTTCAGACAAAAACAGAGCATCATCGAAACAAAAGTGAGTTACTCTGAGGAAAAAAGATAGTAAATAAATCTGCTAGTTGTTATGATGTAGAACTTTTTGGATCAATTATTTTTGACAATGTTTATGCTGTTTGAAACTGAGCACCGATTAGCAGAATCTTTGAAAGGATTTGGTCAAGTTGAGAGTATGTTAATTTGTTCCAAACAGTATATTTACGGGTTAAATACTGGATACGCTCTATCTAATAGAAGGAAAAAGGAATTAGTCAGCCCTTATTATGTAGCAAACAACAAGAAAACGACAAATGTGGTGGGGGTTCTTGTCTTCTTTACGCGCAGGAACATGACAATTCGTGTTCCTCTTTGATTCGATGCTAAGTGCTAAGAACAAGCTGTTCAAGCTGAAGAACTCAACTCTCCTGGTCTCACATGCAATTTCACATACATAGGGAATATTATAGACTACTAGTACTAGAGATGCCTGAATGTTAGTATAAACAATTTTAAGGTAGATTGCAGCTACTGAAAATGGAGGGACATTTTCCCTAGGGTGGGTAGATAGATTCATAAATCCTGTTTGGTAGGCCATGCTGTTTTTAATGGGAATCCCACTTGCTGTACAATGCTTAATCACGTCATATTCTACAAATTGAAACAAAATTAGATTTTTTCTTTCCCTGCTGTCTCCCTCAATAATCAAATTCTTGTTTTACACATTACCAATCACAAGTATACAATTACAAAATTTCAACCTTGGCTTTGTGGAGTATATATATCATCACCTGAAACTTGCTTATCAGGGTGCTATACGTTGATATTAAAGTCATTATTGCAGTCGCAACCAGGTCGGTTGCAGAACTTATTTTTCGATCCAAACGTACAACAGGGCTATAAGGCATTCAACTTCAACGGAAAACGAAAAGAAGACGAAGAAATAAAGGGGCATTAATTCACGTAACCAAAAGCAAAAGCAGCAGTTGGATATAATGGCAAATCAATGGCTTCAAATTTCAGTCCGCAGCCGCATCGCAGCAGCAATTGTGACCTTATCGAATAGTAATTTTTCCTCAATTTTTCGCATTGCAGCACAACTGCAACCGCATTCGCAATTTAAAACCATGAAATTTTCAAACAAAACAACAAAATGAGTGACATGAACTAGTGGTGGAAACCAGCACACCTTATGTAGACGAAACAGGTTCCTTGAACACGTACTAACACATCTGTTTCACGCCCAGAGGCTAGAGACCTGATCGAATTTTTGATAATTTCATTAGAAGGGAAGGTATTGTAAAAGTAATACACCACAATATAATAATTTTTCTAGGAAAAAGAATAAGAATAAAAGGAGGTATCAGAGAGAAATTTTACCAGGCCTTGACTGTGGAGTGGAGGAGTGGGGGAGAAGAGGAAAAAGAAGGTGGTGAAAGAGAGGGGAGGATGAGGTAGAAGAGAACTCGCGGTCTTCTTCATAGATGGTGTCGATCACACCGAATTGGTTCCACCCCTTCATCTGCCTTACCGTTTCCTTCTTCTTCTTCCTGTGAACCAAACTCTCTTCTCTTCACATTCACACACAGTTTTCAAGGCTATGCCTAAAACGCTGCTACTGTTATTTCCATGACCACAAGGGGTTTATGGGAGGTCATAAATATGGTTTGGGAGGGGTATTAATGCCACATGTGATGACTCATAAATGCTGACTTTATTTTGGCCTACCCTTTATTTCTTTCAATTTTATAGTAACATTTTCATTCTTACTCAAAAAAAAATAAAAAAAATTCCTGAATTTTGGAGCTCCTGCCGAAATTCTTCAGAGCTGGCTGATTGTGTTTTGTTTTTCTCTTTTGGGAAGTCCATTGCTCCAAAGGAAAATTGCGATTTGTGCATAAAATATTATTATAAGATATAGAGTCACGAAACGACTAGCAATTAAAGTCAAAAATCGATTTTCTCCCGTGTCATCAGTAACTAACCAAGAAGACATTCAGTAACCGAGGGCCAACAATTTCCTTTTCTCTTGTAAAAGCCACTTATGCACTCCAAGCGTTTGTCCTTTTTAAACTGGACGAAATGGCACTTATCAACGTAAGAGTGTAGACAAAAACACACACGTTAACCTATAATTACTTTTCCTCCTCGGTGATTTTACTTGAGCAACCTGGCAAACTTCTTATATTCGTTTTGGTGAGAGTAGTAACCAAAACAGGACTTTCCGTGCCAAAAATAACAACATGTGGAAGTCACGTGAGATTTTGACTGAAGATAAACTCTTTTATATTGTCAGTGTATCAAAATTAAACTCTACTTTTAAACATTTTTTTTTTAGAATATATTTAGTTGGGAAGTAATAATAGGGATAAATTTTTCATTAATGAGATTCATGGTAATTTTACACATTAAACTCACCCATAAAATGAAAATTAGGTTTTGAAAAAATTGTAAGTTAGGCTGATTTGAATGAGATATTAGAAAAATATCTTTTGTTATTTGATCTTTTCAAATAAAATTTTTTGGGAAAAAATATTTTTTTATACTTTTTTGGAGGATTATGCTTTTACTAAAAAAATTTACACAAATACATCAAAAAACATAAAAGATCTTTTTTTAGTGAAAAAAATCTTTTCATCATCAAAATAATGACAAAGATTTTCTAGTGGCTTAAAACCTTGCTTAAAATGATATAACATGACATGACTGGATAACCATTTAAAGATATTTTTAAAAAAACATTGTATCAAAATTAAATTATAACTAGATTTTCTCTTCTTCTTTTTTCGTGGACACTACATTTTCTCGTTTTCATCACTACCCTTTTTTGGGTACAAAGGCACCACCATTTTTTGGTCGTTGTACCAAAGTTTCTTACATTGGGAAACATCCATTCTCAAGCCCACAACCTATGTCAACCTAGATTGGTCCTCTAGGCCCAATCTCAATTCAATTTGGGCTACGGAGGCCAGGTTCAGTGTGTAGAATCAGGACCCGATCCAAAACTTCGTTTGAAAATAGCAGAATTAAAATTTTAATTTAAAGACAAAAAAATATGGAATCTGAAAACCCTAGTTTGAGCTTTTCATATACACTCTCTCATTGCCGTCACATAAGAGAGAGAGAGAGAGTGGAGTAACCCAAGATAATAAAACCCTTTCACCCTCCTCCGCCACACAGAGAGAGAAAGAAAATGAAGTTCAATCCAAGGGTTTCAAGCAGCCGCCGCAAGAGCCGCAAGGCGCACTTCACGGCGCCGTCGAGCGTCCGGCGGGTGCTGATGAGCGCACCTCTCTCGAGCGACCTCCGGTCCAAGTACAACGTGCGCTCCATCCCGATCCGAAAGGACGACGAGGTTCAGGTTGTTAGGGGGACCTACAAGGGCCGCGAAGGCAAGGTTGTTCAGGTTTACCGCCGCAAGTGGGTGATCCACATCGAACGGATCACTCGCGAGAAGGTTAATGGCTCAACCGTCAACGTCGGTATCCACCCTTCCAAGGTTGTCGTCACGAAGCTCCGCTTGGACAAGGACAGGAAGTCCTTGCTTGATCGAAAGGCCAAGGGTCGTGCTGCTGCTGACAAGGAGAAGGGTACTAAGTTTGCTCCTGAGGATATTATGCAGAACGTTGATTAGTTCGTGAAATTGCTTGTTACTGTTAGTTTCTTGTCGTGTTTTTTTTATTTTTGCTGGTACTAGTCTGAGGGTCTTGTGGTTTGGATCTGAACAAATCATGTGTTTTTAAGGCCTGTTATGTTTTGGTTGTTTAATGAAATGTTTTGACATTGTTGTTACTGGTAATATTTCTTGCTTTATTATTTAGCTATTTCCCGCATGCTATTAGCGTTGCTGTTGAGCTCTTGCTTTTATTTTGTGGCCTTTGTGGAAGCTGTATATTTCCAGATGATAAGACGATTGAAGTAAATGTTACCTTTAGAGATGGGAGAGCGAACAAGCGTCTAGTTAGTTTCCGGGCAACTGCATTTAGATGTAATTGGTTAGGATTAGTGATGGTTGGTAATCGTTTTGTGTCTAATAGGAGGTATCATTTCGATTCATACTGCAATCACTTTCTTGAGCCTGTGGTAGTAATGTGTAAATATTAATACTTGCTTTATATGTTACACTAGCACAGTTCTAGTGGCTGATTATATGGCTGTGCTCAAGCAAGGCTAGTCATAAGATGACATTAGATGATTCTGTTATTTGTATATTGTTTTGTTCCTTCTCCACTCTCTCGAAAACTATTAGGTTGCACTGATTTGGGAGGTTGTCGACGACATTGAGGTCGCTAGAGTGATAATTTTACTCGTGTTTCACAATTTCATTTGCTTGGGTCTTCAACTGCATTCTAGTGTGTGTTGTTTACTTCTTGCAATCTTACTTTGATGTTGAAATAAGGTTGTTTTGATCTCATGGGGTATTCAATGCCTTGATCGGCTTCACGAATGAAAGTCACTTGAACAAAGTTGAAGGCACTTTTCTTTCAAAAATATGGTGTAGCTCGTGATTACATTGCCACATTGGTAGCCATTGGTCGTATTTGATGTTCCGGTTTAGAGTTGGCTGAGGGGGGATAGTTATCTGACATCTCTTTTAAGGAAATGTTGGTTGAAGGCCAAAGTGGGAGTAGATTCTATATCGAAGTTAAATCATGAAAAATTTACTCTCATTTTACCTCCAACAAACATAGCAAAGGAAAAATAGCTGTTATTTGTAACTCAAAAATGTTCTCCCTAATAAATAAAGTCAAATAATTTAATCCTTTCATTGAATATTTTCATTAAACACTATGATGTTCTCCTGTAAATAGTTAAAGTTCTCACTCCTCTTATTTGTAACTCTACGACACGCGCTTTTTGGGTTTAGAGTACATTTTCAATTGCATTGTGAGTGAAATTAGTCTTTTGGAGGCAAGAATGAGGCATAAAATTGATAGAAATCAAATTAGAGATTTATTCAGATATATAAATGTTCAAATGTGAATTGATAATGTAACTCCACAATGTAACAGTTCAATTTGTTGGGCAAAATTCATTATTTCTGTAAGTATCTCAATTACCAAAAGAGGTTTGAAAATTTTGTAACGAGCCTTTTTTTTTTCCATTGCATACTACAACCAATATGATATAATTTGACTATTAGAACCAAATTTAATTGAATTTAGTTTGGTTATATTTTTAGAAAAGAACTAAATTTTAAAAACAATACAGTAGCGTTTAAGCAGAAGTCTACAGCCCAAACCCCAAACCAAAAAATTGAACTTATATGAATTTAGTACTTATACACGAGAAAAATAAGAGTAAACACCTAACTTGTCCCTAACAATTTTGACTAATCGACAAATTGATCTTTAATAATTATAAACACTCAAATTGATCCTTCAAAATTGTTAAAATAGGACATTATAGGTTCAACCTATCTGTCAATAATCAACTAGGAGGTAGAGCTAAAAAATGAGCTGACTGGAGAAGGTGAAACCATCTAAGAAAATAGAACTCAAATAAGACTAGGCAAACTGAAAGACAGCTCCAGACTGCTAGGCATATAAGACAGCTTAGACGCCTGTCATCCAAGCTCCCCAAGCTCCTCCTTTCATCCAAGCTTCACCTCCTCCTGTTAAATTCTATTTTCTCTCAAATGAACTCCACTTCTTCTGGCCAAACTTTTTTCATTTTTGCCTCCCAGTAAGTTGACAGCCTTTCAAGAACCTATGTTCTATTTTTATAATTATAAAGAACCAATTTAAATATTTACAATTATTAGGATTAATTTCTCCATCAAAAAAATTGAAGGGACTAATTGGATATTTACTAAAAAATAAATTGCCCAAAGAAAATTCCGCATAAAAAACCAGAACTCGAATTCTGTATATCGTAGATTAACACAAATAGTTGCTAAACTGATACGAAGCAGGTTATTTCAATTTTAAAAAATTAGAAAAATCAATATAATTTCCCAAATTCTTGATAGTTAAACGACACCAACTTGTGCACGAGAACAAAAAAAGGGGGAGCAACTTCATAGATTAATCCTGATTTGGCTGGCTCGCAAGTTAAAATATTGTTTTTAAACATTTTTTTAACTTTTAGTAATGTTTGTTGCTCGAGGATGCTGGCTTTTTCCTTTTTGGTCAGATTGAGGATGCTGGCTTCGTCGCCAATGGCAACCTTTGGCAGGCTCATCACGAGAAGGCCCTGGCAAGTGGCAAACACTGAAAAATTACTGAGGCATGAATTTTATTTTTTTTTCTGTTCTTTTTGGGTTTTTGTGAAAAATTAATCTCTTGAAAATCTTCAGGCACCTAAATACAAACCCCTCTTAACATTACTTTTGCTAAACACAGCAAGTCTCTAGACAAAACGCAAAATCACAGGCTTAAAACACAGGATGTGTTTGGGAGGATGACAAGAGAGGGAATTAATAGGTATGATATAGCTAAACTTAAGTAAACCCTATTAGGAAGCAATTCAAAAGGACACTTTATCCCTCCTTTGCCACTCATAACCCATCGAATTAGGAAGTCAAAGGGGATTGGTGTGCATTTGCCTTTCCCTTCCTCATTAAACTTGGAAAATATCCAAACATGAGAATGGTAAGATTCATTCCATCCCACTCCTTGCCTTTTTATCACAGTCCATTATGAGCTACTCCTTTCTATCATTTACAACACTCCCAAACATTATCTACGCATGGACTTACCCAAGCCAATAAGCTCTGCAAGGTGTGCAGGGGTCAGAGAAGAACCCAATTTAACAATAGTCCTGCAGTATGTGAACACAGTATGACCGAAAACTACTGAAATGTTGACAAACCCACCCCCCACCAAAACATAAATGAAAACTAATATTTTGATCGGAGAAGAAAACAATATTGAAATATAATTTTAGGAAAAACACATTGGATATAACTCCTCGTAGAGAACAGGACTCTCGTGTCTCAAAATGCCCACTACAATGTAAGAAGGAAAGCAGAACTCAACAAAAATGGGAAACAGAAGCAATTGGTGGATTCCAAGTTATTGAAATAATAAATCCACTCATGAAGAACCTAGAAACACTCATCCGTGGAACTATTTATTCTGCCCTCGCTTCAAGGGCCACCCAAAAAAATTAAGTTTGGAATTCAAATCATGCAGTCTAAAAATAGAGAAAAACCCTCAAACTCAAGGTTTGAGGGCTATGGCCAACCCAAACCTGGGATTTTTATTGAGGGCCTTGGTATCAACCTCACCAGAGATAGTCAGCACTGACTTTGGTATGACCTCATGCTGCAGGAGAGCCCCAGCTTTCCATGATTGTTAAGCCTTGCTTTGACCTGTGTCAGATGGTCAACAGCAAAAGAGCCTCCCACTGTAAAAGTGTTCTCATTTGTGGAGAACCTTCTAGTGATCTCTGCAACGGCTGCGCTCTTCTTAAATTGGTCCAGATTATGGAGATATGATGCTTTAATGCTGTCACCCTTGTCACCACTGATTGGAAAGAGAAACAATGCGTTAAATATCAACTTGCTGCTTTAAAACCTGATTGCACTGTTAGAGATTGCGAAACAGAATCTTCCTTACAGGTACAAGAAGCTTACAGGATTATTGAAGCAGAGGAATCGGATCTCGTCACACTGATCCCAGCAGTGTATTTAGTGAAGCCACCAGTTGTAGTATCATAACCTGCCTCGGCACCAAACGCAATGTTTGGGGTACCAATGGTGGCAGAAACATCAACAATAGGGGATTGGTTCAATCCAATGGCTGTTGTTAAGGTAGCATGGTCATGGAAGTATTGTACCTCTAACTGCCAAAGACAAATCAGACAAATTTTCAGAAAGAATGTAACGCATTCAGTCAAATTTACTAGCCAGAAGATGCTTATGTACCTTGCCAGAATTATAATCAGGCAGCTTAATTGACGCAATAGTCTTAGTGGACGGAAGAACATCAGTGAAAGTGAGCGTTGTGGATATCTGATAAAAAAGGGTAAACGAATAAGATAATTTACTCACCAACATACACTATCAATATATTATAGTCTAGAAAGACAAAGCAACCCACAATGGACTGTGTGTCAACTTTGACATCAATAAGAGTGTTCTTATACTTATACAGTGCTGCCACATCCCCATTTGAGAGTCCTCCTTTCTTCACAGCTGTTGAAGTGAGGGCCTGAAAGGCGAAAGACAAGGAAATCTGATTGAAACGAACTATTGGTATGTTTTCTCCTTGCAATTTGCAAGTGATGTTGACTGGAGCATGTGCACTGTCACACATGCTCAGCAACAGAAAAGCCATCATGACAACCAGAAATAACGGTGAGAAATGCAGTGAGAAGACACAGATTTAATGATGAATATATAATTTCCTGTCACAGATAACTTTGAGGAAGATATAGAAGTGTTAATAGGCACGAATCCCTCCCCAAACCTCCAACCCCCACAAAAAACGAAGAACAACGAAAAAAATAGAATGCTAAAATTCTAAAGTAAGTTACAGAAGACATAAACAAGCACACGGAAAGAAGATAGGCGTAAAAATAATCTCTTCAATACTTCGGAAGAACAACTACAACATCACAATTCACAAAACAAATTCCGACAGAAGATTCTGAGTAAATTACGTCACCATCCATATCCAGTATGTCTACATTTCTTCTTTGTCTAATTGCATCGATCAAATTTGTCTATACGATATGGATTAACTTAACGAAAATGCAATGTGAAACAGACTTAATTTTTGTGGACACACATTCGCGATTCGTTTAAAAAACAAGGCAATAATACAAGAGGTAATGAGGCTTCTAAAGTGATAAACAGCCATCATTATTCATTAATAACCTCATAATGAGAATAAATTAATTGCAAAATGCATTGTAAAAGCCTCATTGGTATAACGCCGGATCTAGCCCACAAATCCACTAGACCTCACAGCAAAGAGTCTAATTAAAGCAACAACATAAGATTATAAGAATAGATTCGTTCATTATAATATGAAAATCCGAAGAGCTTACCACTCCAGCGCCGCTGTAGGTGGAAACAGTGAGTTTCTGATCGGAGTTGTAGTCCTTAGTCAAAAGATCTACGAGCAACAACGACAAAAACAGATCTATTCAGTCATCTTTATTTTTATTTTTTCGCTTCGAATCAACAGCAACAAAGATTTGTGATATGACAGATAAGAGATTGAGAGAATAGAGAAGATGTTCAGCGTTAATTTCACCTTTGGCTTTCTTGCCAATATCGGTGAAGAGACCTGGTCCCTTGCTCATTTTCGATTTCGAAGCTTAGTTACGCACAGAGAGAGAGAGAGGGAGGGAGAGGGAGAGATAAACAGAGCGAGTGAGAATGAGAGACGCAGAGAGAAGATCGAAATTGATGCACTGAGCTTGACGAAGCAGGGTGTGGCGAGGAAATTATGCTTTTTTTTATTTTTTACTTTTCTTTATTTTAAAATTTTTAATGTGAAATAATAATAGTGTGGTGCTGCGACTGTGGATGGTTGGAGTAGTTGCGTTCGCTGATGTGCTGTGAAGAATCTCTCTGGTGTGATCCTGGTCGTTTTCACTTTTTAGCCGTTGATTTTGAAGGGAGAATATGATGCGTGGGACCGTCATGCTAGTACTCCCACTCTCCCGTTTGATTCTTGATCTGCTTTCTTGGGTCTATTTAAGGAAAATTATAAACTATTTTATAAATTTTGGTTTTATGTATAGTTTTCCGTTTTTGATTTATTAACAATAGTTTTTTAGGGGTATTAACAATTAGTTTAATTTCTATGCTAGTAAAGATCTCTTTTATACTATCGTCCAATTATGTATTATATAAAAGTGTTGAGTGTCGCATCATTACTTAGAAAGTTATCAAAATGAAATGATTTGATTATTAACAGGATAAAAAAATTTTGTACTACTAGTATATAGAATATAACCTTTTTAACGAGTTCATTAAAAACAATCGTTTATAAAACCTTTTTATGTTATCTAATTGAAATAATTTTTATCATGCAAAATTCTATTAATAATATAATTCGGGATAGGATGATAAAATAACTTTGCAAGACAATAATTAGATGTAAATTATACTTTAGAAATCCCTAACATTAATTATGAAATGAGAAATGAAAGATGCACACCTTCATACTTTTAACCTCACTACAAGACAAAAAAAGAGTATAAAATATAAAGGATAAAATGGAAAAAAAATAAAGGAAAAAGTCATACAAAACTTCTTTTCTCTTTGTCTCATTCCTCTCTCACTCATCATCCCTCAAAAGCTTTTCTTCTTTTTGTGACCTTCTGCCCTTCTCATTCTCCATCGTTTACAAGAAGAAGAAGAAGAAAAGAATCAAGATATGTTGGAAGCACATAAAATTAATCCTTACACATGAAGGCTTTGTCCATTTCATTTGATCTTTCACGTGTGTGGTTTATGTCTAAGTCATGGATGATTTTTTTTTTTAGTTTCACAACAAATGAACTGAAATTGACTTGTGTAAAGTTGAGATTTACTATTATTGTTGGAAATTAAAGTTAAAAAATTATAAATACGTGTTGAACCAATACCCAAAAGTTGTAAATAGTATGTAAAAAGTTGAAACTAGTACATAAAAGTTATAAACCAATTGAAACACATACTAAACAAGTTCAAGATTAAATGTGAAACCATATGAAAAAAATTATAAATCAGGATGCAAAAGTTGTAACTGGTTTCAAATTATATTAAACCTATGAACAAACTATGCGATGACAATAATCTTGACATAAGGAGATCATTCTTTTAACAATTTCAATTTCATGATGTTTGTCAACTTATGTGTTAATAAAGTTGATTGAAGAACTCAAGTTGACGTAATTTTAAAAGTAGCAATAAATAAATCTAATTCATAAAGCATTCTTATAATATATAGAAAATTTGGAACATCCAATTTTATATTATTATTGTGCATCTTGTTTAATTGTAATCAGTTTACAATTTTTGCGTACAAGTTTATAACTTTTTACAACTTTGCATATGGTTTTACATTTAATCATAAACCGTTTATATATCATCAATTGGTTTACAATTTTTGTGTAGGTTTACAACTTTTTACATACTAATTTATAATTTTCTAGGTATTGTTTTGCAACTTTTTGTAACACCTATTTACAATTTTTTAACTTCAGTTTTAATAGTAACAGGAATTTCAACTTTTAGCAGGGCCATTTTCAGTTCGTTGGTTGGAAAAAACTTAAAAAAAAAATATCCATGTTTTAGGACATAAACCACAAACATATGAAAAATCAAAATTGAATGAGTTAAGTCTTCATACATAATGATTAATTTTGTATGCGCTAATATCTTGATTCTCATTCTCCTTCTTCCTATAAACGATAAAGAACGAAGAGAAACATAACAAAAGAGAGAATTAAAGTTTTTGAGGGATAGTGGATGAGAGAGATAAATAAAATAGAGAAAGAGAATAAGTTATGTACTTACTTTTTCCTTTATCCTTTTCCCTCCCATTTTATCATCTGTATTTATACTCCATGATAATTCCAGTTTATGGAGTTATTTAGCTTCTAATCTAGCTTAAATTGCATCCTTTGTCCTTAGTTTTTCTAAGCAAAACACTTTAAAATAAGAAAAATTAGCTTGCTTTTGTCTTTAAACTTTTGTTGAAAATTCAATGTCATAAATCATAATTATTGAGATGGATTGCAAATACCAAATTAAATTCTCATTTGATGATTTTAACAGTGGAAATTGTAGCTTTTTGGAGCTTGAAGAGAATTCAATTGGAAGCTAAGAAGAAGGAAGCAATGAATGAAGAAAATGAAGTTTTAGCTGTTGAGTCGCGACTTTAAATCCTGGGTTGCAACCTATTGGGCGCTAACAACATTTGATCATTTTTCAAGTCTGGGTTCAACTAATGTTTCTCAAGTTGCAACCCAACGCAGCCTAAACCCATTTTTAGTAATATTTAAACCAATCTTAGGGCATCAAGAGTAGTTCGTTTTTCTACCTCTTTTAGCACATTTTCCAGGAGAGACCAACATGGGTATTGGGAGAGGCTAACACTAAAGAGAGACCTATCTTGGAGATTGAAGGTCAAAGGTTTGGAGGAGGATTGAAGCTCTATTTTGTTTATCTCTTCCTTTCTCTTTTTGTCTTTAATGTTCATTATGCTTCTTGAACTAGTGGTTGTTTTGTTTATTGTTATGGATAACTAACTTTGTAGCTAGGGGATCCTTTGGACCGCTTTATGAATCTTGGATGTTTGTAGATTTAGTTGGTTAAATATTAATGATGTTGGTTTTGGTTATCCATTTCTTATCTTAATGCTCTTATATGTTTGGCCACCATTTAAGTTGATTTGGGGTACTCTTGAACTACACATAGGAATAGGGATGTTAGACCTTGGTTATGGGTAATGCTTGTTCTTTTACATTTAATTGGCTTAGTTGTAAAGATTAGTCAATGGGATGGAAACATACCCATTGGCCTTGCATAGCATATGCTTGATGTTAGTTCTTAATGGGTTGATTTCACACTAATTCACAAGGACATTTAGTGTTTTAGGTGAAGGAGATACGATTGATTGATCTAGATATATACTTTTAACTATAATTAACATGCTAAAAAACCAACTTGTTGATGTTTAATTGAGTAATTTGTTTATCCAAGTGAAGTAGAGGGTGAAAAAGGTCTCCTAGGCCTTTAATCTTAGTTGTTCTCATTTTAGTTCGTGTTAATATTTTCCATCTACTTGCTCTTCTACTATTTTCACTTAATTCTCATTAAATTGATATTGTTTAGGCCTGAACAAGATAGTTTAACTAATCGATATCATACTTCTATCCAATCCCCTGGATACATACTCTTCACTCACATTATATTACTTGAATAACCCGTGCACTTGCGGTGTTTTACCCGCTCTTATAGGTGTCCATCACTCCTTTTTTATTTTATAGTGAGGTGCAAGAGTATGGTGAAATATGAAGGTGTGCGTCTATCATTCCTCTATGAAATTATTCATCTAATTATACAAATGGCTTAAGCTTAAAGAAAAAGTTAGTTGTTGATATATAATATCATAATCTCTATAATCTAGTGGCCTTCAATCCTAGCCACACTTTTTTATTTTAAATAAAATAAATTTTATTGCAAGATAGGTATATCTATGTATTGTTCATATTTCAAATTTAAAAAACTCTTCTGAGGAGACATAATAAGATATAAATCATTCATTACCTTTATTTAAAATTCATTAATTTTTTTAAAGAAATTATTATTATCACTACCAATGAATAAAATGTATGTTTAGATTAACTTATTTTAATTTTAAAACATTTCATAATCAAAAGTTTCTTCAAATAGGTTTTTCCAAATAAATTATTATTTTCCTAAAATAGTTTTAGATAATACATTGATAATTGAAACAACTCTGATTAACGGTAGCAACGGTATCATTAAAACTCAAGTGTGATAATGATGAAAATTTTTTTTTGATCTATTTATATATGGATTCAATTTTGATAAATTATCTATATAAAACAAGGATAAATAACAACAAACATCTTTGAGGTTTGGAAAAAAACACTAAATCCCATTCTTGTTTCAGAAAGAGTAAAATATAAATAATATTAGTTATCTAATGTTTATTATTTTCAAATAAAATATCCTTTATTAATAATTTTATATATATTATTTTTACAAAATAAAATATACATGGCTTATAATAAAATAAAATATTTATATATTTATATATTCAATTAAATTCTTAAATTTTTACCATATCAATAGAACAAACTATTAATAATCATGATAAATTATGATAATTATTTTTCAAAAATATTACGTAATTTCTCAGCTTTTAATTTTAGAGTATTAATTTGTATAAAAATAAAAACTATTTGCTAATATTGTATATAACGATAAATCATAATTAACATAGCAAGAAGAATTTTGTGATTTTACTATAAAAAACCATATATTAGTATTCTAAAATTAATAATTGAGAAAAATAAATTATCCAATTATATCTTGTTATATTTGCAAAAAAAAAAAATTTACTCTTACCCTTCTATTTTAAAAGTCATACATATGAGAAAATTTGATTAGATGAAAATATTAAAAAGTTTTAAATTGTAAATGTATTTAATTCAAATCCACCATGAATAGTTATAATAATTTATAATAATCATTTTATGTAAAAATAAATAATGTTTATTTTTTCACTATTAACTTTTTAATATTAATATACATTTTTTATAGTACAACCACAAATTCTTCTTGTGTTGTTTTTTGTAATTTATCATTAGATTTAGACACATTAATATTCTAAAATTGAAACTGACAAAAAACATAATTTTTATTTTTATAAAATAATTATTACAATTTATTACTATTATTAATAATTTTTCTCTTAATTTAGTAAAATTTTAAAAACTAAATTTAATACATAAAATATAATATTTTATATTATTATAAACCACATATATTTTACTTTGCAAAAACAATATATATAAGTATTAATAAATGATATTTATTTTAAAAAATAATAAATATTAATTGTATTTTACCCTTTTTGTAATATAATAATATAAAATTAGTTAATAGGCTTATTAGTGACATTTCTATCATATAATTGGGGTGAAGTGTCATATTGAAATAAGAATGTAATAGAGTTTTATTTTTTTCTAAACCTCAAGGGTGTTTCTTATTATTTATCCTAAAAAAATTATACAAATATCTAATATCTAATTATATACATATATATTGCAATATTAGGAAAAATTGTTTAACTACTTTTTGATATAAACTAAAAATGTTTAACTAGTACATCCATCATTTCAAAAGGTTCACATATAAATGCACATTATTGAAGGACAATTTTTATTCCATACATAATGTATTTAAAATTAATCTCTACTATAATTTTTGCCTCTCTTTTATCTTTTATAGAAAAAACCCATGATCACTTATGCTTTCCTCTTCCCAATAAGTGTTCAGCATGTCAGTCGGTCAAGAGTTATTCTGATAGGTTTTGATAGGTCGTTGGATTACCTGCTATTACTCTTAGTCTTACGTTATTTTTTTTCCGATAAACCATGCTCTTGCTTATTCTAATTGAGTACTTAGACCATTAAATAAAAGATAATTATGTTGACATTTTTTTTTCAAATAAAAACATTGGAAAGCCAAAATTTTGTTGTTAGAACTTTTTCTAGATAATGACATTATGTTTATAAAAAATAATAGGACATTATTTTTACCTATGAGATGGATGGACATTTTTACTTCTTTTGACATGTTTACCAACATACTTAAATCTTAATAAATTTTGACGATTATTCTAATAAGTAATATAATTCCAAGTGTATTATTCTTTTTAAAGTTATTGTTTATAGCATAAATTATGTTATTTATATTTATAATATATAAGATATTATATCAATTTATATTTTATCTATTATTTGATAATATAAATCTCTTTTAAGTAGATCCATATGTCATTTAATAATAAATAAAATATTAATTAATATAGAATTTTATATTTTATGAATATAAATAGTATTTTTCTTATAGCATTCCACACTTATATTGTATAAGAAATCACATATGTCTTCCTGACTTTAATGTTTCCTTGCCATTAGGTGAGAGCAAGCTTTGCAGGAAGGGTGGAGAATGTACGGGTACATTCAATGTTCCCACATTTCTAGCAACGTTTTAAACGCCACCAATATGCTTTCACAGAAGAGGAAGCGTGTGCAAAACTACAAATGTCAGTCAATTATGGCATCCATCTAAAGGTTCACTTTGATTTTGAAATGGTGTGAATCATTTTAATTTTTAAAATTAAAAAAATATTATTTTAATTTTTAAAATTTAAAAAATAATTTAAATTTATTCTTGTACTATTATTTTTAGGATTAATTTAAATGATTAAAAGGATTAAATTAAATTAATTTTTAAAATTTTAAAAATTAAAATAATATCTTTTTAATTTTAAAAATTAAAATAAATCACGTACATAATTTTAGGATAGGTCATTTACTCCATCCATGTTTTGCTCCAATTCAGCGACTTTGCGTCTAAGTTCAGCGAATGGAAGCTTAGACTCCATCACAGCACGTGCCGTTAATATATTGGTTTTCATCTTGTAACATTATCTACAACGAAATGCTCTCCAAACTTAAATAGGCTTTTTATTGCTATACCTACTGCATAGTCACATACAAACATACGCCTATAAATTGATGGAATACAGACAATGATACTAAACTTTCCAGCTCTAGGGATTTTCCCTCTTGTTACAGACCAGCTCTACGGATTCATTCCGCTTACGTGACAAAATTCTCTTCTAAATAACTCTCCATCACCTTCTAAGGCTTGAATGCCGGTCCAATTCCCACATTGCCAAATATTAGGGAACTACATTAGAAGGCAATGGAGAGTTATTTAAAGGAGAATTCTGGCATAACGACAAGGATTGATGGGAAGGCTCTTCAGCAAAAGGGAATAATATTATGGTTGACGGTGAGAACTAACAACAGCAGAGACAATTTGCAGCTTCCTCCTTGTATTTGTTGATTATATGTGTGTTGAAGATCATTTTTTATTGGTTTTGTGTATTGCCTCTTAACTACAAAATCATTCCTATATACACACATGAATCGATCCTGATTAAATGTCTAAGGATCACAACTAACTATTAATTATGTTAGACTTGCAATTGCATGAAAGTAATTACTAAATACACACATTTCATCCAAAATAACACACATATAAACAAGAGTCGTAAATTTAAGATTATTGTAGAGCCAGTTGAATGGTATGTTATTGGAGAGATGAAAGCCTAGATGTTGTCCAGGAAATCTCCCTGTTACTTTTCATAGTGTTCTATTCTAATCCAAACATAAAGCCATTTTTTAGCGTGGCAAGAGACAAAGCCTTATTTATTACGCGGCATGGTAGCTGCATTCCTGCAAGGATAGTTATTAGAACCAACCATAATTGACCCTTAAAGGTATTACTATTGGGTCATTGTTAATTGGAGATCACTGCTTTTTAACCCTATTATACAAAAAAAAATATAAAAATATATAAAAGTTTGAATAAAATTCAATAAAATGACAATTAATTAACAACTTTATCTTTAAGGTCTAAATATAAAAATATAAATAAATAACATAAATTCATAAATATTATTCACATGTCATATTCACGAATCACAATTGAGAGTCAAAACATAATTACATAAGTAAATTCAGAGTTTATATCACAAACTCACAAATCATGACAATACAAACAAGTTATTGCATTTTTCTATAAGTCAATTAGAATTTTTTTAAGATTTTAAAAATGACATCATTTAGCAAAAAAAAGCAAAAAAAAAAAATTGACCCAGAAAAATTACTTAGCCAACCAATTAACCAGTTATTGGTTTTGATATAAATTCCCAGTTTAACATGTCACACTTGATTTCAATAATCAAACAATGGCTAAACCGATTTCATGACCATTTAGAGTTTTTGCTAATTTAGCAGTCCTTTATAACATTGCTTAGAAGTTTGAATGTGTATTTGGTTTTACGCATATAAAATTAATTTTATCAAAATTGATTTTAGACTAAATACACAAACAGTTTTGGTTTGGATTGGAGGATAAGTTAGTCCTTAGATTTTGAAAATTCAAATTAATCCCTCACATTTCAAAGGACAAATTTATCTTTAATTTTATACAATATACGGAAGCCAATTTGTCCCCTTTTAATTGTACGAAGGACTATTTGTCCTTTAAACTGAAGACCAATTTAGATTTTCAAAACTTAATGAATAATTTGTCTCACAATACAAACAAGACTTACTTAGATATTTAGTCTTGATTTTATTATAACTAATATTAAAATCAACTAACTTATGTTTGTTAATTCTTTTAAAAATTATTCTAATAAAGAATTAAAAATTTTCATTTCTCAGATAACCAATCCTAGAACTAAGAATTGATTTTAAACTTTGACACCCAAACAAGATCACAAAATTTTTAAATCAATATTTTTTGCCGTGGGTGGGGGTGCGGTAGAATCGATTCTAGGCCCAAAACTGAAAAACCAACGCACTGTTCCACTGTTATTACATAAAACAGTAACGCATTAATTATTGTATATTTTATATTTTTAATTCTTGCGAATTAATATATTAATTTTTCACTTTTTCTAGATCTTAATCTATATAATTTTTGTTTTTCATTCAAGAATTATACCGATTTTGCATAAAGGATTTATCCCAATTGATTTAATTTATCTTAGTTTCAGATTTTTGGTTCGTAGACAACGTCTAAAGAACTAAAGCCTAATACAGAGACTAATAAAAGTATATATATATATATATATATATATATATATATATATATATATATATATATATATATATCGTAAAATACAAAATGAAAATTTAATATGATTGACATGGCATTTAACCTTTATTTTTTAATTATATTATTTTAATACTTAAAAATAAATATTCCATTGAAACATATATTTTGTCTTCATTAAATGAGATGGATAAATAGAAGAGTTACTATCATTACATTCAAGTTTAAGTAATATTTTTACTAATTTTAAGTATCTGATTCTGAGTGTTTCCTTAACAAATAGCCTATAAATAAGGGTTTTGTCTTTCTGTACCTATATTTATTAGATTTTGAAGTCCAAAATTTGTAAAACATATGATTCATTCTTAGCAAAGATATCAGTATAATTTAATTTTATGCGATACCAAAAATTTTCATGAATAAATTATTGACTTAGCATGACTCGTGTTTGTTGATGGCCTATGTCGATATTTTTTTAATTATATTATCTTGATACTAGAAAATAGGTGTTTATGAGTGTGTACTCAAATTCAATAGTAGACAACAAGTTAAAAGATGTTTGTAATGGATTGATGTTTTTGCAGAGAGAATGATAGAGTGAGAAAATCTTATATGCACCGAGAGTAAATTATTCATTTACTCTGATTCATTTAGTTGTTGCCACATATCATCGTAGGCCCACTTCATTTTTTCCAAATTACCTTTTTTATTATTAAAACTTAACCGTGGTTGAGGTCCATCACCGCTTCAACTTCTTGGAGATCCCTCAATGACGCACAGCTTCTGCCCTTTCTGCAGAAATCCCAAAAGAATTTTGGTCTTATTTTTTCCAGTCACATTTAATCAAAACATTGCCGTTGTTCATGAGGACACCTGCAAAAAGGGAACGATAGTCAAAGCACCACTGATGGTTACTGTGAGAGGATTGAAGAGAAGGTCCCCAAACAACATCACGACACATAATCGACGTCACAACCCAAAAAACGTCACAGAACGTCGGTTGTTTGTGGCAGAGCGGCGCGACTGATAGTATTCACGGTGGAGCCAATTACTATAGCCACTATCAAGCCTCGACTGCGGCTGTCTTATTGTTGAAACAGGAGCGACGGAAATCGTTTCCAGTTGGATAAAATATTTTAAGTTATAATATTGGGTTAGGCTAACCATAGTTTAATTTTATTTTAAAATAATTTTGAAAAAATAAGAAACACACTGCCACCCACTGTTGACGTGGCGAAATTTAAATACTACAGAACAAGTCCATGCTTTTGCTCTGGGAGCAATTAAGAATTCCTCGTGAGGGAGCAGATGTTAGGAAAACATTTCTCACACTTTTTTTTGGGCGAAAGGTCTGAGTCATCCTTCCCATACGCGCTTTACGCGTTATGCTTGTCTTCCCAACGCCCTTTACGCGTTTTCGATTAAACTATTACTGACAAATACTAATAGGATGAAAATTTAAATTCGGTAAATAACTTATATAATTTCTCAAAAAAAAATCATAAGAATATTTAATTTTTAAAAAATTAAAATTAAATTTAAAGTTTATTAAAATTTTTATAATAGGATACATTAGTCCTTTGTATATATTTAATTCTTTAAACATTAATAAGTTATACATTAATCTGTTAACATAATATTAAATGATGTATATGTAATTTGAAATATAATAAATTTAAAATTATTCATTTTAATTAATAGTTAAAATTTATAAAATAATTCATTTAAATTTCTATTATAAGTCATAAAGTTTTCATTTTGGTAATTTTAAACACTAAAATTAGTGTAATATGTTTCAAAATAGATTTATTTAACTTGAATATTTTAATAATATTATCATTATACTGTTCACATGTAAGTCAACTAACAAAAATAATAAAAGAATTAATGTGTCTTCATTTTAATCTTAAAATCATGAGATTATTTTTTTTGAAAAATAAAATAATTCAATATAAAAATCTTGAGACTTAATATTTACTCTATAATTTTTTTTTGTTTTTTTTATGCTTTTACTTTTTTTTTTTAATGGTGATGAAAATTTAAGATTGCAACACCGTATGGATTCGATTCGATGAGAGACCAGAAAGCATAAAAATAATCCCGCGTATGCTTCCCAACAATAAAGTGGTTTTAATGATAACCCATAAAGGACATATAAAGTCGGTTAGTGATTAATAAAAGAACAACAAAGCCGTTCCTTCGTGCAGTCATATCATATAGTATCATTATTAAAGCTGAAAATGAAAACCCATTCTAAAAGAAAAGAAACTCAACTAGTAATTTCAATTTATTTCGTTCGTTTATGCAAGTTTGTACCAAGGGCCAAACCCAAAAAGCAATTCTAGAATCTGGTTTCTAGTAATATTAGGCGCAGCCGCTGACCTTTATTCCCCTAAAACGTCAGACACCAAGACCAAGAGGACCGTTACTTCATTCATCGTTTGTTTCAACGAGTGCAAAATGTCGAATCTCTGCTGGTTCATTCATCTCATCTAACACGCCTTTTTTCTTTTTTTTTTAAAGTATCCGTTTTCTTTGGTACAGGAGAAGAAATGATGTGGCTCTAAGAAAGATCATTTTGCTTTTACGAGGTCCCCCGACCCGTGCAACCGCGTGCCCTTCTCTTTCCACGAAATTCACATCTAAGTTCTAAGAAGGCTGCTGTGTGTTACTTGCTATTTTATTCTAGTGCTTTTACAGGACAAGGGTCTGAGATAGTCTCCTATCAGTTTCATTTGACATTTGATAACATAACATACAATACAAGGCGCATCAAAATAAGAGTGAGTTCGTAGGAAGCAAAGCAAAGGAAAGGGAAAGGGGTTGGTTGGTGTTATTGTTGGGTGATGGAGGGTTATTTGAATGAGGATTTTGGGGAGTGAAGGCGAAGAACTCGTCCACAGAGGCTCTTCGACGATGGAGGGAGGCATGTGGGGTCGTGAAGAACCAGAAGAGACGATTTCGTTTCACTGCCAATCTCCCAAGAGAGACGAAGCAGCTGCTATGCGTCTCACCAATAAGGTACCTATCACCTGTTCAATTCCAAGCAGCTTTTGTTGAATTGAAAATGAAATCAAAGACATTCTTCCTCCTATGGATTGTGTTTGTTTTGTTGCTGCTTCAATCGACGACAGTTCTTAATTTCTCACGAGTTAATTTTTGATATGCTGACACTTTCAGCCGCTACTATTTGTTATTTGCAAGACTTCATAGTGAGTGGGTGTCCGAATTAAATTCTTCTACTTGACAACAAATAATTGGATCTCTATATTCAAATTAAACTGGTTTTGATATTGTTTTTGGTTTCTACTTCCTGCATAAATTCTTTTGAAGCAAGAGGAATTTAAACTAACATTCCTTCTGATTTAAATAATTATACCTGCTCATCTATTTTGCAAAATCATCATCCTTTTATATTGCTAGAGGTCAGTCTAATTTTACAAAATAGAGAGGTAACGGGCATTGTTATACTAAATATCAAGGAAGGTTACTGTGTAATTTGCTCTTGAAGTTAAAACCATGAACATGTCACGACTCAATTTGAAATTTACTGACACGTGAATCTCATCCCACGTAGCCTTCTAAGTGACGTGTTTCTCTAAATACATGCTTTATCGTAATTTTATACATAAAACATGATTTTCTTCTAAATCAATATTCATTTCTTTGCTTAAACATAACATTCAAATTCATAACATTGAAATATTTATCATATATAACTATGAAAGCATATTATCAGATCTATCATTCGTGAAACCAATAGCTATTTCATTCCATAATCTTAATCACAATCTGCAAATCGGTCTGCCACTTAAAATTTGAATCATGAATACTTGTCTAGCACGATGCATAAATCTCAATCACAAGTTACATTTCAAGTTTGTACTGAAATTTGGAAAACATATAGGGAGGAACATAAACTCTTAAAATAACTACAATATCTTGCACATCTACTTGAATACTTTACTCTAAAATGACTCTAATCTAGTCCAACAGCAACGTAAAACTCACCACTGACAGTTGCCTATTGGTTTGGAATTGAACTATATGTACCCAACTGAGGAGGGAGAGAGTTGAGTTAACGGACTCAATAAGTAAATTCTCACCCACATAGGTTTACAAGATCCGTACATAAAAATACATGCATGCAGCTGGTAAAATATTTTATATTTACATACATATATCTGGCTAAAAACACTTTTCATTCCATAAATTCATAAAGGCATTCCTCAATTCATTTTTCTTTTTGTCCAAATTCATTTAAACTTGTGGTGCAGGAACTCCTCAAGAAACAGAAATTTCCTGCTATATATATATATAGCAATAATAGCCTTTGACATTTCTCTGGTTATGTATAATAAATGACATAACAAATTCTTTGATAATGCATGTTAATCATAGCATAACAAATTTTCTAATCTCCGTGATCCCTCAAGGATCTAAATTGAACACCTAACTAAGTTCCATCTCTTCTCTATTAGATTTGCCCTAAGGACAATTTGGTACCAAGGTTAATAATCACATTCAACCGTTAATTTACCTTTCTTTATAGTTACGTCTAAACTAGTTTGTACTTGATTCAAATAAATCTAAAACTCTTAAAATCTCTCAAAGCTCTAAAACTCTCTAAACTCTTGGATTCATACAACTTTAATAATCTGACTTTAGTATAACTGTGGCTATGAAATCATGCCCAGGGATTACCAGCTTGTAGGCATTGTGATTTCAAAAACCCACAGAATATGTAGCTGTTGCTATGAATCATATTAACTTCATATTTCTAGTATCATGAAATCTGAATTTCTAAGCCATATCTCAAACTAATATTTTTCATAAACTGGTTAATTCTAATATCATACTTCAAACATCTTGTTTCATATCTTGAAAACTCTAAAATCATAATAACATGTATTCAAAAGCTCAACCATACTCTGCTTTATTTCTATCCATAATAACTTAACTTGGTACTCTACAAACTTTTTGAAATCTCTTGAAAACATGGCAATATCTTAAAACCAAAAAACGTTGGCAACTTTAGTTGACTTTGCTAAATTATATAATTTCCAATAAATCTCTTCTCTAGTATATAAAACATTTTCATCACATACAACATATCAATCATGGTCCCATGATTTTTCTTAAACACATTTTTCATGCTCTAGTCAAAATTATTATCTTCGTAACTTCATGCTTAACAATTATCATGCATATACATACTCATAATGACAAGAAAATAAGGTGATGAATTTGAACCCACTCACCGTTTGGAGCTTGGAGTGTTTAGGTGCTACCAACTTGACCTTAAGAATTTGGAATGACACCAACAACTGCCATAGAGCAACAAAACTCATGATTAATCTCTATTAATATCTAGACAACTCTAAAACAACTTTATGAACATTGGGGAACACACCCACTTGACAACAATGAAGAATATGGACACTCTAACTCAAGAACATGGAAGAACAAAGAGAAAGGAAGCATAAACCATAAAAAATCTCTTACCTTGAAGCTTGGGGAGGTAAGATTGAGTGAGGTTGAGAGTGGGGAGAGAGGAAGAGAGATTTGGGGGTTAGGGATTGAAAATGGGGGTTGTATTGAAGTTGGGGGTTTGTATAGGGGGTGGGTAGCTCATTAAGCAAAACTATGTCGTTTTGCACTGTTTTGGTATCAAGGGGCACCACTTTAGCGGTCACCATGCCCTTACTCGCCACAGCGGTCCTGAACCACTATAGCAGTGGTAGAAACACTTGCTCTCCCTTTGAGCTGACTTTCACACACCCTTAGACGTTTTCGGCAACACGCATGGGTCCCAGGAGACCTTAAGGCCGTACTAGGTTTGTCTAGGATACAGTACCCAAGATAATATAGACAACTACCTTGGAACACATGGGTCGAGCCTAATATGCCGTGCTACTTATTGATATTCAGCAGCATTTCACTAAACTGTATTTAAAAATTTATTGGATATCAAATTTTAGTTTTCACGTGTTTAAATTCATATGATATATCCCACCAAATTAATGTGTGTGTAACTTTAGACCATATCTTAAAAAGTAAAAATAAAAAGAATTAAACGAAAAGTATTAATACTTGAAGAAATAAATGGAATGTTTTTCTTGCGGACTTGAAGTCTTGAGAATACAACATAAAGATGGTGGCATCAGACATCAGTATGTTTTATTTCTTGAAGACTTATTATTCTCTCCTTATTGCAGGAGAAGCTGAAGGTGGCAGTTTTAGTTTCCAAAGCTGCACTTCACTTTATCCAAGGTAAGTTTCTTCAGCATTATTCTAATTCAAATTCTAATAATAATTAACAAATTTGTTGAGAGTCAATATATTTACTTGTGATCATATCCGCAGGCGTGCAACCAAGCGATTACAATGTACCTGAGGAAGTTAAAGCTGCAGGTTTTGAAATCTGTGGTGATGAATTGGGGTCTATTGTTGAACGCCATGATGTAAAGAAGCTAAAATATCATGGTGGGGTTAGTGGTATTGCAGAAAAGCTTTCCACATCAACCACCAAGGGGCTTAGCAGTGATCCTGATTTTCGAAATAGGAGACAGCAGGTATATGGAATGAACAAGTTTACTGAAAGTGAAGCCAAGAGTTTCTGGGTTTTTGTTTGGGAAGCCCTTCAAGACATGACTCTCATGATACTTGGAGTGTGTGCTTTTGTGTCTCTGATAGTTGGCATTGCAACAGAAGGGTGGCCCAAGGGGGCACATGATGGTCTTGGGATTGTTGCAAGTATTTTACTGGTTGTCTTTGTGACAGCAACAAGTGATTATCGCCAATCATTGCAATTCAAAGACTTAGACAAGGAGAAGAAGAAGATTTCCATTCAGGTCACAAGAAATGGTTATAGGCAGAAAATGTCAATATATGAATTACTTCCTGGTGATATTGTGCATCTTGCCATTGGTGACCAAGTCCCTGCTGATGGACTGTTTGTTTCTGGATTTTCTGTGTTGATTGATGCCTCCAGTTTAACAGGTGAGAGCGAGCCAGTGATGGTGAATTCTGAAAATCCATTTCTTCTTTCTGGAACAAAGGTCCAAGATGGATCATGCAAGATGTTGGTTAGCACTGTTGGAATGAGGACTGAATGGGGCAAGTTGATGGCAACTCTGAGTGAAGGCGGAGATGATGAAACCCCATTGCAAGTGAAATTGAATGGAGTTGCAACCATTATTGGGAAGATAGGCCTCTTCTTTGCCTTGGTTACTTTTGCAGTTCTGGTGCAAGGACTGGTGAGCCGTAAGCTCCAACAAGGAAAGTTATGGAGCTGGAACGGGGATGATGCTTTGATGATGTTGGAATTCTTTGCTATTGCTGTTACCATTGTTGTTGTTGCTGTTCCAGAGGGGCTGCCATTGGCTGTGACATTGAGCCTTGCATTTGCCATGAAGAAGATGATGAATGACAAAGCCCTTGTGAGGCATTTGGCAGCATGTGAGACCATGGGATCAGCCACAACTATATGCAGTGACAAGACTGGGACACTAACAACAAACCATATGACTGTTGTGAAAACATGCTTTTGTATGAATAGCAAGGAAGTGAGCAATAATAAGGCTTCTACTTTGTGTTCTGAACTTCCAGATTCTGCTATGAAACTGCTACTACAGTCAATATTCAACAACACAGGAGGAGAGGTTGTTGTTAACCAAGATGGAAAACACGAGATTTTAGGGACCCCGACTGATACTGCAATATTGGAGTTTGGCTTGTCACTTGGTGGCGATTTTCAGGGAGAGACAAGCATGCCAGCTTGTTAAAGTTGAGCCATTCAACTCTACTAAAAAGAAAATGAGTGTTGTGGTGGAGCTCCCTGGTGGAGGATTACGTGCACATTGCAAAGGCGCTTCTGAGATAATTCTGGCCTCCTGTGACAAGGTGCTGAACTCAGATGGTGACGTTGTCCATCTTGATGAAGGATCAAGTAACCATCTTAAGGCTACAATAAACCAGTTTGCTAATGAGGCACTCAGAACTCTATGCCTTGCCTACATGGAATTGGAAAATGGATTCGCTGCTGAGGACCCGATTCCTGTTTCTGGTTATACTTGTATAGGGATTGTCGGTATTAAAGATCCTGTTCGTCCTGGTGTTAAGGAATCTGTAGCAATATGTCGTTCTGCTGGAATAACAGTAAGGATGGTTACAGGAGATAACATTAATACTGCAAAGGCTATAGCTAGGGAATGTGGAATTTTAACAGATGATGGAATAGCCATTGAAGGCCCTGAATTTAGAGAGAAGAGTGAGGAGGAATTGCTTCAACTCATTCCCAAAATTCAGGTGCTTCATACTTTCAACATGCATAACGTCTTGATTGCTTTAATACTTTCTACATGCATACCATCCTTTCAGTAACACAATGTTTAATGTGTATATATATATATTTTCAGGTTATGGCTCGATCCTCACCTTTAGACAAACATACATTGGTGAAACACCTGCGTACCACGTTTGGGGAAGTTGTAGCTGTAACTGGTGATGGAACAAATGATGCCCCAGCTCTTCATGAAGCTGACATTGGACTTGCAATGGGCATTGCCGGAACTGAGGTGAGTGCAATGTAATTTTTTCCACTGTAAACCACTCATTCTATCTTGTTACAAAGGGGGCCATGTAATTATAAAAGGCATGGCCAAATATCAGAAACCAAAAGAAAATGTTCTGCTAAGTGTTAGTCATTTAACTCTTCCTCTGCTGCAAAGGAGAATGCCAGAATCCATCTAATTCCATAATTTATGCACAGGTTGCAAAAGAAAGTGCAGATGTCATAATTCTGGATGATAACTTCTCCACAATAGTGACAGTGGCCAAATGGGGACGTTCAGTTTACATAAATATTCAAAAATTGTACAGTTCCAGCTAACTGTTAATGTGGTTGCATTGATAGTGAACTTCACATCAGCCTGCATGACAGGTAAGAAAAATTAGCCTAGTTTGGCCACTCTCATTATGATTTATGAACTTCAAGTCAGCTTTCATGAACAGTTTTATTTTTCCTTCTTTATCTTATGATATTGCATCTGCATTTTCTCTGCAGGAAGTGCGCCCCTCACAGCTGTTCAACTTTTGTGGGTGAACATGATAATGGACACACTAGGAGCACTAGCACTTGCAACTGAACCTCCGAATGATGATTTGATGAAGCGTTCACCTGTGGGAAGGAAGGGGAATTTCATCAGCAATGTCATGTGGAGGAACATCTTGGGACAATCAATGTATCAGTTCATGGTCATATGGTTCCTTCAATCAAAAGGAAAATTGGTATTTTCCCTTAGTGGCTCCGACACAGATCTGGTCTTGAACACACTTATTTTCAACTCATTTGTCTTCTGTCAGGTAAATTTTCCAGAAAAAACTTAACAATGCTTGTCACACTTGACCAAATTTCTTAGGAAGAACGGATTCAAAGTACATAAACTAACTGATGTATAATTTGCCTTTGTTTTGGTTCTGCAGGTTTTCAATGAGATAAACTCACGTGAGATGGAGGAAGTAGATGTCTTCAAAGGCATATTGAAAAACTATGTGTTCGTGGGTGTCATTTGTGCTACTGTTCTGTTTCAAGTCATAATAGTTGAGTACTTGGGAACCTTTGCAAACACAACACCTCTCACTCTGGTACAGTGGTTCTTCAGCTTGTTTGTTGGATTTTTGGGCATGCCAATTGCAGCTGCCTTAAAGAAGATCCCTGTCTGAAGCATGCATGTGAATGAATAACTACCCTCTTAATAGGCCACTTATTCTTGTACATTCACTAAACTGCTTTGCTACTGCTTGAGGCTTTCTTGGGCAGAATGAAAAATGGAGCAGCTAAGTATATAAATCTGGAGTCTCGAAGCGGTCAAATATCCACAAAGGACTGTCAAACCATCATTTAACCATTTTATTCAATTGTTTGTTTATAATGGTAGATGAAAGTTAGTAAAAACCTGGATTTGTAGATAACTGCTGACTACTCCCTTAGCATCTTTAGAATTAAAATAAATGTACAAGGATGCTGCAACTTATTGTGTAGCTTTGTAACGATTTTCAGTTCTCTGTGATAGATGAAATATTTTCTTGTGAAAATTTCATTTGCCATAAAACAGTTTAAGGATATGTAAGTCAATAATTGGCCTTCAGTTTTTTCATATTTGTATGAACGAATTTCGTTGATTAAATTATTATTTCTTATATCTCATTTTGAATTTATTGTCTCAGTGCCTATAATTGTTACTTTTTGAATTTTAATCTTTTTAATTTATTAATTTAGATTTTGTTCTTTAAATAATTTGAAATTATAAACACTAATACTTATGAAAAATATAAATAAGTAAAAATTATAATGGTCAAAACTCGAATAAACTAATGCCATAAATAGATTAAAACCTAAAAATGTGACTATAGAAATTTCCATTTAATGAAAAAAAATCTTAAATGATCAGAATTTAAGTTGACTAAATTATGAAGGTTTCTTAATCATTTTCTGGGTAGAAATACTTTCGAATAAACAAGTTTCTTTTTGTTCGACAATGGTGATTCTGATTCTGCCCTTCCGTTATCTTAAGAACAATATGTTCCATTTTTCATAATCCTGTCGTTTAAACCCATTGCTATAACAAGCTGGAGGGTCTTGACAGTCAAAAAGATCTGTAAAATTCAGGGTTAAAAAAACCTTTTGATGCATTGGCGAAATGCTGCTACTTTTTTTTTGTCAGCTATGCTGCTACTTCAGTTGCATTGTAAAGGCAGAGGAGTATGTACATCAAGCATCTAAAAGCCCTTCATATGGAACGGCCAAGAATAAAACTAGCTATAACTTTTTATTCATCTGTCATGGATACCTTTCCAGTTTCATATAGATGATACATCCAAAGATGTTCAATCAAATCCTTTGCAAAGGTTAATTTCTCCAGTTCATCATCTTCATGACTTTCTTCTGCAATTTCCTTCTCTATCTTAGGATAGACTTCTTGCAGAGAAGACAGCATCATGTCACCCCAATCCCTGTCGTCGTGTTTAAACAACTTGAAACGTACGAAGTGCAGTAGTCCTAATGCCAGTCCAAAGTCCTTTCTCTCCAGCCCAACAAGTGAAGAAGCCAAGAATATAACCCCAACTGCATCCATTACACTAGGATTCTTTTTCAGTAATATAATCAGCATTGACATAAGTCTACCAAATGCCGAGAATTTCTCTTTCTGGAAGCATCCATCATCTTCTTCAGCTTCATTTACATTGGGGAGCTCAGTCTTGGCTACAATCAAGAGCCATTTTGGAATATGTAACTTCATTTGGTCAGATGCAGCTGAATGTCCCCTGCCACCCTCACTATATATCTGAATACATATAGATCCTAATGCCAGAACCAAATCAGGCAGCCAAGGTTTTGCTGCTGCAACAAGACGTGATACATGTCCAGAGCCCAAGTATGATTCGATTGAAATGATTAAATCAAGCAAGTCATTCACAAGAGCAAAAGCGGTTGGTGGACTCATGGAGAATTCACTAGAATCTGTATAATGATAAGATTGAAACACGGAATGGATTCGATTGGATGTGAGACCAGAAAGCACAAAAATAATCCCGCGTGAGCTTCCCAACTATAAGTGGTTTCAATGATAACCCAAAAAGGACATATACAGTCGTTTAGTGATTAAGAAAGAACAACAAAGCCGTTCGTTCGTGCATTCACATCGTATCATACAATATCATTATTAAAGCTGAAAATGAAAACCCATCCTAAAAGAAAAGAAACTCAACCAGTAATGTATTTCGTTCGTTTATGCAAGTTTGAGAAATGATAGTTTAACACTCGTGTCGTGACTCACTACCTTTGAGTCGTTAGATTAGATGAAAAAAATATTTTAAGAATATTTAAAAATAAATAAATAATTTTGAACGGTGGATTGCATAATGAGTCAAGCTGATGCGTCTATTCTGTGCGTACATATAGCATCCCCCTGCAAGTTTCTAACCCCTGCGAAGAGTTACAAGGACCGAAACAAAAAGGCAATTCTAGAATCTGATTTCTAGTATATTAGGCGTAGCCGCTGACGCTTTATTCCCAAAACAACAGACACCAAGACCAAGAGGACCGTTACTTCATCTCATCTAACACGCTTTTTTTTTTTTTTAGAGTAATGATATTTTGATCCTGAAAGTGGCTGCCCATTTAACACCACTTTATAATCATTAGATATAATGGATATTAAAAATAGTGAACACCATTACATCCAATAATTGTGTCTGTTATCATTACCTTTTTTTATTTAGTATCAGTCTTCTTTGGTACAGGACAAGATATGATGTGGTTCTAAGAAAGTGGTGGGCTCATAGACTGATTCTTATTATAATTAAATGATGTTAATGTACAAGAATAGCATAAAAATAAATCTAATAGAATTAAATCTATCAATCGATCCAGCATAGCAATAATAAATATGTGCAAAGCTAAAGAAAGTGGACATTGAATTTAATGTGGAAACCCTAAATACCAGAAGGAAAAATCAGGGATAGACTTCAAAAAAAATTTCATTATATTCAGGATAATTACAAAGTATCATTTCCGACTCTCACTTCAAGAGGTAAATATAGTGTTTCCCTGATAACCCTTCTATTCAAATACTATACTTTTACTATACCAAGGAGTAACAAAGATTATACTTGAAAATATTCCCAATATATTTATCCATAGCCTATATTCTATGAGATTTACTCACACTCTATTTTTTCCTCTCACTGTTAGAAATAACACACACTCTGTGTGTTGTGTGAAGAAATTTTTAATCTAATTCTCAATATGACAAATGATAAATAAATATTATAATCGGGATTAGGTGTGAGAATTACCTGAACAGGAGAGATTGATGAGTCCATGACTAGGTGTTTTCTATGTTCTGTAAGAGAAAACCAAGCTAGAGAGATAGAAGAGAGCTCATCCTATCACCCCTTTAATTGCCAAAAGTCTGAATGTCTAATGGGGCAACAACACTCTGATGAGATTAGAGTAGGAGTCTCTGGTTAGTAACGGAATCAAACCTATCTATTATGGCTAACCTAATAACAATAACCAAAAAACCTATATCCATTAACAATAAAATTATCACAAATGAGCCCAATAACTATACTTAATCAAAAATGGGCTAAACAACATGATTCAATATTTTGGCATTCAATTAATCTGGAATCAAATTAAAATTATAACAAAAATGATTTATGCAACCCCACACATAGAATATCCAACATTCTCTCACTTGGACAACATAAATCAAAACATCATGTTATTCCAGATTGATCAACAATATGTGGCCATAACAAGATGCCAAAATAAGTCAACATTAACCACGAAAAAAGGTCCAGAATAGAACTATAAGTATCTTAACAATGCAGAAAAACATACTCGAAGGAGTAGTGATATCATACATTGTAAGAAACCTATATCATGTGACCCAACAACAAAGTGGAATTTGGATAAATGGGAAAGCACAACAAAATGGCATGCCATGGTGTGAACAAAGTGTAATTTCCCAACAAAATGGCCTAAGCATCCACCCAAGATAATATATAAGATTCAATAAATCTTATCACAACAACAAGAGTGAGATTGGGTCCAAAATGTCTTCACAATATGCTATCACAATATATAAATATACAATAATAATAATAATAAACTTATAGAATAAATATATGGCAATAAAAATAGCAACAAATAACCATTGTTCAAACAATGTTTCAAATATTATTCAATATCTCGAAATATTACAAATAAGAGGTCATAACAAGATATAAAAATAAACTCCCACTATCAAAAATATCAAAAGACCTTACTACACCTATACAGTTACATGATCAACAAAAGTTTTAATACCTATGCCTTTTGTTAAGGGATCGCAACCATAAATTCAATAAGGATATGCTCCACACGAGCTTTAAACTCTTAGATCTTCTCTCTCACAAACATAAATTGTCTCAAAGTGCTTTGTCCGCTTTGAGCTCTTACTATTAAGAGAGAAGCTTACCACTTAGAGTTATCACAATATATAGTCAAGGCCTAGAAATACTCTCCATAAAAACAAACTCAGCCACAAAAACAAACTCAGCAATAAAGTTTTTCAACTAAATTGCTTGACGCTAGCCTCATAACATGCTATATACTCTACTTCCATGGTTGATGTAGCTATAAGAGTTTGACACTCTTCCAAGAGATGACCCCTTCAACTAACATGAATACATAACTTGATGTGGACTTATGATCATCTAAACAACCACCATAATCAAAATCAAAATAACTTGTCACCTCAAGATGATCTGACCTCTGTATGTAATCATATAATCTTTGGTACCTTTCAGATACCTCAAAACACGTTTTGCACCTGCCAATGTGCCATACCAGGTTTACTCAAGTATCTCCAAGTATACCAACAACAAAAGCAATATCAGGACTTGTATAAATTTGAGTATACATAAGGTTGCCAATGGCAAAAGAATAAGAAATTTTCTTCATATCTGCCATTTCACTTTCAATTTGAGGACACCGGACATTAGAAAGCTTCTCACCCTTTTGAATAAGTGCAACACAGGGCTTAAAAAATTGCATATTGAATCAGTTCAGGATTCTATCAATATATCTTCGTTAAAAAAAACCAATGATACCACGATATCTATCACAGTGAATCTCAATGTCTAAAACAAAATATGCATCACCAAAATCCTTCATATCAAAATGAGTTATAAGCATCTGTTTGTCTTATTCAGAAAACCCACATCATTACCAGCCAAAAGGATGTCATTAATATAAAGAACAAGAATAACAAATTTTCTCCCACTATTCTTCAGATAAATGCACTGATCAACTGCATTTTTCTTAAAACCCAAGAGAGCTTACAATATGATCAAACTTCAAGTACCACGTCTATAAGCTTGCTTCAAACCATAAATGGATCGTTTCAATTTGCAAACCATGTGTTCCTTGCCACTTTCAACAAAACCATCAGGTTGATCCATATAAACATCCTCAAACAGATCATTATTCAAGAATGTTGTCTTAACATTCATCTGATGAAGCTCTAAATCAAAATGAGCAACCAAGACCATTACAATACGAAAAGAGTCTTTGGTAGAGACAGGAGAAAACGTCTCTTTATAGTCTATGCCTTCCATCTGGTTATATCCTTTAGCAATAAGTCTGGCTTTATACCTTTCTATCTCTTCTTTAGCATCACGTTTGGTCTTAAAAACCCATTTACAACCAATAGGTTTGCAACCATTAGGCAATTCCACCAAATCCCAAACATTATTCTTTCGCATAGAAGCCAATTCATCTTCCATGGCAGCTAGCCATTATGAACCATGAGAATAAAAAATGGCTTCATGGAAAGTAATAGGGTCAAAATCCATAACACAAGTAAACTCATGTTCATGCAAATAAACAACATAATCCCTGAATCTAGTAGATCCAGGAAATCTAGGAACACGTTAGAATCGCCAATTGAGGCACAACAATATTAGGATTCTGAACATCATGATCAACATGTGGATCAACACTAGCATCAACAATGGGATCAATGGCTTCATCATGAGTGACAACAATTAGCATAGACTCAAGCAAAGAAGCAATAGGTGCAGGAATAGTGACATGCTCTTGAAGCTAACAACACGTGGCTCTTGAGTTACAACATGCTCTGAATCATTTTCAAAATAGACAGCACGATCAGATTCAACAACTCTGATGGTATGAGTAGGACAATAAAATCTAGAACCCCTTGAGCCAATGCAATATCCTACGAAGAAACCGCTAATCATCTTAGGATCAAGCTTCTTTATTTCTGAATTATAGAGCCTGCTTCTGCCTTACAACCCAAGACACGAAAATGCTTCAAGGTAGGACTTCTTCCTATCATAAGTTCATATGGAGTCCTCTAAATGACTTACTAGGCACATGATTTAAAATATAGGCGTTGTCTTCAAAGCTTCTCCCCATAAAAACTCAGGAAGAGTTGAATGGCTAAGCATGCATCTAACCATCTCCATGAGAGTATGATTTCGCCATTTAGTGACACGTTTTGCTCCGGAGTGCCTAGCATAGTACACTGTGCCTTAATACCACATCCTGAAAAACCTTGCAAAGGGACCAAGATTCCTACAGCTTCATCATACCTTCCATAAAATTCACCACCTCTATTGACCTCACACACTTAACTTGTGTGCCAAATTTCAATTTAGTAGCTTTAAAAGTTTTAAAAGCGTCTAAAGTCTGATTTCTCACGCAACAAATCAACCTAGCCAAATCTTGAGAAATCGTCAATAAATGTGATGAAATATCTAAATCCTCCCAAAGCCATGGGAGTAATTGGCCTAGAGATATTTGTATGAATCAACTGATATCCCTTCACTCCTAGCAACTCTTTTCTTCCTCCTAGTGAGCTTCCCTTTCACACAATTAATACAAGTATCAAAATCTGAGAAGTCCACATTATGAAGAATGTTCTCCTTGATCAATCTCTCCATTCTTTCGGGATATATGTCATAATCTCTTATGCCACAACATAGAAGAATTCTTAATAGCTTTTCCATGCTTTTGTCCAACAATATTATTAATATTGGAATGTCGTTGTTCAATAGAAAGAGGATCAAGATTCAACATATATATGTCATTCAACGAACACCATAACCAACAACAAGAATATAAATATAAAACAACTTTATTAGATCCAAAATGGAAAGAGTAGCCACAATCATCCAAAACAAAATGAAATCAAATTCCTTCTTATAAAAGGTACACAAACAGTGTCTCGCAAAATCAACTCATGTCCACCACTTAATTTCTAAGCAACTACTCCTATATGTCATACTTTAACATTCATTCCATTTCCAACCTCAACAGACACCTCCCCTTTATTTGGCCTTCTCCTGGTTTTGAGCTCCTGCACATCTTTTGTAATATAAATGGTCGTGCCAAAATCTACAGGATGAGAAGGTATATCAACAAGATTAGATTCAAAACACACTAAAGCCAGATGAATACCTTTCTTCTTCCACTCTAGCCACTCCTTGAACTTAAAGCAATCAGATTATTTGTGCCCAAACACATTACAATGCTTGCAAGTGCCATTGAATCTCCGTTCACACCAGATGGTTCACCATCTTCATGAATTGAAGGAGGTCTAGAATTATCACTCTACTTCTTCTTGAACTGAGGCTTGCTACTATTTCCTTTAAAATAATTCTTCTTTTTGTCATGACTCTTATGGGAAGCTAACTGAACAACTTGAGCCTTACCTTTCCTCATAGTTTGCTCTTCCTGATTAAGAATGGCTACGAGCTTATCAATGGACCACTCTTCCTTGCGGATTATAAGAAGTACTTAGAACATCAAATTCAGAAGGAAGAGAGTTAAAACTGCCAAACTAGAAAATCACTTCCCAGTTCCACTTTCATGGATTTCAACTTGTTGTATTAATTGGTGAACTTCATAGCATGCTCACGAACATCATATACACCATCATACCTAGTCTTTGTCAGCAATGAAAGATAGTAAGCCTTCTCCGTCTTATCAAATTTCTTAATTTCTTGCCCATAGACTCAAGAAACTCCTTAGTTGTCATCTTAGGAACATTATCTTTGATGGTCTTGTCCATAGTGAACTTCATAGTCATCAGATATACTCTATTAGAATGAGTTCATTTATCATGTTTTGCTATAACAGCAATCAAGTGTGGAAACTTCAGGTCATTCTTAGGAAGTGGAGCATCAACATTAGAAATGACAAGGAACAACTTAAGAAGAACTAGACCACCCTCATAACTAGTTCCATTCATCTTTGATAAAGAGTTCATGTTTATTGGCAAAGCTGAAATTTATACATTAATGGGAGATTTTTGTCAAGCATATCCAATAAATGAAATAGAGCTTATGACAACAATAAAGTCACCTCATGCAATTATAATAACGTCAAAGGGTCCTGAACTACAATGCACAAGTTAACTTCCACATTATAGAAAATAATTATATTCTTAAAGCTAATATCGATAGACTTGAAAACTTTAAAATATAATTATCAATCATTAGGAACTATATCAATGAAGACAAACCAGAGGGTAGGTGCATTATTAAAATAATTCCTAATACCACATTAGTAGCAACATTTTTCAATAATAGTATTTTATCACAATTCGTCCGCAAAGGCAAGCTCACAATTGTGAAAAATACCCAATAACAGGACAAAATGGTCTAAAATAGCATTTAGAAATATATGTCACAAAATTTTATAATAGCAATATGACATAATCGCTATAATTAATAATATGCACATAATAGAGCAAAAAATTATTTATTAACCAAACAGTATCAAATTTGAGAGTGTACTGTATAATGTACTTAACATGTTAGAAATATGTACAAAAATTTCAGAACCAAAATTTGGAGAGTACCTAATATTTTTAAGCAATATATGTAATAGAAAATTAACAATAATTATTTCTATACCCAGAAAAATAAATAAATAAAAATCACCAATAATTTTAAAATATCAAAAAACCCTAAAATGAAAAAAAGAGTTAAAACTGGCTCTGATGGGCCTTCACGCATTGCACGCCAAGGCCTCGAGTGGGTGACAAGCTTGTGGGTGATAGAGAAATTTTAAGGCACCTATTATGGTTACATACTTGGCCTAATTGGTTTCTACATGTGTTTAATTTTGATGATTTAATTGAGTTTTTCATAATTGGGCTTCATTGGATTTAATTGTCAAAACTTGGTTAATCTTGGATTTTACACTCACTATGACCTTTCCATGTTGCACAGATCATTTTGGGCTCTATAGACATTGGATTTTTGTGATTTTGGTGTCTCCTGAAAGCTAAGACCGAGATCTACAATTTTGGGTTTCACAAGCTTCATCAAATTCGGCCCGATTCATGGCCTAATTGGGCTGCAAAGTTTCGGAGCTCGTGCTGACGCGGGTCCAAGACCTTTCCTCACATAATTGGGCATATCTCATCATTTTTGGTCCAAATGAGTCATATATATGTCTATGGAAAGCTTATCCAGAGAGGATTATCTTATCCAGATCAGATTTCTGAAAATCTGGAATTATTTTGATAGATAACATCTGGATAAGATGTCCGAGGGGACACTTTTGATTGGAAGGAAATCCTTCTTTTCAGATTTTTCAAGCTTTATCTTATCTTTTCATTTTCTATTTAAGCCTAAGTTGTTCATTCAAAGAACACACATCAGAATCTCTCATCTCTCTCTACTTGTCTTCTTATTTTTCATTTGTATCTAAGGTGTTCATACAGAAAGCTTTCAATGGAGATATCCATGGAAGGCTAAACTCTTTTCAATCCTGGACATCATAGATAATTGGTTTGAATTCGGAAGTTTCCGTTTTGTAATTTTCCATTTTCGTATGTATGCTTTCCTCTCAACTTCAATTTCAAATATGAATTCAGTTATTGAACATGATTATGTTTGAATTATATCTGATTACAATATAGGACCGAATTGTTGTTGAAATCAAGTAAGGCTAAGTAACTGATTAGTTATCCAGGTTAATCCGAATTGCATGTAATTCAACATTCATTTAAAATTACGATTATGATTTGAAGGTTGTTGAATAATAACTATATGATCATATAGTAAATTTGGGTTAAGAAGTAGCATCCATTTGGACTCTTTTAAACCATGATGAATTCTGCCAATAATCGTGATGTCTGGGATTGATTCTTTGATCAATAGCATTTCATTCCGTTTCCGTCATTTTTACATTCTAAAATCACAAACCCCCCTTGTTGTATTTAGCAATTTTGGTTTGATAACATAACCTGTGTATCCTTAGGAAGAATGACCTGAGTTACCTTATACTACAAATAAGGGGACTAGAAAATTTTGATAGTAGACGCGAAGAGCTATCAGTGGGCGTCATCGTCCCTGCGCTCGGCGAGTTAGTGAGCGACTTACAAACCCGAAACGAGTCGAGCACCTCTCTTAGTCATGCATCATTTTACACGATTCTGTCCCATTAGAACCGCAATACTAAGAACTACAAAACCCATGTAACATTGCATCGAATCATAGCCTATAACATTTGGGATACTGAATAAAAATCGCCCGGGTATGTCGTTTTTTCGAATTTCTCTCAATACTCAATGAAAACTCATGATTTTAGTGTCAATAGATTCAAAATTTCATCCTCTATAAAAGTCCCAAGGTAATCAAAATAATTTCACACATATATTGGTTGAGGGTTTTCAAATTTAACTGGTTTAAAGATTAGAGTTCATATTTTCAAAACAAAAATTCTCCCTATACACTAATCCGTTTCACATGATCTTTATGTTGATTTTCAGGAAATTATCATGACAATAACCCTCAATCAATTTTGAATTTAATTAGTGAAAATATAAAATCCCAAATTAGTATATTAGGATTCATCACACATACGAAAATTCATCATCAACACCTAATCTAGGAGGATATCACTGCTATATAGAATTAGATTGGCTCTGATACCACTCGAAGAAATTTTTAATCTAATTCTCAATATGACAAATGATAAACAAATGCTATAATCGGGATTAGGTATGAGAATTACGGAATAGTAGAAATTGATGAGTCCATGACTAGGTACTTCCTATGTCTTGTAAGAGAAAACCAGCTAGAGAGAATACAAAGAGAGTTCCTTGTATTACCCTTTCATTACCAAAAGTCTCGACTGGATCAATGGGGCAACAACACTCTGATAAGGTTAGGAGCAGGAACCTCTCTGTTAGTAATGGAATGGACCAAACCTCCCATTATGGCTTAGTCAATAACAATAACCAAAAAATCCATATCCATTAACAATAAAATTATCACAAATGAGCCCAATAACTATGATTAATCAGAAAATGGGCTAAACAACATGGTTCAATATTTTGACATCAATTAATCTTAATCAAATTAAAATTATAATAAAAATAATTTATATCAGTCACACATAGAATATCCAACATTGTCTTCTCTCTGGAGCTCTTGTTTCTTCGCGTTGTTCTCTTTTCAATTGAATAATCCGCCCCTATTTATAGAGGCTTTCACCGTGTAAACACATTGAAAAATTTCGACCACAGGATGAAAAATCTACAGGAGATCTTACCACCGTCTATTATCATTTAGGCCATGAAGAAAATACTCACGCATGCAAGAAGGGAGTTTTCTTCCTGTCAACCAGTTGACTGCACAATTAATTCATTGTCTCATTGCTTTTTGATTTCTTTGACAATGCATCAATGCATCAACGGCTGTACCTAGAAAGATCAATTTGCATTTACGAGGTCCACCCACCCGCATTTACGAGGTCCTTCTTTCCACGAACTTCACATTCAAAGTTCTAAGAGGCCTTGTATTGCTTGCGTTTTATTCTAGTGCTTTTATAGGACAAGGGTCTAGATAGTCTCCTATCAGTTACATTTGAAAGTTGGTAATAAACAATGCACACAAGGCGCATCAAAATAAGAGTGAGTTGATTGATATAGTTCGTAGGAAGCAAAGGAAAGGAAAAGGGGTTGGTTGGTGTTATTGTTGGGTGATGGAGGGTTATTTGAATGAGGATTTTGGGGGAGTGAAGGCGAAGACTCGTTACAAAGGTTCTTCGACGATGGAGGGAGGCATGTGGTCGAAGAACCAGAAGAGATGATTTTTTTCACCCTCAATCTCCCAAGAGACGAAAAAGCGCCTATGCGTCTCGCCAAGGTACCCATCAACTCAACAATTCCAAGTAGCTTTTGTTGAATTGAAAATGAAATAAAACACATTCTTCCTCCTGGATTGTGTTTGTTCTGTTGCTTGCTTCAATTGAGGACAGTTCTTAATTTCTCACGAGTTAACTTTGAGTATATGCTGACACTTTCAACCGCGCTATTTGTTATTTGCAAGACTTCATAGTGAGTGGGTGTACGCATTAAACACTTTCTCTGACAATAAATAATTGGATTCTATATTCAAATCAAACTAGTTTTAATATTGTTTTTGGTTTCTACTTGCTACATAAATTCCTTTAAAGTAAAAGGAATTTACACTAACCTTCCTTCTCATTTAGTATAATTATAGCTCACGTCTATCTATTTTGCAAAATCATCATCCTTTTATTTTGCCAAAGGCCAGTCTAATTTTACAAAATAGAGAGTTAATGGGTATTGTTATACTAAATGTTAGTGTGTAATTTGCTCTTGAAGTTAAAACCATGAGACAATGTCACGACTTATTTGAAAACGTGACTTAACACGTAGGAATCCCATTTCCACGTAAGCTTTTTGAGTGATGTGTTTCTCTAAATATATACTTTATCATAATTTCATACTTAAAATATGATTTTCTTCTAAATCAATATCCACTTTTTTGCTTAAACATAATATTCAAATTCATAAAACTAAATATTTATCAAATTCTATGGTGGTCATTAATGAGTTAGTCACTAAGCTTGAATCTTGACCATTAAAACTATAATGAATGGTTTGGATTGAATCTTTCTATCATATAAAAAATTATTTGTTAATAATTTATATATATATTTTAATATTATAGAAAAATAATCTTAAGTGATATATCAATTTTACCTTCCCTCTTTATTCAAATTTACATTTCCTCAACCCTCTCTAAGTGCCACTGTCTTGCCTCCACCTTTCCTACCACTTGCCAGGCCCACATCCCTCTTTCATCTTCTTTTTTCTCTTTATTTATTTATTTATTTATTTTTATTATGTTCAAAAAGTATCCATTTTAGTGCCGTTCTTGGACCATGCGATGAAATGGTGTTGAATGGATCCATTGTTTCAACCACAAATGAACTTGAACTTTCTTGTTTATGGGTGGTCGAAAAGCTTGAATGGAAATGGAGTTAGGGTCTTTGGTCCCAACCCTGGCCACTACACTGACCAATGAGCCTCCAACTGCTTCAAGCCTGCCCATTTGGGGGACGATGGCGCAAAGAAAAAGAAGTTTTTCTGTCATATAAATATACATATGCTGAAAATAAAAAAAGGATAGCTGGTGTTGGAAAGGATGATAAGAGAAAGAAAGGGAGGCGGTAGCAGTGCGTAGAGCAAAGTGTTGCAGTGGTTTGGGGTGTGTTTTGTGGTTGGGGCGCCCGGGGGTATTGGCATGGAAGGAAAAGCAAAAGCAAGGGTTAAAAAGTCAATTTATAATTCTTTTATTTTAAAATGTTCTCAATGACCAAGTTGGTCACTAACACATAAGATACCATAGAATCTGCCAATATTTATCATATATAACTATGAAAACATAGGTGAATTCTATGGTGGTCATCAATGAGTTAGTGACTAAGTTAGTCCTTGAATCTTGATCATTAAAATTATAATGAATGGTTTGAATTGAATCTTTCTATTATATAAAAAATTATTTGATAATGATTTATATATATATTTTAATATTATATAAAATAATCTTAAGTGATGTATCAATTTTACCTCTCTTTAATCAAATTTACATTTCCTCTACCTCTAAGTGCCACTATCTTGCCTCCACCTTCCCTCCCACCTACCAGGCCCCATCCTTCTTTCATCTTCTTTTTTTCTCTTTATTTATTTATTTATTTATTTTTATTATGTTCAAAAAGTATCCATTTTTAGTGCTGTTTCTTGGACCATGCGATGAATGGGGTTGAAATGGGATCCATTGTTTCAACCACAAATGAACTTGAACTTTCTTGTTTATGGGTGGTTGAAAGCTTGAATGGGAATGGAGTGGTCTTTCGTCCAACCTGCCAACCACATTGACCAATGAGCCTCCACTACTTCGAAGCCTGCCCATTGTGGGGACAATGGCGCAAGAAAAAGAAGTTTTTCTGGTCATATAAATATACATATGCTGAAAATAAAAAAGGATAGCTGGTGTTGGACAGGATGATAAGAGAAGAAGGGAGGCGGGAGTGCGTAGAACAAAGTGTTGCAATAGTGGTTTGGGCGTGTGTTTTGTTTGGGCGGGGGTTGGCATGGAAGGAAAAGTAAAAGCAAGGGTTAAAAAGTCAATTTATAATTCTTTTATTTTAAAATGTTCTCAATGACTAAGTTGGTCACTAACACATATGAGACCACCACAGAATTTGCCTAAAAACATATTACCAGACTGTCATTCGTGAAAACAATAATTGTTCCATTTCATAATCTTAATCATAATCAGCAAACCGGTCTAGTACTTAAAATCTGAATCATAAATACTTGTCTAGCACGATGCATAAATCTTAGTCACAAGTTACATTTCAAGTTCGTAAAAATTCGAAAACATATAGAGAGGTACATAAACTCTAAAAATAACTATAATATCTCAAAATATATGTATGACGAGATCCATGCACATTTATTAGAACACTTTACTCTAACAAGACTTTAATTTAAGTTCTACCCAAAGTAAAACTCACCATTGACAATTGTGGCAACTGACAATGAAGGGAAGGGTGAGTCAATATTAGGAGGTGAACTCTCACCCATCACCCACATGGAACAACAACAACCATACATAAAAATATACACGTAGCTGGTAAAATATTATATATATATATATATAGAGCTCAAAAACACTTTTCATTCCATTAATTGATAAAGGCATTTCTCAATTCATTTTTCTTTTTGTCTAAAATCATTTAAACTTGTGGTGCAATAACTCCTAGAAACATAAATCTTTGATTATATATATATATATATATATAGCAATAATAGTCTTTGACATTTCTCTAATTATGCATAATAAATATGACATAACAATTCTTTGATTATGCATGTCAACTTGACATAACAAATTCTCTAATCTCGTGATCCCTCAAGGATCTAAATTGGACACCTAACTAAGTTCTATCTCTTTAAGATTGTCCGTCCTAAGGACAACTTGGTACTAAGGTTAACGATCGCTTTCAGCCATTAATTTATTGGTTGTTTCTCTATAGCTACCATCTAAACTAGTTTGTACTTTATTCAAATAAATCTAAAAACTCTTAAAATCTCTCAATGCTCTAAAACTCTGATTCATACAACTCTAACAATTTGATTTTAGCATGACTTGGCTATAAAATTATGCCCAAGGGATTACCAGCTTATAGGCATTGTGATTTCAAAAACCCACATAATATGTAGCTGGCAGTTGCTATGAATCATATTAAACTCCATATTTCTAGTATCATGAAAATTGAATTTCTAAGCCATATCTCAAACTAATATCTTTTCATAAATTGTTTAACTCTAATATCATACTTCAAACATCATGTTTCATATTTTAAAAACTTTGAAATCATAATAACATATGTATTCAAAAGCTAAATCATGCTCTGCTTTATTTCTATCCATAATAACTCAACTTGATACTCTACAAACTTTCTGAAATTTCTTGAAAACGTGGCAATATCATAAAACCAAAAGCGTTGACAACTTTAGTGAACTTTGCTAAATTACATAATTTTCAATAAATCTCTTCTTGAGCACATAAAACATTTTCATCACATACAACATATCAATCATGGTCCATGGTTTTTCTTAAACACATTTTTCGTGCTCTAGTCAAAATCATGATCTTTGCTAACTTGCCATAACTTGTCAAAATCATATTCATACATATTATCATCTATAATTTCATGCTTAACAATTGTCATGCATAAACATACTTATAATGACAAGAAAATAAGATCACGAGTTTGAACCCATTCACCGTTTAGAGGAGTGTGTGGGTGCTACCAACTTGATCTTGAGAATTTGGAATGACACCAACAATTGTCATAGAGAAACAAAACCCATGATTAATCTCTATTAATTTCTAGACAACTCTAAAACAACTCTATAAACATTGGGAGAACAACTCCACTTGACAACAGTGAAAATATAGACACTCTAACTCAAGAACGTGGAAGAACAAAGAGAAAAGAAGCATAAACCATAAAAAATATCTTACATTTAAGCTTAGAGGAGGTAAGATTGAGTGAGGTTGAGAGTAGGGAGGGAGGAAGAGAGATTTGGGGGTTTGGGATTCAGAAATGGGGGTCTATCTGAGTTGGGAGTTTATATAGGGGTGAGTAGATCATTAAGTGAAACTACGTTGTTTCGCACCGTTCTGGTATTGACGGAGGACGCTACAGGTCGATTGCATACCAACCACCATGAAAACCATGCCCACTTGGCAAGAACAACGTTCTTGCCTTAACGCTTGCCTTTTCCACCGCTTTAGTCCTGGACCATTATAGTAGTGTCAAAAACACTTGCTCTCCCTTTGAATCAATTTCACGCACCCAAGATCTTCTCACAGATGGGTCAGGAGATCCTAAGACCGTACTAGGTAGAGACAAAGTACCCAATGTATAGACAGTTAACTTGGAACACATGAGTTGAGCTAAATATGCTGTGCTAAATATTGATATTCAGCAACACTTCACTAAACTGTATTTAAAAATTTATTGAATATCAAATTTTAGTTTTCACTTGTTTAAATTCATATGATATATCCCACCAAATTAATCTGTGTGTAACTTTAGACCATATCTTAAAAAATAAAAATAGAAAGAATTAAACGAAAAGTATTAATATTTCAAGAAATAAATGGAATGTTTTTCTTGCGGACTTGAAGACTTGAGAATACAACATAAAGATGGTGGCATCAGACATCAATATGTTTTATTTCTTGAAGACTTATTATTCTCTCCTTATTGCAGGAGAGGCTGAGGGTGGCACATTTGGTTTCCAAAGCTGCAATTCAATGTATCCGAGGTAAGTTTCTTCAGCATTATTCTAATTCAAATTCTAATAATAATTAACAAATTTGTTGAGAGTCAATATATTTACTTGTGATCATATCCGCAGGCGTGCAACCAAGCGATTACAATGTACCTGAGGAAGTTAAAGCCGCAGGTTTTGAAATCTGTGGTGATGAATTGGGATCTATTGTTGAACGCCATGATGTAGTGAAGCTAAAATATCATGGTGGGGTTAGTGGTATTGCAGAAAAGCTTTCTACATCAACCAAGAATGGGCTTAGCAGTGATCCTGATTTTCTAAATAGGAGACAGCAGGTATATGGAATAAACAAGTTTACTGAAAGTGGAGCCAAGAGTTTCTGGGTTTTTGTTTGGGAAGCCCTTCAAGACATGACTCTCATGATACTTGGAGTGTGTGCTTTTGTGTCTCTGATAGTTGGCATTGCAACAGAAGGGTGGCCCAAGGGGGCACATGATGGTCTTGGGATTATTGCAAGTATTTTACTGATTGTCTTTGTGACTGCAACAAGTGATTATCACCAATCATTGCAATTCAAAGACTTAGACAAGGAGAAGAAGAAGATTTCCATTCAGGCCACAAGAAATGGTTATAGGCAGAAAATGTCAATATATGAATTACTTCCTGGTGATGTTGTGCATCTTGCCATTGGTGACCAAGTTCCTGCTGATGGACTGTTTGTTTCTGGATTTTCTGTGTTGATTGATGCCTCCAGTTTAACAGGTGAGAGCGAGCCAGTGATGGTGAATTCTGAAAATCCATTTCTTCTTTCTGGAACAAAGGTCCAAGATGGATCATGCAAGATGTTGGTTAGCACTGTTGTAATGAGGACTGAATGGGGCAAGTTGATGGCAACTCTGAGTGAAGGCGGAGATGATGAAACCCCATTGCAAGTGAAACTGAATGGAGTTGCAACCATTATTGGGAAGATAGGCCTCTTCTTTGCCGTGGTTACTTTTGCAGTTCTGGTGCAAGGACTGGTGAGCCGTAAGCTCCAACAAGGAAGGTTATGGAGCTGGAACGGGGATGATGCTTTGAAGATGTTGGAATTCTTTGCTGCTGTTGTTACCATTGTTATTGATGCTGTTCCAGAGGGGCTGCCATTGGCTGTGACATTGAGCCTTGCATTTGCCATGAAGAAGATGATGAATGACAAAGCCCTTGTGAGGCATTTGGCAGCATGTGAGACCATGGGATCAGCCACAACTATATGCACTGACAAGACTGGAACACTAACAACAAACCATATGACTGTTGTGAAAACATGCATTTGTCTGAATAGCAAGGAAGTGAGCAATAATAAGGCTTCTACTTTGTGTTCTGAACTTCCAGATTCTGCTATGAAACTGCTCCTACAGTCAATATTCAACAACACAGGAGGAGAGGTTGTTGTTAACCAAGATGGAAAACACGAGATTCAAGGGACCCCAACTGAGACTGCAATATTGGAGTTTGGCTTGTCACTTGGTGGTGATTTTCAAGGGGAGAGACAAGCATACAAGCTTGTTAAGGTTGAGCCATTCAGCTCTACTAAAAAGAAAATGAGTGTTGTGGTAGAGCTCCCTGGTGGAGGATTACGCGCACACTGCAAGGGTGCTTCTGAGATAATTCTGGTCTCTTGTGACAAGGTGCTGAACTCAGATGGTGAGGTTGTCCCTCTTGATGAAGGATCAAGTAGCCATCTTAAGGCCACAATAAACCAGTTTGCTAATGAGGCACTCAGAACTGTATGCCTTGCCTACATGGAATTGGAAAATGGATTTGCTGCTGAGGACCCAATTCCTGTTTCTGGTTATACTTACATAGGCATTGTTGATATCAAAGATCCTGTTCGTCCCGGTGTTAAGGAATCTGTAGCAGTATGCCGTTCTGCTGGAATAACAGTAAGGATGGTTACAGGAGATAACATTAATACTGCAAAGGCTATAGCTAGGGAATGTGGAATTTTAACAGATGATGGAATAGCCATTGAAGGCCCTGAATTTAGAGAGAAGAGTGAGGAGGAATTGCTTCAACTCATTCCCAAAATTCAGGTGCTTCACACTTTCAACATGCATAACATCTTGATTGCTTTAATACTTTCTACATACCATCCTTTCAGTATCACAATGTTTAATATATATATATATATATATATTTTTTTTCAGGTTATGGGTCCATCCTCGCCTTTAGACAAACGTACATTGGTGAAACACCTGCGTACCACGTTTGGGGAAGTTGTAGCTGTAACCGTGATGGAACAAATGATTCCCCAGCTCTTCATGAAGCTGACATTGGACTTGCAATGGGCATTGCCGGAACTGAGGTGAGTGCAATGCAATTTTTTCCACTGTAAACCACTCATTCCATCTTGTTATAAAGAGGGCCATGTAATTATAAAAGGCATGGCCAAATATCAAAAACCAAAAGAAAATGTTGTGCCAAGTGTTAGTCATTTAACTCTTCCTCTGCTGCAAAGGAGAATTCCAGAATCCATCTAATTCCATATTTTATGCACAGGTTGCAAAAGAAAGTGCAGATGTCATAATTCTGGATGATAACTTCTCCACAATAGTGACAGTGGCCAAATGGGGACGTTCAGTTTACATAAATATTCAAAAATTCGTACAGTTCCAGCTAACTGTTAATGTGGTTGCATTGACAGTGAACTTCACATCAGCCTGCATGACAGGTAAGAAAAATTAGCCTAGTTTGGCCACTCTCATTATGATTTATGAACTTCAAGTCAGCTTTCATGAACAGTTTTATTTTTCGTTCTTTATCTTATGATATTGCATCTGCATTTTCTCTACGGGAAGTGCGCCCCTCACAGCTGTTCAACTTTTGTGGGTGAACATGATAATGGACACACTAGGAGCACTAGCACTTGCAACTGAACCTCCGAATGATGATTTGATGAAGCGTTCACCTGTGGGAAGGAAGGGGAATTTCATCAGCAATGTCATGTGGAGGAACATCTTGGGACAATCAGTGTATCAGTTCATGGTCATATGGTTCCTTCAATCAAAAGGAAAATTGGTATTTTCCCTTAGTGGCCCTGACACAGATCTGGTCTTGAACACACTTATTTTCAACTCATTTGTCTTCTGTCAGGTAAATTTTCCAGAAAAAACTTAACAATGCTTGTCACACTTGACCAAATTTCTTAGGAAGAATGGATTCAAAGTACATAAATTCTAACTGATGTATAATTTGCCCTTGTTTTGGTTCTGCAGGTTTTCAATGAGATAAACTCACGTGAGATGGAGGAAGTAGATGTCTTCAAAGGCATATTGAATAACTATGTATTCGTGGGTATCATCGGTGCTACTGTTCTGTTTCAAATCATAATAGTTGTGTACTTGGGAACCTTTGCAAACACAACACCTCTCACTCCGGTACAGTGGTTCTTCAGCTTGTTCGTTGGATCTTTGGGCATGCCAATTGCAGCTGCCTTAAAGAAGATCCCTGTCTGAAGCATGCATGTGAATGAATAACTACTCTTTTAATAGGTCCCTTATTCTTGTACATTCACTAACTGCTTTGCTACTGCTTGAGGCTTTCCTGGGGCAGAATGAAAAATGGAGCAGCTAAGTATGTAAATCTGGAGTCTCGAAGCAGTTAAGTATCCACAAGGGACTGTCAAACCATCATTTAACCATTTTATTCAATTGGTTGTTTATAATGGTAGATGAAAGTTGGTTAAAAACTGGATAGATAACTGCTGACTACTCCCTTAAAATAAATGTAAAAGGAAGCCGCAACTTATTGTGTAGCTTTGTAAAGATGTTCAGTTCTCTGTGATAGATGAAATATTTTATTGTATTGCAATTTCAAATGGCAATTTCATTTGCCATAAAACAGTTTAAGGATATGTAAGTCAATAATTGGCCTTCAGTTTTTTCATATTTGTATGAACGAATTTCGTTGATTAAATTATTATTTCTTATATCTCATTTTGAATTTATTGTCTTAGTGCCTATAATTGTTACTTTTTGAATTTTAATCCTTTTAATTTATTTAGATTTTGTTCTTTAAATAATTTGAAATTATAAACACTAATTCTTAATGAAAAATATAAATAAGTAAAAATTATAATGGTCAAAACTCAAATAAACTAATGCCATAAATAGATTAAAACCTAAAAATGTGACTATAGAAATTTCCATTTAATGAAAAAAAATCTTCAATGATCAGAATTTAAGTTGACTAAATTATGAAGGTTTCTTAACCACTTTCTGGGTAGAAATACTTTCGAATAAACAAGTTTCTTTTTGTTCGACAGTGGTGATTCTGATTCTGCCCTTCCGTTATTTTAAGAACAATATGTTCCATTTTTCATAATCCTGTCGTTTAAACGCATTGCTATAACAAGCTGCAGGGTCTTGACAGTCATAAAAATCTGTAAAATTCAGGGTTAAAAAAACCTTTTGATGCATTGGCGAACTGTATCGCTTTATGCTGCTACTTTTTTGGTCAGCTTTATGCAGCTACTTCAGTTGCATTGTAAAGGCAGATGAGTATGTACCTCAGGCATCTAAAAGCCCTTCATATGGAACGGCCAAGACTAAAACTAGTTATAACTTTTTATTCATCTGTCATGGAAACCTTTCCAGTTTCATATAGATGATACATCCAAAGAGGTTCAATCAAATCCTTTGCAAAGGTTAATTTCTCCAGTTCATCATCTTCATGACTTTCTTCTGCAATTTCCTTCTCTATCTTAGGATAGATTTCTTGCAGAGAAGACAGCATCATGTCACCCCAATCCCTGTCGTCATGTTTAAACAACTTGAAACGTACGAAGTGCAGTAGTCCTAATGCCAGTCCAAAGTCCTTTCTCTCCAGCCCAACAAGTGAAGAAGCCAAGAATATAACCCCAACTGCATCCATTACACTAGGATTCTTTTTCAGTAATATAATCAGCATTGACATAAGTCTACCAAAGGCCGAGAATTTCTCTTTCTGGAAGCATCCATCATCTTCTTCAGCTTCATTTACATTGGAGAGCTCAGTCTTGGCTACAATCAAGAGCCATTTTGGAATATGTAACTTCATTTGGTCAGATGCAGCTGAATGTCCCCTGCCACCCTCACTATATATCTGAATACATATAGATCCTAATGCCAGAACCAAATCAGGCAGCCAAGGTTTTGCTGCTGCAACAAGACGTGATGCATGTCCAGAGCCCAAGTATGATTCGATTGAAATGATTAAATCAAGCAAGTCATTCACAAGAGCAAAAGCAGTTGGTGGACTCATGGAGAATCCACTAGAATCTGTGAGTATCTCATTGAGTTCTTTTGCGGCATAGGTGAAAGAGCTTTTCAGACAAAAGAATGTGTTTTTCAGATCCTCTTCAGTAAACTGAATTTGTTTGTGATGTAGCCGATCCAATGAAGACGTGATGTATTGCAAACATTTTGATGTGTAATTTAAAAATAATCCATGGTTGTGAGGAGCAAAAGACATTGCAATTGTGTCAGCCATGAACTTAAGAACTGCAGTAAGCATCTTCACTTTACACAATACTTGTTGTGGCTGGTTGGGCACAGAATCTATACATCCATTTTTAGAGAAATAGTCAGAAACAAAGTACAGAAGACAAAAAATACACGGACTAGTGCAAGACATGACCAATACACACACAAACACACACACATCCGAATGCTCATGGTTCAAGTGCAATTTGTTAGAAGCATCTGAACTAATACTTGTTGAAACAGTATGTCTTATATATGCATTTACCCACTGCCTTTACTTGGGTGACATTTATTTTTAGGAGACAACATACCCCTTCCCATGGAATTTCGATCTGTTCTGTTGGCAGGCTGCAAATAGTTTGAATCAACTCTGTCATTTTTTATGGTGTCATCTGCTACAAATAGTTTTTCTAAGCAGTTGAGCACATGCCCCATTGTCAGCTCCAAGACAGTCTGCTCAAGAGAAATTTGTAACAGAAAGGATAATGGAAACAAATTAGGCAGGCCATAACTACAACCGATCAGGTTGTATTATGATAAGAGCAATCCAAGCATACAGAGTCGATGTTGAAACTCAATGAATTAATGTGTTACTGCAAAAGCTGAGTGGCAGTAAAATATTAAATGCAAAAAAAAAAAAAATCAACAACAGTCTGAACAGAAAACGAGAAACATCAAAGCAAGAAAATTTGGTACATAAATTTTTCAAAAATCCAAAATTTAAATAACAAAAATGTGCAAAAAGATTCTACTTGCCTCTGAAAGTAATGCAGAAGAATCAATCTTATGTTTCTTCCTCTTTGGATAGCTATTCTGCATGCTAATTGTACTAAAATTATCAACTGTCATTTGTAGAGCAAGAGCCATATAAGCCAAAACAGGAGAAATATCCATGTAATCATAGTGCCCGCAGTGCACAATCGTGACCTCAGAAATTAGCTTAAGAGAGAAAAATGACAGCTCTAAATTCTGAGATCTCAACATAGCTTTTCTGGTATCCTCATTCAGAAGCAAGTCTCTAATTTGCCATGCTATCCCAACAGCACCTAAATAATCATCCTCAAAAGATTGCTTTCTGTTTATAATCTTTGATTTAATTGAAAGTTTTCCAGAGAATTTAGATTTCTTCCTTTTAACAGAAGAAACGCTATGTGTTGGCATGTCTGTGCCAAATTTAATATGACAACGATAGGCAGCCTTATGCAGGAGGGATGAGAAGGCTTCAAACATGTCATCGAAACCACCCAAAGAAAGCAACAACTTATGTGCAGACCTCATTTCACATTGGCGATCAACATCTTCAGGCAAACCACTGCAGTTTGTGACAACGGCCATGCATTCTTCAAGTATTCCAGCGACATCATCTGGACAGATGGCAGAAACAATGTTGAATAAAGAAGATTGAGCTTGCCCCGTAGATGCCAAACTAAGTAAGTCTTTCACCTTCTCCTGAGTAAATAATTCTTTGAGGGCATTTCTATAGCATAGTTCACTGGCTAAATTATCACAAAGGTAGCCAGCAGCCACAAGAAAACCCTCAATCTGATTTGCACCCAGCTTATTGGGTGACAAAACCAAACCCAAAAATACTTTGACCAGTTCCATAAGATGATCTTTAGATGCTCCTTCCAAGATGGCAAACTGACAGAATCTTGCACCTGCCATTGGAGACCTTCTCATAAGTGTAATACAGCGATTACATGCCTCCTCAATGGGTACTTTTGAGGGAAAGTATGATGGCATAAGCAATTTTGTTATCTTCTGAGCAACAGGAGCTTGGTCACTAGCAAGCAAAGACAATAGCGAATCCAGCTCCACCACCTGCAGAATATTCATATAAACAGCTGCCAGCCATTCAGAACTGAAAATAGTACCAAAAAATAAGACACAGGAATTTTTAAACACGAGTTTAAGAACACACGTACTCTGTTGAATTGAAAATTTCTGACATCCTTTACATGTATTAAGAGGTCTGCTGCAGCAACTCGGACCGTTAGAACATTGTCCAGCATTAGATGCCGCAGTCTTGGCAAGAGCACCTTAAGGATTTCATGAGAGTGGGGATTGCCAAGCATATAAATGATGCCATTTAACATGGAAAGCCTAACCTCACTGCATGCATCATGAGACATGTCATCAAATAATTTTGTAATTATCTTGGTTATGATTGCTGAAGGAATAATTTCCCAAAAAGGCGAAGGATGCGACAAGAACCCTCAACAGCAATTGTTCTCACTTCTGGACAATCATCCATGAGTAATCTTTCTAATAACAGGAACTGCTTATCAAGCAATATATCTTTCTCCTCTTTGGTGGCATCAGGGTCTTCAAGAGGGAACAAATCAAGAAGTAGATGCAAAGCGTTCTGACGGACATTTGAGTTTGCAACCTATAGCAAAGAGCACGACGTAGAATTTTGAACATACAGAGGCCAAATCACAAAATCATGTAAATATCATGACTATTACTTATAGTTTAAGAGCTTGCTAAACTAATAAAATGTCTTCCTTAATACAAAATCCAACCTGAGTGATTGATTCAGAACTGCTGAAAGGATAGTTTGGTGGCCCCTTATGCAGGGTGACGGGAAAAAAAAAATCAAAATTTCAAAGACGAACTAAATACAAAATAATGAAAATTTTCATCTAAGACTCACCCACCATGATTGTTTCAGAATTTCAGCTCAATTTTATAAGCATCCCGAATCCGATTATAAGCAGTATAAATTCGTATGCCAGCCCTCAAAAAATAAAATAAAATCATGGAACTTTACAAAACCATATGCAGGCTAATCTCGTCCACACAAGCCAGCTGCAGTTTACAAGTAAAGACTATCACTGCGTGTTATAATAAACAACAACTAGTGTTGTTAAAGTCTGCCATACTATAAGTGAGTCCTTACAATACAACAGTAAACTATTGCCTTGATGAACTTTTAGGGTATGTCTACAATATAACCCTTCATTCCCCTCCAAAATCCAAACTCACAGACATACCTAAGGGAACTCCATTGCTGCCAATAATATTTTTCCTCGTACTACTAATTTACTCGCAAAACACAATCTCCACATTGAGAGTATGGCAAACCAGCATTCAACATAACATAGGATAGAATGCGAAAAGAAAAAAGTTCAATTTAGATTACATTTACCTGCAGAGACCGAAATATCACAGGCTCAGCTAGCCGATACAGTAGCTTCTCGACTGCATCAGTGGTCCTCTGTTCAACAAATGCACCCAATACCCTCCTAATATACAAAGCAAAAGCTCCCGAACTAGCATGTATCGCAGCCTCAATCAAATCCTGCAAGAACCCATTCTCAATTTCAGCCTTCGATTCCCCTTCAGAAGCTTTCCACGCACGAAACAAGATATCTCCATAAGCCTCCAGCATCGACTTCCTCCCAAACGGAACCTGCGAGCGAATCATCGCCAGAGTCTCCTTCCCAAGCTGATCGCTAAGCCCAAACAAAAACGCCAGGAACTTCCTTCCATCCTCTGTCTTCAAATACAGCGGCGAAATCACGCAACGAACAAGCAAGAGCTTCAAGTCCTCGATGCTCTCGTCGTCGAAATCGAACAGAGAGAAAGCCTCTCGGAGCGTGTAAACCCTGTGAACGTCCACCTTCTTCTTCAGCGTGAGCGATCTCGCGAGAAGAAAAGGGAGAGCCTGCGAGATCAGCGATTCTCTCCCTGGTAAATTCTCCTTCCACCACTCCTCACACAATGACACGATTGCTGAGGAGAGAACCGAATCGGACTCGAAGACTATCAAATTATCGTGCAGAGCTTGAACGCCGGGGAGCAAATCGGAGTGCGGGAACGGCTTTTTGGGGTGCGAGACGCATAGGAGCGCGAGATGCGCGAGAATTTGGAGGCGCTCGAGAAGTTTGCTTTTCTGGTGTTGGAGGTCGGGGAGTGGGGGCTCTGATTCGGGGTGGTCGGAGCGGGTGGTGGAGTGGCGGGAAGAGCGGCGGAGGCGCTTGGAGGGAGGGGTGCGAGGGGAGTCGGCGGTGGGGTGTTGACGGTTGTTGTTGGATTTGGTTGTAGAAGGTTCTGGAAGGAATGGATTGAGGCGGAGATGGAGTTGGAGAGAGAGGGAGGAGAGAAGAGGAGAGCTCGGAGGAGGGCTTGATGGAATGGATTAGGGTCTTGAGAGATGGTTTTGAGGATTTGAGAGTTAGCTTTGTGGCTGACGCAAGGAATTCTTCAGCGGAGGAGCGAAGAAGCCTCTTCTCCATGGATGGATGTTTTTCTGAATTTCTCAATTGTTTTGTTTGATTCGGACTTGTGCTATTACCATTTCATTCAAAATCAAACCCAACAATTGAGCTTCTTCACACTCCCATTTCTCTTCCCTCGGTCGTTGCTCTTCGTTCTTCACAGGGCCAACGGAACACAGCTTCGCCAGAGAGGGAAAACCTCGTTTTTCAAATTCGAATATATCTATCTTTCTTTCTTTTTTTTTTGGGTGTTCGGCCGAATCAGAATCACCATCTTTTTGGTTTTGGGAGTATCAATGGCCGAATGACCATCTAATCCGGGTCAAAGTGCTTGTCCACAATTGGGCTTTGTTGAGTTTGCTCGTTGAATTGTTTTCTTTGGGCCTTCCTTTAATATCCCTATCCAGTTATAACTCTTCAGGTGTTAAAATTGCAGCTATTGGGCTTGTAAAGCTTCGGCTAAGCCCAGAAAAAATGCTCCCGGCAATGTCACATTGATTTACCTCAATATCAAACAACGCAATGTAAAAATATTGAATAAAAACAATTGATTTATCTTATAAGATACTCCCTCTGATCCTTAATGTAAGTTGATTTTGGGTTTTTTTTTTATGATCTAAAATTTAAGTCTCACATTTTAATGAGACGGATTCTAACCTATAGTTGGCAGTCAATGCCTTCTAATACAGTCATTTTTAACCACATTTTATAAGTGTGGTTAAATGAAATCAAATATGTGACAAACCACCAAAATACTTTCTCCACACCAGTGTTTGTCTCCTTCCTCTATGTACTTCCATTCTCACCCCCCACCTCCATCGCACCCCTCCTCTTCCTATGACCCGCCACCAAGCCATCTCCTCCCTCCTCCGCCACCACTACCACCACCCTCTCCTCACTCCATTTCATTCTCTCTCTCTATATATATATAAAACTGGTTATGTAATATGCAACAATATCAACCCTACACAACATCGATTCTGAACAAACAAAAACAAAAAGTTAGAATTTTTGAGTTGTGCTTTATTATTAACAATACAATATAATAAGAAAATGAGGAAATTAGTTTTGGTGTTTTGCTATCGATAGGCATATAGGATAACTTTGAGGAGTAAGAAGCTTGACGATGGCTTTGGTGACGAGAGGTTAGAGAGCTGGAAAAGCCTGGGTTTGTGCTTTTTTGGAATTTTGGGGTTATTGAATTAGAGTTTTGATGTCACGACCCAATCCGACACATGACGATACGTGAGAAATCTCATTTAACGTCAGCCTCGACCCGTGACGCCTCTTGTATGCATGCTCTTCTAAAAATCCATGAAAAATAGAAAACATTTCTTTTCTACATACAAATCTCCTTTTTGTAATCATATCTGAAAACTCATACTCTATTTATAAAAGTCTATTTAAAACATAATTTCACTTCTTCTAAATAAATGGTTTATTCTTGAAATCAAGATAGTCATGTTTAAAACCTTATAAAGTCTGTTAGTCCAAAATTACAATTTCGTCCATATCGTTAAAATACTATTGAAATACATTTCAAAGTCTTATCATGATATGCTGAATGGAGCAACCCATACCCTAGGTCCAAACCCTGCACCGTGTTGGAGCGCTCTAGATAAAATGGAATGCCTCACTCTGGTGAAACTTACCATTGACACTTTACCATGGCTATGTAGGATTTACTCCATTGTCTTTATCTAAAAATGAGAGAAATGAGATGGGTGAGTTTTGGCACCAAAACTCAATGAGTGAGCTCTCACCTGAAACCCCCTTTCATAGGACATTAAAGAAACAATGTATGAAATCATAAAATAGTAATATGCCAAAAATCATGTCTAAAATCCCATAAACTCTTTTATACGTATATTCATACATATTCAAATTATCCTTTCGATAAGATAATTTCTCTAATTCACTTTCTGTCTAAAATTACTTTTTCTCTTTTATATATGTATTTATATATTCGATTAATACTTTTACCGTTTCAAAAGTAATTTCCTTTATTCTCTATCATTTCTGAAATCATATAAGCTTAAAACCATAAATTCTCTCATACTTTCAAATGATTACTTTACCAATCCAAAAGTCATTTCATTAACTAACTTTCATACCTGGTATTAAACACACTCATTATAACATAGCTCCTAAAGAAACAGAAATCTCTAGACACATCTGGGTGTTACGTATCGTCGTCCTCAGTGTGTCAATCAATTCTAAAATCTCTAAACGGAAATCTCTGGACACATCTGGGTGTTACGTATTGCCGTCCCAGTGTGCCAATCAATTCTCTGAAGTCTCTGGTCACATTTGGGCATTACGTATCGCCGTCCCTAGTGTGACAATCATCGGCACCTAACTAGGTCCCTTCTCTAAATACTCTAACCTTGGTACTTGGTACCAAGGTTAACGGATTTACCGTCAATACACAACCTCTTCTCTATAGCTACTAAATTAATCTGAAACTTCTTAAAACCATTTTATTCTCAGAGCTTTGAATCTCTATAACTCTAAAGTTTGACCTTAGCATACCTGTGACTATGAAACGATACTAGTGGTTTCAAGTCCACATAATACGTATCCACCAACTCTCTGAGTCACACGAAGATTCATGCTCTAAAATTGTTTTATGTTGAATTTCTATATCATTTCTCATCAACAATAAACTCATTATATTCTGAAAACTTGAATCCATTCAATTCTAACACTCTAACCTTAGCATAACTGGCTATGGAACTATGTCCAAGGGGTCACCCTTTGTAGACATTGAGATTCCAAACCTCCACAAAGTATGTAGCCGCTCTTCTAAATCTCGTGAAAACTCATACTCTAAAACTCTTTTATCGATTATCAAAACATCATTCAATTATCAAACTCTTTAAAACTCAAATTATTAACTTGTCAAACATAGCTCAAACCTTGAACTAGGAAAACTCAATATTATATTCTGAAATTATAGAGTCTAAACCATCATTCCATTATTTTCTCTAAACTTCGTGTTTAAGTGTAAAATCATAACATAAACATAAACCAGTTCCAGAATCCAATAAAACAATCATAAAATCCTCCAACAATTACATATGTCATTAATTCCATATAAAATCAATACCACAACATGGTCCCATGAGTTTTATCAAAAATACATTTCATGCTCTAAAACCGTGGTTCAAAACATATAAACTAATTGTAATCTCAATCCTTATACAGTATTTTATCTCAAATCAAGCAATAAATCATAGTTTTCATGAAATAACTCTAATGCATAACATAAAAGTCACAGATGTGAACCCACTCACCTGGAAGGGTGGAATATCCAGAACCCACACCAGACCTTTGGGAGCGAAATGACTCTACTATCTGACATAGAGGCAGGAAATTCTAAATTAACCTCTAAAACCTCAAGAATCCCTCTTTAACAAGTTAGAAAGCTTTTCCCCTTAAGAAGCTTAGAGAACTATCCATAACCCAAGGAAACTTGAAGGGAATGAAGCAAAATAAAGAGAATAACGGACCTTTAAGCCTTAAAAATGACAGATTCACAGTTAAACTTGAAGAAATGGAAGAAATTGGAGTTTAGAGGGTGAAAAAGGGTGGGGAGTCAAAGTTTCGTGAGAGGGAGAAGAAAGAAATATTTTGGAACGTTCTAGACCCCTGGAAAGGGGGTATTTATAATGTTGTCAAGCGTTGGCGCTCACAGAGAGAGCACAAACGGTCATTCTGCGAAGCGTTGCGCTCACTGAGAGCGCAAAATATCTCCAAAGTTAATCATTTATTTTCTTCCTATTAACTTTAAAACATAAATGTAAATAGGGAAATACCCCCCATTTGGATTCAAATAAAATATTACAAAAGTCAAAATCCCAACAAATCAAAATCTAATTTTTGGGTTTTAGTTCAAATTTGAAAAATCTCACGATTTCGTAAACTTGTAAACTAAAAATGAAGTACTTGAGGGTTTCATAAAATTCGTTAAAAATCTCTTTCAACTCATTTTTCTCTAGGGAATAATTATTGGGACTTTTGGTCCCAAGAAAATGGCTTTAATATATAGCCCTCCAAGGGTATTTAGGGTTCAAATTTAGCAAAATTCAGGAACGAACGACAGGAAGGGTGACCGACACCTTTCTTTGTTCGAAAAAAATTTCTAACCTTTTATTTATTTTTGAAAATCTGGGGTATTACATTTGAGCTGTTAGAAATCGAGCAAGTGGAGGCATGGACATGATGATACCACGTATGTGCTAGGACTATAACTGGGAATGATGTTGGAAGGAATAATTGATTTGGGACTACAACATGACCTCTGTGATGTTGGAATGTGGAACCAACCAAGCAAAGCCTTGATCTCATTCAAAGTTTTAATTGCAAAATTCCTAAAAAATAAAAATGGTTTTTTTTTTAAGAAAACAAACATACGCGAAACGATTTCGACCCAAAAAGACAACACCGAGAGAAAATGACATGTTAATTATGGAATGTTATCATCACGCTTAAGTGGTATTGCGTGCGCAAGGTTGGGAATTGATAGCCCAAAAATGAGGATCAAGGAGAGTAGAGTAGTGGATATCAGTGCCAATTTTTAAAAGGGCGCTCCAGGAAAAATCCTTGTCACTCTAGATCTGATCAAGTGTTCTTGTTCCTGTTGTTGTTATTATTGATGACGATGATGTCTCTATCTCTTGAATCTATGATTTCAGAGAAGGAAGGAGATGACTCAATGGCGAGGGTCATCGGAGGAAGGGGTGCAGCAAAGGTGGGGGAGTAAAGGGGAAGTAGACGAAAGAGACTGATAGTGAGTGAAGACCGTTTTGGCATTTAGCCACATAATTATTTCATTTAACCACATTTATAAATGTGGTTACATGCAACTAAATTTTACAACACGTGTCATGCTCATATACTTCCACCTTGACATTAAGCGAAAGGTATTGGCTATCGACTTAGGGTAGTAGTCACCCATTGATTATTTTATACTTATTGTGCCCTCTGTTTAATTGGAGAGAGAATAAGTGGATGCAAGTTTATTTGTCACGACCCAACTTGAGAATGTGACCGTCACATGAGGAATCTCATCCCACGTAAGCCTTATAGGTGACATGTCTATTTAAATGCATAAAAATAGTATAATATTATATTTAAAATATAATTTTTTTTCTAAAATCAATACCAACTTCTCTACTAGAAACATATTATTTGATTTCATGAAACTGAAGTATCTAATATTCAAGCTCTGAAAATCCTTGTTTAATTCATTTTGATAATCATGAAATCGTAAACTAATTTATCACATAGTATTACTCTTAAATTTGAAAACTTGCTTAGCCTTTAAAAATCGAAACATAACTACATAGCTGTTCTATTACATATATAATCTAATCAAAATCAATAGTGGAAATCCATACTTAAACTCTGGAAACATATAGAAAATACATAAACTTTGAAAATAACTATAGTATCTTAAAATATATGCGTGGCTCAATCCTCTTGTAAGTCTCCTGAGCCCTCTAAAATTAACAGAAACCTAAACTAAGCCTTATAGCAATGTAAAGCCCACCAAGGGATAACATGCTATTGGATCGATGAAGAAAGAGGATCTGCACCTGCAACTATGAAAGTAAGGAAGAGGAGTAAGTCAACGGACTCAGTGAATGGATTCTCATCTATCATTCACATGGGACAACCAAGAGAATATATAATACACTATACATGCAGCAACCATAAATCATTTGATATTTAAATATATAGTTAGCTAAAAACACTTTTCATACCATAACCTCGTAACAAGCATCTCTACATCCATAATTTATCATGAAAACATTTAAACCAAGGTTGTGACAACTCATAGAGAAACGTAATCTATAACTGTACCTACAATAATAATAACAATACTTTCAAAGTTCCTGATTATGCATGTCAACTATGGCATACCAAATTCCCTGATCAATGATCCTTCAAGGATCTAAATTGGACACCTAACTAGGTTGCATCTCTGCTTTGTGAGATTGCCCTTAAGAACAACTTGGTACCAAGACTAATGATCATTTTTAGTCATTAACTCACTGTCTATTTATCTAGCTCCGTCTAAACTAGTTTGTACTTAATCCATAAAACCTGAAAACTCAAAAAAAAAAACCTCTTAAAGCTCTAGAAACTTTGAAACTCTAATCTACAACTCTAACTTTCTGACTTTGGCATAACTGTGGTTATAAAATCATGCCCAAGGGATCACCACTTGCAGGCACGGTGATTTCAAGAGCCCACATAATATATATTTGACTGTTGCTATAAATCATCCTGAACTCCATATTTCTGAGTATCATGAAAACGGAAACTCTAAGTTTTCTCTTCAACTAGTATCTTATCATAACTTTGGTAATTCTAATACTTCAAACATCATGCTTTAAATCTTGGAAACTCTAAAATCATAATAGCATATTTCTTCGTAATAGCTAAATCATACTTTATTTAACATGACTCATTTAATATTTCAATAAAATGGTTTATGAAATTCCAAATCTTAAAGGATGGCAATATCATAAATCTATAATACATATTTGAGATCTTCATAAATATCTTTAAATCATACATTTTTCTCAATGACCATTCCAAGATTACATACAACATTTTCATAACATGCATTAGTCCAATTTATGGTCCCATGATTTTCTTAAAATACATTTTTCATGCTATAGTCAAAATTATAATATTTACTAGCTTTACCATAATTTGTAAAATCATAGTCCATACATAATCTCGTCTCCAACTTCATATATATAACAACATAATGCATAAAACATAGTTATAATGATGAAACTAGGGTCATGAATTTAAATCTACTCACCGTTTGGAGTCGGGAGATATGGGTACCACCAACTTGACTTGGAGAGCTTGAAATGGCACCAACAACTGTCATAGAGCAACCATAGACTCTAGATTAATGTCTAATAACCTCTAGATAACTCTAACATAGCTCTAATAATATTGGGAAAACACCCTAGTTGACAACAATGGGAGAAAAATAATAACCCAAATCATAGAACATGAAAGGAAGAAAATAAAGGAAACATAAACTAACAACCAAATTCACCTTGAAGCTTGAAGGAAATGGATTTCATGGAGGATGAGAGTGGGAGGAGGAAGAGCTCCTAGCAAATGTTAGGGTTCCGATTTTGGGTGAAATTCGAGTAGGAGGGGTATATATAGGGGGTGGAGTTTCATTTAATCAAAACTGTTCGTTTGACATTATTTCTGAACCATGGACACCGCTATAGTGGTCAAGCCGCCTGAGCACCCAAGCCCGTCACTTACGACCGCTATCGTAGTCCTAGACCATTATAGTGGTCCTAGACCACAAAATGCCCCGAAATGCATACTGTGACTATTATAGCGGGAACAGGTAAACTTTGATTAAGCACCTTTGGGCCATTCTAACACTTGGGTTGTCTTAAGACTCACTTATTTTTTAAGTTAATATCCTCATTTATTTTACTCTCCATTAACTTTAAAACATAAATGTAAATAAAAAAGTACCTCCCATTTGGATTCAAATAAAATATCATAAAAATTAAAATCCCAACAAATCAAAATCTAAATTTTGGATTTTAGTTCAAATTCTGAATTCTCAAGATTTTATAAACTTGTGGGATAAAAACGAAATGTTTAAAAGTTTCATAAAATCCATTAAAAATTATTCTTTAGCTCATTTTCCTTTTGAGAACAATTATCTGACTTTTGATTCCAAGAATGTCGTTTTATCATATATCCCTCAAAGAACGTGTAGGATCTAGACTTAGTGAAATTCAAGACCTAGAGTGACAAATAAGGGTAACTGGCACCTTCTTAAAAAAAATTCCAACATCTTTTATTTAAAAACTAGGGTATTACATTATTGAAGTATTTAGTTAGAGAAAATGAGTGGAGGCTAAGTGATATAAGGGTATTTTTGTCTTTTACATTTATTTTGTAAAAGATTAATAAGATATAATTATTAACTTAATTCCAATGCAAAACCCAAAAACGACTATATTGAGGACAAGATGAAGTATGTTATTTGAATGTGTCAATTCAACATTAATAAGAAATGGAGTGAATGGTTACTTAGATTTCTAAAAATATATGTGCTTCACTTCTTTTTTCCTTTTTTTTTGGTCTTGATGTGTACTTTATTTTAGTCACCAAAACAAAAAATATATCAATCTAGTCCTTGAAATTGTAGAAAGGGATTCAAAATAGTCCTTTTGATAATTCAAGTTAGTTAACTTATGAATAATAGTACAAGACTTATTTGAATCATTTTTTATAATTTTAGAAGACTAAATTGAGACTTTTTAATTTCAAGGATTGAAGTATAGTATACACACAATTTCAAGAAAAAAAAATGAACCTTTACTCTAAGAAATATTGTGTGGGATATGTGAAAAAAAAATTTCGTATTTTTGCCTATCTATGAGAAAATGATGTACAAAAGTTTATTCTTCGATATTTTTCGCCCTCATAAGCATATTTTGCTGTAATCATACAAGTCAATGTTGTCCTACCGATTTGTTCATACTGTATTCTCCCAGGAAAAAAAGGGAAATTGAAGAATGAAGATACCTATGACACTGGAGGACACACACAACGTGTTTCCATGTAATACATTGTCATTTTGGGGTTAAAAACTTGAATTTGGCCCTCCCTCCGTTCCGCACACTGTCATCTGTGTCGAGCTAGATTTGTCCATAAGCTATTAACATCTAACTACTCAAAATGAGACAAATAGTTTTTTGTCCAATGCAAACAAGAAAATCGAAGATGACAAGAACGTTTTCCTTATGACATGCATAAGAGCAAAACTCCTTTAGCTGTACGATATAAATGTCTGTGGTCCATCAACCATCTCTCTGCAACCCATTCCGTGACGGGTATATATGTATATGGCAGCATTTGGACTTTAAACCCTGTGACATCTAATGTGATATAGTCTTTATCATCATAATTATTGAACTAAGGGTGTTTATTTTTTAATCCCTCACCACCTATTTGCATTACATATTGTTACATAGTGAAGTTTTAATTACTGCTCAGCAAGCTCTGAATCTAAAGCATAGGCTTCATGGAATTCAAAGGTTAATTTACACAATATTCAATGATTATTTAGTACATGTGAACGAGGTTTCAAATTAAGATTATTCTTAAGCACACCAATTAGCTCTATGATTTTTATTTAAGTGCAGCCTGGAGTCTATAAAGTATAAAGAGAGGAGTCGTACTTTATTGTCAAAGGTATATTTTCAACTGCAGAAAAAATTTTATATAATGCTATCAGTGAGTAAACCTATATATATTCACTCTTCACTCTCAGTGTAACACAGGTTATAAAATTATTCAGCCATGATTGATCATGTGAATTTGTTCTCGCGCGCAGAGATCATATGTGTCAGTACTACAGTCAATGTTCCGACCATACCAGCAAAGACCTTTATTTACCAACGAATTATTATGTGTAGGGGCTAAAAGAATCTCCATCACTGGTTAATTCAGCGTCCATGTGAAGCAAAGGAACAATGACGAGGAACCCACAGTAATTTGTTTGCAGCAAAATACAAGGTTGATGCCAGACTGGATAAGTATGCAAGTTCGTCCTCGTCCTGGGGCTAGCTAGCTTGTGAATGGACAGAGAGATTCTGACACCAAATTTTAATTTCCCTTGAATCAATATCTCATCATCTTCTTTTCCTTTCGTATGTATCCCCTCCTCCTCCCCCACAAAACCAACATCACACCAGGATATATCTCTGATTTCATGATAGAATGGGCCCTGTTACAATATACTGTAAGGAACTAGCTTTTGGCAATCTCAGTAGAATACATCCGACTAATGGGTGTAAATCTAGAAGCATGTTTCCTGATTTGTCCATTGTTGATATTCTTTCAAGAAAAAATTGAAAGCGCTATTTGAGAAGACAAGATATTTATTCTCTAATTGATAGCATTAGTTTTATGAGCATTGTTATCTACCATTTTTTTAACATTTTTAATATAATGGCTAATATATCAATAAATAAATGAAATAAAGTAAATATTTTATTTTTCTCTTAGAGTAACCAAGAATTTTTCATTCTTTCAATTATGCATCGGTATGAGGCTCACATTTGAGTTCAACCGAATAATTACATTGTTATAGTTGTTTTGGGTTTTGCTAATCACTCTTTTTGAATCCATTTCAAACTTTTAGGACATGTTTCGTTTTAATTTTAAGTTTCCAATTTTTATTTCCAGTTTTAAAGAATTTGTAAAGAAAAATTGAAAACTGAAATTTGTAGTTTTCAAAATTTTAGTATTTCCTTCAAAAAATTTAAAAAACTGAAAATTAAAACAAATAAACCCTAGCTGCTTGAAACCAAACATTAATTCTCAGCTGTAATAATTCACAATCAAGGACATCATACAAAAAGAAAATATATGACAGTGCAATTGGGCAAAATATGTTTTTTTTTTCCTATATAGTAAACATAAAATGATTTCATAGGATTTTGTTTTTGGAATATATAATAGAGTATGGAGGTAATTGAATCATACATCATCATATCGGTATTAATGATTGACACTTATATTTACTCTGCCTGCAAGATTATGAAGTAAACAGATTTAATTGAATGACATTTCACATTGTATATCAAAATTAAGCTCATAAATTAGTTTATCTTGTATTTGTGCTTTCCCTGCCAACTTTTCGAACTCTTGTTTATTTTTTCTCTTCTATCAATTTGATTGGTGTTTATTTACTGATTGTGTCATCCACCATATTTTTTATATATAGGTCTAATGAGTGTTATCCACTAACTGGCAAAGTGAGTTACAACATGTAAGTTAATCTAAACCCACTATTTTAGTGGGTTGATTGATAAAATATTGACTCATTTAAAAATGGTCAATTTGGCTCTATCTACTACTTAAGTGGGTTTGCATAGTTCATTTATTTTTTTAAGAAAAAATCAAATTCTCTCTTGTATTTGGGCAAAACCCCCATACCCACTTTATGTTCTTTCACAGTTTCTACTCAAAAAAGAAAAAAACAATAAAACATTTTCAAATTCATTCTTTCACTCAAGTGATCCATCACAATCCCATTTATTCCATTTTTTAAAATTTGTGAACAAATTTAATGATTTTTAGACTTTTTCTTATTTTTTATTTATTTGACAAGTCAACCCACATAACCCACAACTCAGATTCAACATTTCAACTCGTAACTTGGGCCAATCCACATGGGGTTAGCCCACTTTGAAACTGATATCCACCATTGCATCCTATAATATATAGAAAAATAATTTGATTAGTGTTTATTTACTTATTGGATTATAGAGTCTTTTTTTCATACACATAAATTTTGGGATTGAATATAAAACCTCATCTTGGAGGGACTTGGAACCCTTCCACTCGGACCAATATCTTGTTTGTAATTAAGGTAAATCTAATATTTGCATGTACGAACTTACCAATTGAATAATCCTATTACATAGGATATTTTTTGTCCATTGACATATAATAAGAACATATGTGCATTGATAATTAATTAACGAGAAGTTGGGTGACTGCAATGAATAAAAATAATATCATTTGATTCCCTAAATATAGGTATTAAGTGTGGGCATTGCCACAGAACCGTACCAATCCTATTTCATTTATAGCACTTTAATATTTGGAAATGAAAAAAGTTTATTTAATTTTTATATATTTTTTAGAGTTTAGTTTTGTTATAATATAAAAATATTTAATCAAATTATTATATTTACATAATATTTTTAAATAATAAATATGAACGTCAATCATATTATTTGCTAATGTAGTAATGGGAAATGATATTTATATTCACTATTTATAGCACATCATATCAACACACTCTTATTTACTATTAGATAGAGTGTTAATCCACTTAATTTGATACTTATATCTTATTTAATAGTAAATAAAAATGTATTAGTATAAAGTCTCACAATATATTAGTACAAATAACAATATCCGATAATAATAGACGTAATTAAATAATATTTTTAATTTTATGCTTAAAGGATCGCGTGTCCACACTTCTTTTGAGTCTCTATGGGTCTATGACTCTATATGACATTTTAACATTTTATATTGCTACTGTAAAATAAATTTGCATTATCAGTCAATAGGAATATATAAAATTCTCATTTTTTAAAAAAATTAAGTTTAGGTAACTACTCATGATAATATGAGACATTTTTATTGAATGATAGTGTTAAATTGTTTTTTGAAAAATAAAAAATAAACTCTTTAAGTCACTTAAAAACATAATATTCACATATTCACAAAAAAAATAAATAATATTCACATAGTCCTACTTCATTTGAGAATGAAATAGTGAAATAGAATGAATTAAAAATAAAATAAAATAAAATTGATAAAGTCTTATCCTGTCAGCAAATCACAGAACAGCCAACGGTTAAAGGGAAGTATCCCAGTAGTGCTGAAAACTGAAAAAGGAGCCTCCCACGTCCCAAGCAAACACGAAATCTCATTCAACTTTACAACCTTTTATCAATGGCCCAACCCAAATGCTACACAGATACATCAAATCAAACAAAACCAGTTCCCCATTCCATGGCTTTCAGCCTTTTGAAAGTCATAGAAAGCATCCCAAGCTCCCCCTGGCCATCAAAGGGTAGTAGTAGCCTTGAAGGGTTGCTATGCGTTGCTATTATTGTATGCATGCATACATCAAACTATAACACCCGTCACAGCAAAAATAGGAAAGAAAGAAATGCAGATGAAAGAAAAAAAGAAAAAACAGAAATGTAATAAGAGCAGTTCAAGAAAGCAAACACTGCCCAAAATCACTATGGACAAATTAAATATCAATGTAGTTTTCTGGCTCTCACTCATCTTGCATTGCATTTCACCTCCTTATGGCTCTTGTGGACTTTTCAGTCATCAGTTTCATACTTCTTTCTTACTGTAGGTTAAAGCTAACCACTTTTTTTTTATTTTTTATTTACTCCTTCCTTTTTCTCTATCTTCTTGGTTGTCACTCGGGGAAAACTTTTTTGTTGGGTAGTGAGAAAATAAAACCCCAATCATCAAAACGAAACCATTCCACAAAATGGTGGATGAGACTCATTAGACCTATATATATAAACTAACAAGAATAAAATTTTCAGTGAAAAAAAAAGACCCTGTAATCCAATCAGTAAATAAACACCAATCAATTCATTAGCCAAACTAATGCCGATGTAGCTTCTGCCCAGGACAATTTTCAGTTCTTTCACTGTCCTGAAAAGTGAGTTTTCTCTTGACTCCGCAAGAAGTGGTGTCAGATGAATTCATAAGAACACACGTGGAGCTCGACTGGGTTGACAACAAATTCGATGAAGGGGTCTTAACTTTGTTTCTCCTCTTTTCCTGTATAAGGTTGTAACATGTAAATACATGTCCCTGTTACATTATAATAAGGAAACATCATCAAACTGTGCTCTGTCTTTTCCTTTCAATCAATTCATTAGCCAATAAGAAACATAAAAAAGAACAGTAAATTTACACAGCAAGCACTTCCAAATAAACTCACACTTTCTAGATTTCCCCATGATGATGAGATTCCGCTTATCCTAAGATCCATGGCCTTTCTTGTTAATGTGGCATCAAAAGCTGCCAATATTGCAGCCGAGGCTATTACAGACGGCCGTTGATCCATCAAATTAACATCTACATAGAAAAATTCACTTTCAGTTATAATAACAATATTAATAGTACTAATTAATATTCCACGAAGGGATTGCATTTGGAAAACTCATCCATCAATATTCACCTTTGACCATGGCCACAATATGTTCAGTGGCTTTTGTGATTATTGTATGTGAATTGGATCCAGGGCAGAACTTGGTGACAAAGTAATGCAGATAAGCAAAAGGAGTTGCTGAGCCCATTTTCCATTCCAAGGTAGCCAAAATCAGAAGCTCCATGTTCTTAATCACCTTGTTCTCAAAGCGATATTCTTCTATTGGGTATTCAGACAGAGGCGGCACATTTGGCTCTTCCATCTTCGCTGCCAGGGATAAGCATGCCACTGATAATAGTTTAATAGCCCAAGGTTTTGATTCCTGCATCAAGTGAAAGCTAATAAAATCAGCAAAATATTGAAACAAAAGATTGGAACTACAATGAGAACTATCACAGAGTTTTGAGGAATTGTATCGATGCTTATTGCTTACAGCTATGGATCGCTTTGAAAGGAACCGATCGAAGTATGACACTGACAAATAAGCTGTGTGAACTTGGAACCCAAATTTTGCCTGTGCCTGAATCGGTGAATCAACAATCAATCAAGAAGATTTCAACGACAGTAAAAAAAAAAAATTGCAAGAACAATATAAGGTTGAAAGGACTTGATTTGATTGATGAAAATTGTAAAACCAACATTGAAAATCCAATCAATGGCATCCAAACGGGCACTGCTCAACCAGTATCTGCTTGAGCAATCATCGGAGGACAAGACATGATGATTCTGGGATCCGAACCCCGTTTCTTGCCTGAACAAATACTCAATGTATTCCTCTTCATACTCCAAAACAAGACATGGTTCATAACCAGGTGAGTCAATGCCAGTGTTATCCTCATCATCGTCTTCAAATAAGCTAGCAAATTCTCCTTCTTCACACATAAGGCTAGACAAAGAAAAGAGGTAGCAGAACTCCCCATGTCTTTCTTTTCCTTCTTATTATTAATATCAATATGTGATGAACAAATATCTCAAAGTTCACTTGACTTGTCGTTGAATCTAACCAACCCCTGTCTAAATATTAGGAAATCTGAAGAGAGAGATTATTAGATATGGGGTGGAAGAGTGGAGTGAGTGGGAAGTAGCGGTTTTGGTGCCGCCAAAATAAACAGAAATGAGATAACTAGAGGGAAGTGAGGTGAGATAAGATAATTAGCGGTTACAGGGTTTTAAGTTGCGTATGTATGTCAATGTGTATAGACTAACACTATAGTCTATGGACACTAGTACTATAGTACTAGTACATGTGTGAGAGAGAGTGGAGTGTGGTGGCTTTGGCCATTCTCAAATTCTCTCCAAATGTCGGGAGATTCCAGACTTCCCAATATTAAGAGTCCCATGGGGTACTGCTATGGTACATGCCACAGCACTTTTGGGTTTTCCCTACAGTTAAGGACAGCTGTAGGATGGTCACTTTTGTCCCATGTGATGCTAAAGGCCCTTCATTTGGTCTTAATGTTCATCATCGTCCACCTTGTTTCTGCCTTCACCCTTTTGCTCCTTTTGCCACTTAATTTTCATTTTGGGCAGTGCCAGTTTTAATTTGGAGTCAATTTCATGATTTTTTTTTTTGTTGAATAGTGCGCTTAAAAAAATAGAAAAAAGTTAGATAATAGTTCTGGGGCTAAGTCATTCTTTGTTTCTGAATTTAATATCCTGGTGTAGGCAGCTAGTGTTTCACGAGTTAAATTATGTATTGCTGTGCATTCTGATTATGGTCAATGTTAGGCTTCTATAAAGAAGCGACTAAAGTTCAAGCTTGCGCATCATCCAGAATACTAAAGTGCTAAAGTATAATTTCGTTTGAAGAATATGCAAATAGAAAGTGGGAATGAATTATAAACTATGAGCTCCATGACCTTACCTGTTGCCCAAGTTCCATTCGTGCATTATTGTCAAGGGTCACACTTGTTGGCTATCTCTGTCTCTCTTTATTTTGGTTTAAGACTTAGCCCCTAATGTCCCCATTTAAGCATCAGCATCAACTATGAGCAATTGAATCCACATCTTATAATAATGTCCCCATTTAAGCATCAGCTTCAAATATGAGCAATTGAATCCCCATCTTGATTGTTTTCTTGTCAATATAAGTACAACTATATTTGCTCCCCACACATCGGCGCATGCATTTGCACATTCACAAAAACAACGATCCAACAAGTAAGTTTGTGCTATAAAAGCCACTGGTTGCTAATCATAATAATTAGTATTAGTATTAGTATTAGATTATTAATACTTGCGGAATTACAATATATAAGTTGAACTTTCAAATAAATCCCCCGAATCAATGTAAAATTGATGCAACAACTAGTACTGCAAACATTAACTCATCGTGAGTGCTATTATAGGCATGAAGAATATGATTTATATTCTTTTTGTAGCTTTCTTCCATCCATGTAATTAAGCTTTTTGTCGTTTGTTATCGATTGAAGTGCTTCAGATCACCGAAAGCATAGTGGTAGTCAGTCTCATCAGCTATATATCGATCTAGTTGTCCCTGGGTAACTAGGATTTTTAAAGTGAAGAAAAAGAAAAAAAAAAAACTACGTGGACTTGACTTGCCATGAAGTCTTAACGCTTTTGATTATAAACAATACAGGGCAAAGCATTTTCTTAATTGGATAATCAGAAAACCCTGTCCATTAGGGAATTTATTATGCACCAATAGGGATGAGCAGAGAATAACACTTTGAATAGAGGTTATGGCCCTAATGTATTTCTTAATCCGCACAGCAGGTTAAATAACTAACTTGCTAATCTTAGGATTAAATTAGACTAAATGACACAAGATCCGAAATCTGTGATGCCATTATAACTGGCGTAATGCCATCTTTTACAGTCGTTGACTGCCAGATAAGATCACACTGCTAGTCATACCAAAATAAACAGTGAATTATCATCATCAGTTTGCAAGCATTTTTCATGTATTAACTTATCTTGCAGGGCACATGGTAACAATTTAATCTAATCAGTAACTAACCAGTTACACCTCTGTTAATACAAGTTTCGTTCTACCTTTGAAATATCATAGTTAAAAGGTCGATCCATCTTTAAAAGCAACCAATTATTTTGCTTGAACAAAAGAAATAAAGCCAAAAATAGTCTCCCATCTTTGGATTTTGCGGCTAGAGAATTGAATGGTTTTTCCACTGGTGATGACAGATAATGACATAAAGTTATAGTAGTTTGAAAACTTTTCACATAATAAGTCTTATGAATACAATATAAACCCCATGCGCCTAAAAGGGTTGGTTTAATTAAGCTCCCATACTAATATTTATGCAGAGGAGGATAGAATTTGGAGGGAAAGAAATAAAGGATAGGAGGGGTGTGTTATGAGGGCCACAACTGGAGGGTAAGAAAAGAATTGATGGAAGTATGATAGCACACGTGAATAAAAAATAGCAGGGAGGAGCGTCTTCACGTGTGAAAGGCTGGACCACTTCCAGTCTGTGCGTAGCATCAAAAGGTTTTATAAAAGGAAGGCAGAGGAAGGAAGAAGACGCTCCTGGTCTATCCTAACTTGCCACCCACTCATAACAGAATATAGCACTATGTTACCATTACATCAGATGTGGCATACTACTAGACTAGTACGCTCCATATGATATTATTAATTACACAACAGACTTGTATATATAATAATAATAATAATAATAAAATACGTAAATAGACCGAATGAGGGATACATATTATTCTATTTTATCTTATAGTTTTTGGCTGGAGTGTGTTCAGCTTAGGTATCAGTGATGGGAAGACTAGGTAGAACCTTTGACTCTGTAACATCAGCAGACCCAAGATGGTCAGCAAGTTTGACCGTTTATGATGCTTTGTTATCTTGCTTACAGATGCAGAATGGGGGTGGGGAAAATCATGGTTCCAAGACCGCTGCTTTTATTCATAACACTATGGAGTAGTACTATGTGTCACTGAATGGCCTGGCTCGCACACAGTCGCACAAGAATAAGGACAAGGCTCAATTTGTATGTATCATAGTATATCATCCAATGCGTGAGGTTTTTCTTATGTACACATAAAAAATATTATTTATACTTATAGAATATGAACACCATATCAACTAATATCTTATTTATTATTGGATAGAATATAAATTGACAAATTTCATTTCATTAGTAACAAAACTCTGCATACAGAGAGAGTGTGTGTAATATTATGTGATTATAAGGAACATGTACAGTGCATGAAAGGGGGGTTTGTATGTGGAAAATTAAGAAACAAAAAGTGTGGTTGGAACTGCTGAGGTTGAGAATGAATTACTGTGACTGGGGTGTGTGATATGATATGGTATTGCGTTGCCAGCAGCTAGCATTGAGCAAAATTGAATGTTGTTTGGCCACCATCCATTAATCTTGCCTTTCCTCAAGTTATTCTGTGTTGGTTTTCATCATTTCGCAACCACCACCATTATTCCGCTTTTCCATTTTTATATGTTGCTATTGCTGCATTATCAAAATTTGTATGACGATGGATGATGGATGGTTGCTACAATTGTGACCTCATTAATTTTGCGACACCAATGGCATTCTTACAAAACTGTCGTACAATACAATAGACTATAGACTTGCAAAAAATATACTATATATTTGTCTTTCTTTTTTTAAACTAAGTATTCAATGCCTGCTTCAAATTTCACTCAATTGTTATTATTATTATTTGTGGACTGTTATAATTAGTTGACAGCAAGTAAAGTACTAATTAGGGTGTATTTGACTTAGGGAAATTAAATATGATGAAAAAAATTTAAGATAATCTTAACCAAAAAAATGAACTGTTTGATTAATTGACAATAAGAAAATTTACTAATTAAGGTGTATTTGGTCAGAACAAATATGAAAAAGTTACAAATAAGATACATTCATAAAATTTCTCCGCTTATATATGTAGGGTATATATTCAATGAAACACATCATTAATCAAAAGTCAAAGGCATTTATTGATAGGAGTGGGAAACAATATGTCTATCAAATTTGGTGTGTGTATGGATTTACGGTGGGAAGCTTCACAATTGCGAATTGATTCCAAGCCTTGAAATCAATTTTTTCATATAAAAAGGATGTCTGGTTTCCATGCTAAACAAAATCCATAATCGATTATGGAGCTAAAAAACAACTCCATCATAAGTGAAAAAATACCACTTCTAGGATTTTACTCTTTTAATTTGTTAAAATTACTTCTCATATCAAACAACTAAACATAAATCACTTTACATCAAAATCAATTTTAACAAAATCAAATTTATTCAGAATCAATTCTACAAAAACGGAACTAAATAATGCACTATTAAAAACGGTATTTTCTCTCTATCATAGGAGTTCAAATAGAAAGTATGTGTAGTTTTTTTTCCCCATATGGACTAAGTAATGGATGAATTAAATTTGCCTTCTTTTGGATGTCATATGTCTAACGAGCATGCCGTAGGCAGGTTTTCTTTAAGTTCTAACATAAGGCGAATTCTATGATAGGGAATGATGAATTTGAGATTATGTGATATCTAAATCTCAATCATTAAAACTTCAATCCAATGGATGATATCAACTATAATTAAGATATGGATTTATGTTTTAATATTTTTAAAATTACTTGAAAAGTAATTTGTCTATTTCACCCTTTAATTCTTTGTCAATTCTTCTCACCCGTACCATCTCTTCTAAAACTAGGTCCACCACCACTGTCACGACCCGATCCGGGCACGTACGGCACGTGAGAAATCCCACTCTCACATCAGCTTCGGATCCGTGACGCCTCTGTATGCATGCTCTTCTCAAAATCCATGAAAAATAAAAAAAATTTCTTTTCTACATACAAATCACCTTTTTGTAATCATATCTGAAACTCATACTTTGTTTATAAAAGTCTATTTAAAATATAGTTTCACTTTCTCTAGATAAATGGTTTATTCTTAAAATCAAGATAATCATATTTAAAACTTTATAATGTCTTTCAAGTCCAAAATTACAATTTCATCCATATCATTGAAATACCATTGAAATAAACTTCAAAGTTTTATCGTGATATGTTAAATGCAACAACCCATACCTTAGGTCAGAACCTTGCACTGCACCCTCCTGGAGCACTTTAGACAAAAATCAGAATTGCCTCACTTAGTGAAGCTTACCCTTGACACTTACTATGGCTGTGTAGGATTTGTTGTCATTGTTCTTATTTGTAAAAATGAGAGAAAGAGAGGGTGAGTTTTATTACCAAAACTTAGTGAGTGAATTCTCACCTAAAACCCCCTTCATGGAACATCAAAAAAATAATGCATGAAATCTTAAAACGAATATGCCAACAATCATGTCTAAAATCTCATAAACTCTTTCATACGTATATTCATACATATTCAAATTATCCTTTCGATAAAATAATTTCTCTAATACACGTCGTCTGAAAATCACTTTTCCTCTTTTATATATGTATTTATATATTCAATTAATACTTTTATCATTTCAAAAGTAATTTACTCTATTCTCTATCATTTCTAAATCATATAGGCTTAAAGTTATAAATTCTCTTATGCTTTCGAATGATTAATTTATCAATCTAAAAGTCATTTCATTAACTAACTTTCGTAGCCGGTATAAATTCAACTCATAATAACATAGCTCCTAAAGAAACGAAATCTTCTCTGTTACGCACAATATTTGTGACGTAACAAAACTCTGAATATAAATCTCGGTCACAGTGTGACAATAATAGGCACCTAACTAGGTCCCTTCTCTAATACTCTGGCCTTGGCACACTTGGTACCAAGGTTAATAGATTTACTGCCGTTAACATCCAGCCTGTTTTTCTATAGTTATTGTAAATTAATCTGAAACTTCTTAAAACCATTTTATTCTCTAAGAGCTCTAATCTCTATAACTAGTTTGACTTTAGCATAACTGTAACTATGAAACCATACTTAGTGATTTCAAGTCCACAGAATATGTATTGCAACTGTCTTGAGTCACACGAAGATTCATGCTCTAAAATCCTTTTTCGTATGAAACTCTATATTATTCTTTATCCACAATAAACTCGTTATATTCTAAACTTGAATCCATTCATTCTAACAGGCTGACCTTAGCATATCTGTGGCTATGGATCCATGTCAAGGGATCACCTTTTGGGCATTGTGATTCCATGCTTTCATAGAGTATGTAGCCTTCAATTGTTCTGAATCTCATGAAGATTCAAGCTCTAAAATCCTTTTAGTGATTAATCTTCCAAAAACACATTTCCCATTGTCAAACTTTTCATAATCTAGAAAACTCAATATCTTATTTCAAAATAGCAAAATTTGCACTCTTAATTCCATTTCTTCTCTAACTTCATATTTGGTCATAAATCTAAAACGTATACATACTTATCAAACTCTAAAACATTTTGATCAACCTTATAAACATAGTTCAAATTATTAACTTTTCATGAATTAGGAAAAACTTAATATCATATTCTGAAATTACAAAAAAGGCTAAAACCATAATTCCAATCTTCTCTAAACTTCATATCTTAGTGTAAAACTATAACATAAGCATAAATTAATTCCAGAATCAGGAAACAATTATAAAATCCTCTAATAGTTACATATATCATCAAGTCCATATAAAACCATTATAACAAACATGGTCCCATGAGTTTTTATCAAAAACACATTTCATGCTCTAAACCCAATTCAAAACATATAAACCAATAGAAATCTCAAATTCTTATACAGTATTTCTCTAAAACCAAGCATTAAATCATATTTTCATGAAAATAACTCTAATACATAACATAAGAGTCACAAATGTGAACTCACTCACCTGAAGGGCGGAATATGCCGAACCCACTCCACACCTTTGGGAGTATAAATGACTCCATTATCTGACATAGGCAGTTCTAGATTAATCTCTAAAACCTCAAGAATCTCTCTTTAACAAGTTAGAAAGCTTCTCCCCTTAAGAAGTTTAGAGAACCACCCATAACCCAAGGAAACTTGAAGGGAATGCAAAACCAAGAGAATAACGTACCTTTAAGCCTTAGAAATGACAGATTCGCGGTTAAACTTGAAGAAATGGAAGAAATTGGAGTTTGGAGGGTGAAAAAGAGTGGGAGTCGAAGTTTTCGAGAGGGAGAGAGAGAAATGTTTTTGAATATTCTGGACCCTGAGATGGGGTATTTATAGCCTGCAGCACTCACTGGAGAACACAACAGTCATCTGCCGAGCGCTCAGCGCTAATTAGCGATGAATGCTCACCCAAGAACACAAAATATCTCCCTAACACCGCTAATTAATGGCTCTAGAATGATCTATCATTCATTTACATTTCTTACTTTTAAAGTTAATCATTTATTTTTTTTCCATTAACTTTAAAACATAAATGTAAATAAGGGAATATACCCCATTTGGATTCAAATAAAATATTAGAAAAATCAAAATCCCAACAAATCAAAATCTTATTTTTGGGTTTTAGTTCAAATTTGAAAAGCTTACGATTTCGTAAACTTGCAAACTAAAAACGAAGTACTTAAGGGTTTCATAAAATTCATTAAAAATCTCTCTTCAACTCATTTTCTCTAAGGAATAGTTACCAGGACTTTTAGTCCAGAGAAATGGTTCTAATATATAGCCCTCTAAGGGCATGTAGGGTCCAGATTTAGGAAATTCAGGGCCCAAACGACAGGTAAGTGACGGCACCTTTCTTTGTTCAAAAAAAATTTTCTGACCTTTTATTTATTTTTTGAAAATCTGGGTATTACAATCTTCCCCTTACAAAGATTTGGTCCCCAAATCTTAACTGATGTCTGGAAAAAAAACAAAGAGTCAGAATACTTGACTGACATGGGTTTCTTGGATGAGCCTAATTGCAGGGACACTCTAAGATAGTACTTCTGACTATATTAATCATCACTCTGAGAAGCGGTGCCATCCTAAAGACCTTTAAGATATTTCTCTTAAAGATTGTTTCTCTATTTTCCCGCTTCTTTATCCCTCTGCTTTACCTCTAAGGATAGCTATTTCTTTTTGAGAAACCAGGGTTCTTAATATAACACCTTTCCTGGGCAACTAAAATTACTTTTGTTCTTGCTCTGGTTCCTTCCCTCTGGTATTTGACATTTTTAACACCACTCATCATTCTAACTAAATATCCACCTTCATAATACACGAAGATACCATTGTGGCTTTTGTTGGGGCACTCCGCTCTAGGGTGCCCACCAACTACCTTTGTTAAAATTAGTGAGAGGAAGGAAAAATATGGATAGAATAAAAAATTCTTAGAGAATGACAAAACTTTACTGAACTCAAACATGATTAACTCTTCCTATAGGCCTTAACTAGCATTATGTTAATGTGAATGACGCGGTTCCATTCACATAAATGTCATGCCATTTGCGGACACTTGCTCTAGGTACCATCAGGGGAACTTAATGCTCTAATACCACTTCTTCACGACCAATCTGGGTATGTGACACACGTGAGAAATCCCACCCTTCGTTGACCTGAGATCTGACTGCCTCTGTATGCATGCTCGTTCTCAAAATCCATGAAAAATAGAAAACATTTCTTTTCTACATACAAATCACCTTTTTGTAATCATATCTGAAAACTCATACTTTGTTTATAAAAGTCTATTTAAAATATAGTTTCACTTTCTCTAAATAAATGGTTTATTTCTTAAATCAAAATAATCATGTTTAAAACTTCATAATGTTTGTTCAGTCCAAAATTACAATTTCATCCATATCATTGAAATACCATTGAAATAAACTTCAAAGTTTTATCGTGATATGTTGAATGCAACAACCTATACCCTAGTAGAACCCTCACCGTACTAGAACACTTTAGACAAAAATCAGATTGCCTCACTCTGGTGAAGCTTACCTTCTGACACTCTCCTGGCTTGTGTAGGATTTGTTGTCATTGTTCTTATCTATAAAAATGAGAGAAATGAGAAGGGTGAGTTTTGTTACCAAAACTCATAAGTGAATCTCACCTAAAACCCCCTTCATGGAACATAAAAAAAACAATGCATGAAATCTTAAAATAGTAATATGCCAACAATCATGTCTAAAATCCCATAAACTCTTTCATACGTATATTCATACATATTCAAATTATCCTTTCGATAAAATAATTTCTCTAATACAATTTCTGCTAAATCACTTTTCCTCTTTTATATATGTATTTATATATTCAATTAATACTTTTATCATTTCAAAAGTAATTTACTTTATTCTCTATCATTTCTGAAATTATATAGGCTTAAAATCATAAATTCTCTCATACTTTCAAATGATTACTTTACCAATTCAAAAGTTATTTCATTAACTAACTTTTGTACCTGGTATAAATTAAACTCATAATAACATAACTCTTAAGAAACGAAATCTCTACTGTTACGCACAATATTTGTGACGTAACAAATCTCTGAATATAAATCTCTGGTCACAGTATGACAATAATGGGCACCTAATTAGGTCCCTTTCTGAGTACTCTAGCCCAGGCATACTTGATACCAAGGTTAAATTTTCCTGCCATTAACATACAGCTGTTCTCTATAGCTTGTAAATTAATTTGAAACTTCTTAAAACCGTTTTATTCTTAGAGCTTCTAATCTCTATAACTCTAAAGTTTGACCTTAGCATAATTGTGACTATAAAACCATACTTAGTGATTTCAAGTCCAGAATATGTATCCGCCAACTACTAGTACACGAAGATTCATGCTCTAAAATCCTTTTTTGTATGAAACTCTATATTATTTTTTATCCACAATAAACTCGTTATATTCTGAAAACTTAAATCCATTCGATTCTAAAAGCTAACCTTAACATATCTGTGACTATGGATCCATGTCCAAGGGATCACCCTTGTGGGCATTGTGATTCCATACTTTCATAGAGTATGTAGGTCAAATGTCTAAATCTCATGAAGATTCAAGCTTTAAAATTCTTTTAGTGATTAATCTTCCAAAAACACATTTCCTGTCAAACTTTTCATAATCTAGAAAACCCAATATTTTATTTCAAAATAGCAAAGTTTGCACTCTTAATTCCATTCTCTTCTCTAACTTTATATTTGGTCATAAATCTAAAATGTATACATACTTATCAAACTCTAAAGCATTTTGATCAACCTTATAAACATAGTTCAAATTATTAACTTTTCATAAACTAGGAAAAACTCAATATCATATTCTGAAATTACAAAAAAAGGCTAAAATCATAATTCCAATCTTTCTCTAAACTTCATATCTTAGTGTAAAACCATAACATAAGCATAAATCAATTCCAAAATCCAGTAAACAATTATAAAACCCTCTAACAGTTACATATATAATCAAATCCATATAAAACCATTATAACAAACATGGTCCCATGAGTTTATCAAAAATATATTTCATGCTCTAAAACCAATTCAAAACATATAAACCAGGAGAAATTTGAATCCTTATACAGTATTTCTCTAAAACCAAGTATTAAATTATATTTTCGTGAAAATAACTCTAATGCATAACATAAGAGTCACAGATGTGAACCTACTCACCTGGAGGGGAATAATACAAAACCCACACTGATACCTCTTGGGAGCAGAAATGACTCCACTATTGACATAGAGGCGGAGAATTTTAAATTAACCTCTAAAACCTCAAGAATCCTTCTTTAACAAGTTAGAAAGCTTCTCCCCTTAAGAAGCTTAGAGAACCACCCATAACCCAAGCAAACCTGAAGGGAATGAAGCAAAATCAAGAGAATAACGTACCTTTAAGCCTTAAGAATGATAGATTCGCGGTTAAACTTGAAGAAATGGAAGAAATTGGAGTTTGGAGGGTGAAAAAGGGTGGGAGTCGAAGTTTAGTGAGAGGGAGAGGAAGGAAATGTTTTTGAATGTTCTGAACCCAGAGAGGGGGTATTTATAGCGCTGAGAGCTCATCACTGAGCGCTCACCAGAGAGCGCAAACATTCATTCTCCTGGCTGCTCCAGCACTCACCTGAGAGTATAAAATATCTCCCTAACACGCCTTACTGTTTCGTGGACGCGCGCTCAGGAGCGCCGCAGCCTCTAAATGCTCCAGAATGATCTATCACTCATTTACATTTCTTACTTTTAAGTTGATAACTTTAAAACATAAATGTAAATAAAGGAATACCCCCATTTGAATTCAAATAAAATATTAGAAAAATCAAAATCCCAACAAATCAAAATCTCATTTTGGGTTTTAGTTCAAATTGAAAAATCTTATGATTTCGTAAACTTGCAAACTAAAAACGGAGTAATTAAGGGTTTCATAAAATTCATTAAAAATCTCTTTTCAACTCATTTTTTTTTAGAGAATAATTACCGGGACTTTTGGTCAGAGAAATAGCTCTAATATATAGTCCTCCAAGGGCATGTAGGGTCCAAGATAGGGAAATTTAGGACCCAAAACAGGTAAGGTGACTGGCAACTTTCTTTGTTTGAATTTTTTTTTTGACCTTTTATTTATTTTATTTATTTTTAAATCTGGGTATTACAACCACCTCCTTCCAGGAATCGCCACCGTCATCGCGCGGCCATCACCACCCCATACCACCGCCCCTCAAATCTCAAGAAAAACATGGAATGGCATGAGCAAAATCAGCTTTAACTCAAGACTAGTAATCATAATGAGAAAAGATCAAAACTCTAAGACAAGTCCAACAATTACAAAGAAGCAAAAATCACAGCTCCAAGTTCACATTTCACATTCCCCGAAGATGGTGGTAGTGGTGACGGTGGAAGGAACTTGGTTCTCTGCACATGCACTTGAGACGCGTGCACTGGTGACGCACTATGGCGGCTATTTGCGGAGGTCGCGGAGGTCATGGAGTGGCAAAGGGAGTGGGTAGTGAAATTGGAAGTCCATGATGATGATTTCTTTCAAGACAATAATAATTATAAGCACAAACGCAGGAAGTTGCATGGCTCCTCATCAACTTTTTGGTCTATGGTTTGATCAACATGGATGGAAAATGTGAGGTGGTTGTTGGTTGGCAAGGTGGTCACTAGAGGGAGTGAGGGGTGGATATAGATGGACGGGAGAGAGAGAGAGGATGATGAGGAAAAAGATATGGAAGAAACAAAGTAAAGGATGAAATGGTAATTTTGTTTTTATTTTTAATATAATATTAAAATTTTAATGAGTCATTTTTTCCCACCATAGAATTTGCCTTGAAACTATTATTATTGTTTTCTTGTTTTGCCTTGGGTTATACATAATTCATATAAATGGTTTTCTTTAATGTAAAACTAGCGTTTTGACAAGCAAAACATGCTTTTCAATCTCTACCTTCTTTCATTTTTAGTTTAAATTGAAACACTTATTATCAACTATATAATCATTATTATACACTTCAAATACCATTAAGCCACAAGATTTATCAAGTGGTGATGGATTCGGATAGTATACAAGAGGTTCTAGGCTTAAACATGTGATCAATGTAATTTTTAAAGTAACAAAAACACATTCTCAAATACTATTTATTATTTATTTTTCTGATAAAAACATATAGATTGATGTGTTTATTGTTCAATCTGCTAGTATATTAAGTAATAATATATATATTTTTTAACAAATTATATTTTTCTTGAGATTTGGTGAAACTTATCCTAGTTCCCTCTATTTGTAAAATTTATTTAAAAGGTTATTGAGTTTATGTAATAATTACACCCCAAGTTTATAAAATCATTACATTGTTCTCTCTTCTATCACAATAAATAGTATATCCAATGGAGGTCATTGTCACTTAAATAAATAAAGAAAAAACTAGAGTGAATTTCAGTAAATTGACCTCCTTGAGGTTTCAATGTAATTTATTCTACTTTTTTGGCAGGGATGGACCCAGGTTAACAAAGGTGGAGGCCTATGCCCCACAAAAATTTTAATTTTCTTTAGTAATTATATACATAATTATATTTTTACCTCCATTATTTTATTGAGTTTGACCCCATATCAATTCTAGATGAGATAAAATAACAAAATATAATGCAGTCTATTTATTTTTATACTAATGAATTATTCTTGCCTCATTGTTTAAATTTTTTAGATCCCTCATTGTTCTTTGGTACGTTCCCTTTCAGCATTTACAGTATATGTTTTTTGAACGTTATAAATTCAGTACTTGTATATATAATAAGTCAACTAAAAGAATTACTATTGAATTTCCATTATTATAATTTTTTTTCATCGAAGATGTCCCTACTGTTGTGTCAAGATGAACTGATTTTCACGTTAATTGATCGGATCACAACCGATGTATGAAAAATTTAAGTTTGAACAGAAAAAAAAATCGAAACATTGAAAAAATGCGTTTTATGAAGATAATTTTATAAATCAATAAGGTTTCAATTGATTTCTGCCAATTGAAGATAATTATATATATAATTCGTCGTTTGAATTTTTTTTTTTTTAATCTTGGTGGTTGAGGTTTAGATCTGTTAGAAATATATGAAAAGTAAAATATTACAATATAATGATATTCATATCAAATAATTTATTTGGATCATTGATCAAAATATTATTTACAAACCAAAGTTAAATATTTTTTTTAATTAATGTTCATTTTAGTCTCTAATTTATATTTATGAGTTAATTTTATCCATGACTTTTAAAATGAGTTAATTTAGTAGTAATTGACATTACAAAATGTATATCATATTAGTTCCTCAATTCACTTTAACGATCCATGAATTAAATGGTGATAGGTAACTTTAAAAGATACATTGATATACCATATATCATATGAAATAAAATATAATTTAAAATAACTCATTTTGATGACTAAAATTATATAAATGAATTATTTAAATCTTTATTTCAAGTTATAAAATGATTCATTTTGTACAATTATAGATACCAAAATGAGTTATTTTAAACTTCACTCTACTTCATATGATATATAGTATGTCAATGTATTATTTAATATTATACATTAATATTTAATTGATAAATATTAAATAAAAGTGAAATAAATGATTAACTTGACTGATATATTATAATGTCAAAAAAATTAAATCATTTTAAAAGTCATTGACTGAAATAACTCACAAATGTAAATTTATAGAATAAAATGAACATTAAATTTTTTTTTCTTTGACCCAATGTGTGTTCATTAATGTTAATTATTTTCATCGCTATTTTTTTTTCATGATTTTCATCGTTGTTGAAATTGTTTCACGGACTTTCTATGATTTAGTTTTTCAGCCTATTGGGCTAAAAGTAGTATTGATGTTATCAACGTAGCCCAATGATATTTTACTAAAACTAAACACAAAGAGAAGTTCAGACACAGGCCTTTTTCATTTTTCTCCAACCCAATAAAACGCCTTTTCATTTTCTTTTTGGTCAGGATACAATTTTCTGGTAACTAGGAGTGAGATGGTCGAACAGTTGTCTTGCTAGTATTACCAGCTTATTGAAGCATGTATAAGCCCATATAGTCATGACCAAAAAAAGGCCCTTATATCTTTCAAGTATGTCTATCTTTCAGCCCTTTATTCTCATCCAAATCCTCTTCGTAGTACTTCTCCAGCAGGAAGAAAATGATTTTAGTATTTGAAAATATTTTATTAATGTTGGTATTTGTTATACAATAAAACATAGTTTTCAGACTTAGCTCATGTAAGACCTCAAGTCCACTTGTCACTAGGCAAATGTATTACGGCTTTATGGTCCCTTAGGACCCAGCCTTTTTCTTCATGGATGGTTTTGGAGCTGGTGAGTTTTCTTGGCAAGGTTCCTCAATGTTAAAATAGTATCAAAACGATACGATTTTGGTTTAAAGCCCTAACCCCCTTTAAAACCCTTTTCCTTTGGGTTTCCTTCCCCAAAATAGAAACCTAGCCCTCTCCCAATGTCTCTTCCACCCTCTTCATTCTCAACCCCACTCAATCTTACCTCCTCCAAGTTTTAAGATAAGAGTTTTGTGATGAATTATGCTTTCTTTCTCACTATTTTTCATGTTCTTGAGTGGTTGTGGTGTTTCTCATTGTTGTCAAATGAGGGTACTCCTCAATATTCAAAGAGTTAATTTAGAGCTGTTCTAAAGTTGTTATAGATTATTCATGTGTCATATTACTTTACAACAATTGTTAGTGTCATTCAAAGCTTTTAAGGTTAAGTTGGTAGTACCTACACACTCCCAACCCCAAATGGTAAGTGGGTTTAAATTCATTACCTTATTTTCGATCATTATGATTATGTTTGAAGTATTACTATTGCTAAATATGAATTTAGAGGTGAGAAATATGTTATAAATATGATTTTTCAAGTTATGCCAAGCCTAAAAAAAATTATAATTATAATTATAGCATGAAAAATATGATTCAATAAAACCATGGGATCATAATTGGATTGTTGCATGCCATGAAAAATGTTTTATATATTTTTGAATAAATTCATTGGAAAATATATGATTTAGCCAGTTTGGTAAAATTGTTAAACATGTGTTAATGGATTTATGATATTCCTATGTTTTCAAGATTTGAGATTTCAAATTATGCTTTTAAAGTATCAAGCTAAGTTATATTCGAAAAATGTTGAGTATAGTATGATGTAGCTTTCATGAACAGAGTTGTTATGATTCTGAACTACCACGCTTATAAAGTCATGTGATTATGAAATACGATTTTGGAATTTCCAAGTGTATAAAAGCATGTCACCTTGAGATAAAATTTTAGAATTTCAGTTTTATGATATTGAAAATATGAAATTTAGTATGATTCATAATAATTACCACATATTCTGTGGGATTTTGAAACCACAATGCTTGCAAGTTGATCATACTTTGGGCATGATTTCATAGCCACAGTTAAAGTCAAATTATTAGAGTTATATGAATTTAAAGCTTAAAGAGTTTTCATATTTATTCAATTAAATACAAGTTAGTTTTGAAATATGAATTAGAGAGAAATAGAATTATGAGTCAAAATAGTATTATCGTTAACCTTGGTATATCATGTTGCACACGAGGGGCAATCACCTTTTTTACTCAAAGTACAAAGACGGACCTAGTTAGATGCCCATAACTTGTCCACAAGGGAAGCGGTCGTGAGGGACCATTTGCTATTAGAGATACTCATGTTCGGGAGGACTGAGCATAACCTTTTTAAAATTTAGAATTTTGTTTTTTTCCTAATTCCCTAGAGTAATTTGTATATATAGCTTTTGTGGATTACATGATTTGCTAATTATGAAATTGTAAATGTTTTTCCCAATATAGTTACATACATAATAGTAAAAATGTTTTTGCCAGTTGCGTTGCATGTATCCAGTATGTATGGTTGTTGTTGTCCCATGTGGGTGATGTATGAGAGTTCACTCACTAAGTCCGTTGACTCACCCTCTTCTTTCCTCCTCATAGTTATAGGTTCAGTTTTTGCTCAATCACCATTCAAGTAGGCAATTGTTCAGTTGTGAGTTTTACTTTGTAGTAAGGTTTAGTCTAGGACATGTTAAATTAGAGTGCTCCATATTATGCGTGGTGAGCTTTACTATGTATTTATTTCCAAAATATGTATGTACATCCTTATGGGATTTCCAAGTTAAGTATGAATTCAGATTGGAGATTGTGATTAAGTTTATGTACCAAAACAGTTATGTATTCATATTTTGGTTTTAAGTATTAAACCGATTTTCAAAATTATTTGTTTTAAAGTACTTTAGTTTATGAATTTGAGTATCATGTTTTAAAGTGAGAAATTAATAACGATTTAGACGAAATTATGTTTTAAGTATGAAAATCACAAAAATTCATACATTTAGTAAGTTATATTACTCAGAAGGCTTATATGAGGATCCAAACCCCCACATGTTGATCACGTTCCCAGGTCGGGTCATGACAGTCGGTAATCGACTTGGTCAAGGTATTGATCAATGGATCATTGGTTTAATCGAAGGATCACGGTTAAACCAATATTATTAATTAAATATATAAAATTTTATAACTAATTAACAATTTAACACATTTAAGTGGTAAAGTAAATTGAAAAAATCATCAAATAATTAGACTTACAAGATTATCATAAATTAAATTATACAAAATTGAAGAATAAAAGTTAGAATATAAAAAAATTGAAAAAACCCTAGTGCCCTTGTTTTGTCATTCAAAATGAGTGCTGGTGTCCCCTTTTTACAAAAATTTAAAAGAAAAATTAAGTTATAGTGTTGCATAGGAAACCCACTCCAAAGCTATTTTGCTATTTACATAACTAAAAATAGAAATCCTATTCTAACCCATTGTACCCCCATCCTTTTAATGGTTTCACCTACACAACTCTTCTATCTCTAAACCCTCACCACACACGACTCTTCTTTTTCCCATCCCTTGTCTACACATCCCTTTAACGCTCGCGCCACCACCCACACACCCCTCTTTCACACCACCGCACTATCAACCTAACTGAACCTCTATCAACCACAGCCATTGAACCCAGACCTCACCTTTGTCGTGCTTTGTAGTCACCACCAATCCACCCATTGAGCCGTGTAGGTAGTGGCATTCTGCAGTAAGTAGCAAAGTAGTGTGATGGAAGATGTGGTTCTTTTGACATGTTCTACTACAACCTTCTTCTATGCTTCTTACCTTTTATCATGACCTTCCTTCTTCTTTGGTCTTCTATCTTTTCGATGTTGTTGTTGAATCTGGAATGAAATAAATGATTTTAAAAAAATAGTTTAACTTAGTTCGGTTTTATGAACTTTCTAGTCACTGGTTTTATGCTGACAGGTTAAGTTACACCAAGTTATTTCTATTCGATTGCAAGGTGATTGAGATTCTAAAGTTTTGTTTGCAGTTTGATGAATTGATGATGATAGGTTTCTCTTGCCCCTTCTTCTCTGCTCCATCTTTTTATTTTATTATTTATTTATTTAGTTATTTTTATTAGCTTGTGTCAATGAGTTTGAACAGGGTATTTGGCTCTGTTTTGTGGACAGCTTTCTTTTGTATGGTTTGATTGTGATAATGGTGGGTTACCCCTTGAACCTAGACGGATTCTTAGATGGAGAATGATAAGTTTGGATATGATCCAAAATCTTATTCCATACAAATTTAATCTAATGGTTAAAATTAAATGTAATTAAAATATATGTTTATATTTTATTCTATTTTATTATTTATAAAAAACTCCTTTCCCAATAATTTCTCCATTTTATCCCTCTATCATTTCTCTTAGATTCTCACCTCATCCATCACCCTTCACAACCCTTGCCCTTTCCTGCCCATTGAAGCCTCACCACCTGTCTGTTTTTCACCTTCGCATCCATGGCTGTAAGTGGTGGAGTGAAGCCTTTGAAGTGATTGAAGAGGAGAGCCACTATCATTTTCCATGACTTCCTTGCGTTCCCCTTGTCGGCACCGATGACTTCCTCTCACCTCACCCATGACTTCCTTGCGTTCCCCTGTCCTTCTCCAGTGCTGGATTGAGCGCCTCTCCCGTTGCGTCCTCAGCAAGATTGACTACCTCATCACTGAACTGAAACTCTTCCCTTACACTACACACGTCTCATGCGCATTATGATTTTGGATTTCAATGAATGATGCCCCTATAGCTGTTTGTCTTTATCCAAAGTCTCGAATAATAAAACTTAGCAGATAAGCACAATGATAAGTGGACTGAGGAATTAGAAATTTAGAGAAAAGACTTCAAAAGATTAAAATTTACTCATGCACTTCAAAAGATCAAAATTATGTGGGGGAGTAAATACCCTTTTCAGAAACCCTTTTATTGGATACAAGTTAAAGTTTGTTCTTTTTGTTTCTGGGTATGTTGGTTTGATTTTTTGTCTGGGTGGGTTTTGTTTTTTCGTTTCTTTTTTGTGGTGATTTTGATGCAGCCATTGAAGTGTGTAGGCAGCAAACATCAACGGAAGAAGGCCCTGTTTTTGAGGTGATCATTCCCATCAAGAAAAGGGCATCACCTGGTTGTGATGAATGTGGCGCAGCAAAGGATTGAAAAAGTTGTGCTCTCTGTGTTTGCTAAATGGCAAAGTGTCAAGCAACAGAGAGTGAAAGAGAAGGGGAGGTAGAGGAGAAGGGTTTAAAGTAATTGTAATGTAAATTTTTATTATTATTATTCCATGACCACATGGTCACAAACCCAACATTCCCAACATAAGAACTCACCCTTGAGCCTAATCTTTGGTGCTACCACAGAAGATGTAAGATACTTTTCTCTTACTTTTTTTTTGTTGTTATTTTTGCGCTTGTGCTTGCAATGTGGATAGGGTGGAAGTCTTGGACATTCGTCACTAATCTTCCTATGATTTTAGGCTACTATTTAGTAATAAAAGTTAAGATTTTTCAGAAGTTTTTAGCTAATTCACTTTTTAGCTAATAAGGAAGTTCACCTATAAAAATATCTTTAGTCCTAACAAAGAATTTACTTATATTATTATTATTATTATTATTATTATTATTATTGCCATTAAATATCTAATAATAATGGAAATATTTTAATCTATTTAAAAATATATTTTTTAACCAAAATATTTTAGCCTATTTTAAAATATAATTTTTAATATATTTATAGTATTTTGATTTATTTAAGAATAGGCGTTTTGATTTTTAAAAATATTTTATAACAAATAGGCATTTAGATATTTTAGGTTAAGACAGATTTTTAAAAAAAACTAAGACTATAAAAAAAAATCTATGTTAGATAATAAGTTAAACTTACTTCATTTTAAAATAAACCAATTATTTAAGTTAAAGGCTTTGATTTTTAACCTTTAGCTTTGCGTAGATGGTGAACAATTCAATTCATGAATTTCAGAGTGTGCTCCATGATTGCAGAGAGTGCTCCCAAACTCTTCTTCCTTTTGTTCGCATGATCCAAAAAGCTTGAGAGATTTTTTGTCTGTTGGCTACCACACAATAATAATAGGGTTGGAGTGAGGAAAATTTGATGTAAGCTAAGGGCTAAATAGTCTTTAGAAATTACTAAAGGGGTAAAAAAAAAAAACCTGTTGCAATAGGTTATCTTGATGGCACATTGAACGTTCCCGTCTTTATGAGGAACATCGTAAACACTTCACAAACGTAAATCATACGATGCAAATGAGCAAACAAACACCATTCCGATGCAAATGAGTCAACTCTTGACCTAAGCTCATGACAAATGGTAGAAATTAATTTTGATATACTGATAATATATATTATTATTCAGTAGAAATATTTATTTAAATAATTTTTTAATATCATGTAAAATAGTTGATTACTATGATTGATATATTAACAAATTAAATAATTATGTAAAAAATTTATATTGCCAGTGTGTTGAAGTTAAATCTTTAATAACATTGATAGATGATAAAATCACTATCACGAAAAAGTGGACGGTGCCAGCAAATCTTAGCTGTATGCAATGCACTATGGTCTACAATCCAAACTCTCGGACACAAATATATGGTGAATTTGTCTGTTCTACTTTTTTTGGGTCTATGCATTTTGTATATATATTCGGCTCTAGCCTAAGCGTCTAATTAAATTAACTTATTCATAATTAAAATTTTATGGCAAGTGTTTTGAAAGGTAGATACTTTTTAATTAAAAACATTAAGCTACTGATTTAAAGATGCACTAAATTTATGGAAAAATAACTTGTATATAGTGTTTTGATAGGTGATTTATACTTATATGAAATAATGAATAAATTTACTTATATATTGTTTATAGACCCAGATGAATTCTGTGTTGTTATTTAAGAGGATAATTAAATCTAGGCAAATTCTAAATCCACCTTTAACATTCTTTATTAATTTTTATTTTATACTAAATCTATTTTAAAATATATTTTTAAATTGCTTTAATGGATTTTATACTAAAAAATTATATTACGTGATTTTTTTTAAAATATCATATTAATATAAATACATCATTCAAATCCTACATATAAAAAAAAAAAAAAGACATGGACTGGGGTAATTTTTTGAGGATATAAGAAATTCATCGGGCAAAACAAATACAATCGGTGTTTCAGCACAGAAACCATATATAACTATCAAGGCAAAGGTTTTATACAGAAAAAAAAGTTTAAGTTTCGTATACTATATTGTTATTAAATCAAATTATCATTATTTATATGATTTTTTTAATAATTAATATTAGAATTAATCACTTTTACTAATATAATAATATATAATTAAATAATAATACAAAAAATTATCAGTGTACAGAAATTAAATTCTATAAATATTTGAAAAACAACATAAAAGTAAGAAATGATTAACCGACATAATAAATACTTTATACTGATATTAAACCAAAACTAATATTTTAATTTAGAATAACAACTTCGTAACAACTGTCAAGCGATCAACTATACGTGATTCCATGGTGTAATGGTCTGTAGTGGATGACGGAATTACAACAGTGATACGTGAGGCGTTAGATGAAAATTTAACAGACAATATCCGCGAGGATACATATATATAAAAAAATCCGCGAGGTTACAAATGCGGTGTCCCTTTAATAACCAAAATAAATAAATAAATTACACTCGTCTTTTTTAAAATTTATAAAATGGAACATAACTACATCAACTGACAGCTCATCTCTCTATACAAATTTTAAGTATTTATATTATAGTTTCACTTATTGGCAAAACATGATAATAAGTTTATCAAAATGATATTTTTGATATTAATTATTTTAATTAATAAAATTATAAAAATACAGCTTAAGCAGCAAGTACATGTATTTTTTATAATTTTATTAATTAAAAATATTTAATATCAAAATATTATTCTTATTAAGTTTATTAATAGTGTTATATGAATGGGGATGAAATTATAATATAAATCCTTAAAATTTGATAAGTAAAGGTGTGAGTGTCAATGACAAATAGAGGGATATGAGTTGTATTTTAAAATAAGAAGATGAGATGTAATTTATAAAAAATAAAATAATGATATTGGAACCCTTAAATATTTATTGAGATATTTATTTTTAAGTATTAAAATAAAGATTTAATTTTTCTAAAATAAAAAATTTCACTCTTAAATTAATAAAATAAAAAATTTTACTTCTAATTTTATTTACACAAATATAAAATCTCTTCACTATATTGTCTAAAGTGAGATGTTAACTTTATAATAAAAGACGTGCATATTTGTGTCGTTGTTGCTGAGACTGACAGCTAGATTTTGTGAGTTATTAGCTTAATCTATATTTCCTCACGGAAATTTCGTGTTCAAGAACAAGGTAGTTTCTTGGCAAATTGAAGGAAGAGACAGAAAGGGAGAGAAGGGTGAGTCTGGTAATTCACCCGCAGGAACTCTCATCCTTTCTCCTTTGCAGCATCACCAATTGCTGGATATTCATAACCATTTCCATTCTGTGGTTGGGGGGAAGGGGGACATATAGACGTCGTCGTTTCACGTGGGAGGTGGTGTCATCGAAAGAGGACAGTTCGATCTCGACTAGATTTTGCATTTTCTGTTTTTGGCTTCGCTAAGGTTAAGGTTCCTGAGGAGGTGTGTTTTGCATCTGCTTCTGTCTTGGCCTCTTTGGTATTGTGTTTTTGAAAGATAAAGAGGAACGCTTACAGCTTCAAGCAAGGTAACCACCTCATCCATCTCTTATATACATTTCATTTGCTGTGCTCTGCTTTTTTTTATAATCTAAATAAAAGAGTAAATCATTTTTATTTCGATATGGGATTGTGGATGCAAATTTTAATTACTTTGATAACTGGGATAATTAAATCAGATTTCATGTCGATAAATTTGTTAGTTTCCACAGTTAAACCCCATATAGATATGCAGATCATATAGATCGTCTGGCCTGTGTAAAATTTCGATTTAGTCCATACCAATCCTGATAATTGAAAACATTGGTTAATGAAAAACCTCTAGTCATTATTGGAAGTCTGAACGGAAAGACGCCGTTGGCGTAGCCGTATTTGTCAATGAAAATGAACCACACATCATGTACAACTTGCATGAAAGCTAAAGTAGTAAGAGTTCGATAGATTCAGACCATGTAATTATTGGCAATCAAAATCAACCATTATGTGATATAATATTTACAGGGCTTTCGTGAGAGGTATACAATAATTTCATTGTTTTTCTTAAAAAAATTCACATGACATTTTAGATGCTTGCATTGCAGGTATAAATTCTTTTTATTGTAATTCGTAATAATAAGCCATGACACCACAAAAAATATTTATAGAACATGTTTTTTATTTTTCAAAAATAAAAATACGGAAGAAAACTTATCTCTTTCAGGGATTTTCTTTTATTTAATTGCAATACATTGATAGTGTGAAAAAGTTTTACACATTCATCTAATCATAAAATGATACATCAATAAATATAGTTAATTTTCACTTCTAAGCTTGAAACGTCATACAAAAAGAGAGATTTAATTAGATAAAGTGTAAAACTTTTTTGTACTTTCACTGCATCAAAATTAATCTTTTTTTTTGTATTAAATAGATAGCTTAAATTTTCAGATATATACCATTACATAATTTTGTAGAAAGTAAAAATATGATCAACTAAAGTATGAATAGTAATAATAATTAATATACGATGATTAATGACTCTCTCAATTTTAAGTTTGAATAAATAAACAATTAAGCAAAATGCTCCTTAAAATAATGATAAAAGCTTATATATTTCAAACCTACAATTTCATGAGTAAGAGTAATTAATAAGAAAAAAAAAGTTACATTTACTTTTTAACTAGAAAAATTGTGTATGGAAAGAATATTTTTGTAATTTACAACTTAACAAGACTACAATAGTGTAAAATCTTATCTAAACATTTCATCTAAACCTACGTGGAATAGCTTATCCAAGTCACATAATAGAAGGAAACTATAGAAATATGAGATTTAATTCAATGCTGGAATTAAATTGCCAGAAAGAGACAAAAAATATATATATATATATATATATATATATATCCTTTTACTATACCCGCGTCCGTATGATTAGTAAAACAGGCACCAAGGTTCCAGAGCATTCGATGACTTGATTTTATATTCGTTTGTGCTGTAGCTAAGCATAAACTGATGTGTGCTAACATGGACAACACTTGTTGCCAGTCTCTCGGGATGACAAGAAATTCTCTCGCAGCTGCCACCTCCTTTGCCCCGTCATTCAGCTGCAGCCCCTTGTCCTTGCAGGTCTCTGGTGACTAATAATAATTCACCAGCACGAAGAGAGCGCAGCTATGTCTCTTCAGCAACAAGAGAATTGTGGGAGCGTCTTTGATGCAGGTTATAAAGCCGATGTTCGGATTAACACTGATCACGGTGGCATTGTTTACTCTCATTCTAACATTCTTGTGAGTTCACGCATTCCACTTTATTTTGTGTAATAGTATGATACCAATCCTGTTTATTTGATATGCACATGTATTATGACCGGTGAGTTCCATTAATATCACTTAGTCAAAACTTGTGTGATCTGCATCTCCATGGAATACTGATATTCTGTCATTAAACATTTAAAACCAAGTTCTATCTTTAGTTGTCATTAAACATTTGAAACTAAGTTTTATCCTTAGGTTATGTGGATTGTTGAATCCATTCTTTGTGGAGACGTCAGACATCTCACCTCATAGTTCATACCATATTAATAACAGGCAATTGCATCTCCGGTAATGAGAGGCATGCTGAAGCAAGCAAATCGCCATCATAGGTGGCGATCAATCTCAATCTTAGGGGTTCCACATGATGCAGTTCGAGTTTTTATTCGGTTCTTGTACACTTCATGGTATGTTTAATCCCTGAGTCATTCTTAAAAATACCAGAATGTTAGTTTAGAAGTCATTAACATCACCCATACTTTGGGGCATGGCTGGATCACATTCTCTTGAATTTTGTATGCTCAAACTGGATGCAATTGCTCTTTTGATCTGTTCAAGTCCTTTGATTCATTTCCAAAAAATTGTAAGGAATATCAAGCGGTCATGGAGTTCCTGGCAAGCTAGATCAGCAAAACTTGTGTAGATCAATTGGAAAAGCAGAAATGTGAGATTGAAACAAATAATATGCTGTGGGGGGCAGGGTATCAATATATATGGATATAAGTTACAGAGTTATTGGTGAATTTCTCTCAAGTTTGCATGGATTTCGTTTGCACACACAAGAGAAAATCTTTCATGAGAAGATACGGTTTATACCTGTAGTGTGAGAGTGAGACCAAGAGAAATTATAAGTGAATCTATTAAGAAAGATTTATATTTCAATATTTTGATTGTAGACAGTTTACGACAAAACACTATGGCGTTGTTTTCCATGTAGCTGATCTCACTTAGTGGGAGAAAGCTTGTTTTGTTGTTGGTGACTCATCCTCATCCTAGTCCTGCATTATTTATATTTATCTATAAATGTGCTGAAATTCTATGTGCCTTTGTTTCGTAGTTATGAGAAAGAAGAGATGGAGGACTTCATCCTACATTTGTTGGTGCTGTCACATGTATTCATGGTCCCTCACTTGAAGCGGGAGTGTGAACAGAAGCTAGGGTTGGGTTTTCTCACCATAGATAATGTAGTAGATGTATTACAACTTGCACTGCTGTGTGATGCTCCAAGGCTCAGCCTCATTTGTCACCGTTGGATACTGAAAAACTTCAAAGCTGTTTCAGAGTCTGAAGGATGGAAAGCAATGAAGGAGAGCCACCCAATTCTAGAAAAGGAACTACTCGAATCCGTGATTGAAGAAGAAAATGTAAGTCTTATCTTTTTCCTCCTCGTTTTATCTTACACCCAGAAACTTTAATTAGTCCATTGTCTAATTGCCTTTGAAATTGAACGAACTGATAATTCAGAGTAAAAAGGAAAGGATCAGAAAAATGAATGAAAGGAAGATATATATGCAACTATACGATGCAATGGAAGCTCTTGTTCACATATGCAGAGATGGTTGCAGAACAATTGGTCCTCATGATAAAGACTTCAAAGCAAACCAGCCATGCAGATATGCAGCCTGCAAGGGGCTAGAATTGCTTGTACGTCATTTTGCTGGTTGCAAGTTGAGAGTCCCAGGAGGCTGTGCTCATTGCAAGAGGATGTGGCAATTATTAGAGCTACATTCCCGTCTATGTGCTGATCCTGATAACTGTAGAGTTCCTTTGTGCAGGTAATAATAATATGTTTATGTTTTTGTTTGAGAGTCTTACTTAATGTAGCTCAATCAACCACTTGAACTTTTGACAAACAGTTCCATTACTTGAACACACTCCTTTGTAATCTAACTGTCATGTTAACCGTGTGTAAACAAGTGTGAATTTCAGTTATATAAGTGTCGCATTGATATATTGCCTTCAGTGAGGGTGTACATTTATATAATTTCACATAACATTCAACACTTATAAAATTGAAATATATGTTTATTTACCCATAGTTTACCATATGTTGATTTGGGTATCTACAAACTATGATTAAAAAAAATTAAATTCTCATAACAAATTCTGTCTTTTCAGGAACTTTAAGCAGCGGATATCAAAACAAAGCAAGAAAGAAATCAGGTGGACAATATTGGTTGGAAAAATCTTGAGAACAAAAGGCATTGGGATAGCACCGTGCTTTCAGCAGCAATAGCCACGGCTTGTCGTGGAAGTAGGTTTATATATCGCAGCAGTTGATCCAAAACCAGCAAATTGTATATTTGTTGTATGTATTGTTTTAGTAATAAATCTTCAGAAAGGGTTCAAACCTTTGTAGTGAAAAGATTGAAGCAGAGGAACACTTTCTCCTCTTGCTTTTGTAGTTGTTTAATTTTTTTTCTTATTATTTGAACGACTAAATGTTTAATTTTGTACTCCAAAGAATTTGGACATGATTTAGAATGGACACAACTTTAGTTCATCAATGTACTTTCAGACATTATTTTGGTGTATAAATTGTTTTATGTTGTGAGAAATTGATCTCTGCCACCTTTATAAATTGTTTTACCTGAATTCTTGAAAGCTGCCATTGATTCAAAAAAATCTTAACAGATGAGACTGCAGCTAGATCAATTGCTTTTTTGGTGCACAGATCACTTATTTTGATTAAACTCATATATGGGATCCGGTTTCTGTGGACTAATTGTAGATAGCTCTTTTTTTATCTTTTATAATATTCTAAAAAACCTTTACGCTTGATGCCTGGAGTTGTTTGTGTTTTTTCAAGAATGTAGAAAACAAAAGTGCTATGTGAAAATTCAAAAGTGGACATCTATTGAGAATAAGGTCGGGAGATAAAATAGATGTTCATGTAAGGAATAAGTAATAACACGTTCTCTACTCTCTTCTCGTCTAACTTTTCGATTTAAAAGAGGATCCATAAATGGCAAAAGCATTATCGTGTTTGTTTTTTCCGGTACACGACCTCATGGTATATTTTAAAGGAAATCTTATCATCAGGACCGTTCAATTGGTGGTCGTAATTTTTGAGAGATGCTGCTGAGTTTTTGACTTTTTGTTCTGTCGGTTAGTCCTTGGTCATTTGAACATCTCTTGTTGAGGTTCGCTGCTACCCGTCGTATTTGCTATTAAATGGTGTCTCCGTCATTCACCTACTCTTTTGTATTTGGGTTTCACCATCAAAATATATAAGCTCATTTATTGTTGTGGTATCAACTAGAAACATTGTCCTCGTTCATGTATCGTGTTCAAATATATGATGTACTCCTTTTTTTATTTTAATGTTTTGAACTTCGAAAATAATTTGTTATTGGTGTACATTTAAGTAGTTAACTTTGTAAACGACCCTGATGAATGCTTCAAGTATTGTCAACATAGGCCATGTGCGAACTTATTTTCAGGTAGATTAACTGTAAATTTATATGGCCAAATATTAATTCATTGAAAAAGGGGTCCAATCCAATATTTGTAGTTAGAATACACGAGCATGGCTGCATGACCGACTTTATTTAATTAAGAAGAATTTCTATGACGGTTGCGCACCATTAAATAATAAAAGTTCTTTTTCTTAAAAATAATAAACAGAGTATGCAAATAAGGAGAAGGTTATGAAAAACTGATCTTTTTTAAATGAACAGTTAAAAGTGTATTTAGCATTTTAAAATTGTTTAAAAATACAGTATATATAGTTTGAATCCACATAACGTAGGACAAGTTACAATTATGAGAATGGTTCCTCCACAATTAGATGTGATAGATGAGAAAAAAATGTAGATCACACATATTAAACGGTGATGGAATAAGTGTTCAATTGGGTGTAGATTCACATTTAATAATTATTAAATGCGTGTAGAAAAACACATTATTTAAGTTTTTGAATAACACCACTGAAAAAAATTCATCCCCCTTCCCCTTTTAATTATGTATTTCTTTGTCTGAACTACCTTTGTCTTCGGGGATGGATCTTGGGCACACAGGAGATTTCACCTTCCCAATAATCCTTGTGTTGTCTCCTTTAGAAATAACCTGCAAGCCATGTCAATTTGGTTAACTGGGAGAGGCTTAAGTCATCTTTCCAAGTATTACTCTGAATGGGCGTTATTATCTCTTTCAATGACTCCTTAATCACTGATTCATATTTTGGTTGTGTACAGTCTGTTTCATACATTTGAAGAATCGTATATCAATTGTGCAATTTAGAGTGCGTGGGTACATCTTAAACGCTGGGTGTAGATAAAGTTATTGCCGATAAGCTGCTATTCATTATTAATAATTGATTCAAAAAATACATATATAAGAGCCTCTTAGGTAAAATCAAAACATCCTAAAATATGAAGAAGTGTGGAACTCAGGTCTAATGGAACCTACTTTGACTTTAGCATTCGTGTTGGAGTTGAAGAAACAAAATGATGCATCTCTTGCACCTCCCATTAGAAAATTCTTTTACGCTTCATATGACTTTCAATGTAGATGGTAATATGCACCTTAGCAGCCATTTTCTGTAAAGCAGGAAATTCTTTCAACAGCTTGTTGTGTTCTCTCCCCACCATGTTAAAGCGTTTGAAGTTCAATCTCAGAGATGGCTGTCCTTCTCAATTCACTAGTAGAATGGGATTTTTTGGAATTGCAGAAATCCTTTTCGAGTTTAAAACCAAATGAGCCTAATCCAGGAACGCTGGTAATCAACTTCAATTTGCAAAAACATTCATTTACTTTCACTGTTATTCTGAGAGACTATCACTTCTTTGTATTCACAAGACTAGAGGGATTAGCTTTCCTCATCTGAGCTTGTATCTTGCTTTGCATTGTACCTGTTGAGAACAGGTAATGACGCATTTGCAGCTATTCGGAAGGATCTGGCAGAACCAACAACAATTCTATCATGCATCCTTCCAACTTCTTTGCACACCAGATCCAAAATATTTAGAAAGTCTCTTACAATCATAAAAATTCTGAAAGGGTGGGCTTCTTCCTTTGCTGCATCCCCATGAAAGTATTCCGTTACTTCTTTCACAAGGAACAAAGCCTTTTTCTCATCAGCCTTAATCCTCACAATTTCATCCTCAGCATATTTCAGAAATAGCTTAGTGGACTTGAAGAAATTCCCTTGCATATCAGGCCTTTCACATTGCAATACCAATCGCACTTTATCAAGCCCTGTTTCAAGCTTTAAAACATAGCTGCTTAAGACATCCGAGTCCATTCCTGCTGCTTTTTTGACATTGCTAAGGTCTCTACTGAGCCCAGCCACAACCTGCAATCCTTGCTTCTTGAACTCATCCTCATTAAATTTGGAATCCATTTGGTTCTGAACACTTTCATCGTCTGCACCTTCAGATCTAATGATCTCTTGGACCACAAAGTGAAGCAACGTGGTCTTTCCATCCGTTCCTTTTATATCTGCAAGTTTTAGGAGTGTGTCCAGTTTGAAAGCTTTAGCATCACCTCTATTGGTGCCAACATTCATCCTGTTTCCTGTCCTGAGAACAGCTTCAAGTAGTTTTAGGAATAACCGGCTGTTCCTTAATTCATCACTTGCAGCCTGAAAAATGTTAACAGATTGGTTAGTTCCTCAGATACAGAAAGAGATTAAAAGATAATAAGGGAATGATCAAGCTAGCCAGACCTCCAGGGTTTGAAAAGACTTCCTAAGGTAGTTAACTTCTGAATCGAAGTTGGCTCTGTATAGCATAGCTTCAACTCTTTTAAAGGCAAAAGGGATATCAAGCACGGCTTTAAGAAATCTTTCTGCAGATCCAAGTTTTGAGAGGTCACCATCATAGTTTTTGAGTTTTATCTCTTCCTCTTTAGTAGGCGCCATCTTTACTAGGGTTTCCAATAGCTCAGCACCCAAACCTTCGGGATTCCCTGTTTCATCCAAAAACAGCATGATGTTTACAAAGTGGAATAACAGGATAACAGGATGTACATAATCGATGGTTCGGAGTAGAAACAAACAATATGTCAGGGAAACAACATATCTTCAGGTTTGTCACATAATTCATATATTCATCACTGATTCAGTAGACCAATATAAACTGGAAACACCGGCTGTTTAGTAATTTCAAACAATACAATTAACAAAAATAAAATTTGCTTCATGTTAATGTTCAAAGTTTAATATGAATTAACAGACAGTAACCATACGAACATGGCATTTAGAATCTTGACAAACGACAACAACACATTTAAAAGTGCTTAATAGAATAAAGGTTGGTTCCCAGTGGACTGCAACGGTTGGGAAGCATCAAGGAATTGGAAGATTCATACTTCTATTAGAAAAAGAAAGATAAAAATAGGGATGAAAAAGAAATGTGGTAAACTTAAAACTCACATAGAAGATAGGATAATCCATTTTGGATTAGAGGATTGAAGCAATAATTTTCTGATGATCTGGCTTTTACCATTTGTGAAATTCATGGCTCCCACAAAACTGGGGCGCTATTACTTTTAGAGGAAGCTTGACAGTTATAGCCCAAAAAGGCAAAGTTAGGTGGTTAGTGGATTGTTACGGTGATGGGCTGGATGATTAGATTGGCAATGGGAGAGATATGGAGTTAAATAACAAGAAGCCGTCATAGAAAGAAGACAACAAGTGTTTAATAGTGAATATAAAAAAGAGTTCAAAAGTGAATTAAAAATCTTTCTCAGCTTGTAGTGGAGTGAGAACCAGTGTGATCATATCATGGTGGATGTTTGGTCATTGTTTATACGTGTAAAGGACGTTTTATAACCATAGTAGTATTACTTATGAGCTGGATTTGATCTTTTCCACGATTTGTAATTGACAGTTCCGAACTACCTAATATTGCAACTCCCTTAAAATAACATAATGATGCACATGGCATGATGATGCTGTTTAGACATTTTTCATATTCGATTTCATATGCAATGATGATGACGTTTTGTTTAAGGTCTCTAGCTATGCACCATGCACTCAGTTTCTTATATGATTCATTCTATTTGCATAGTTGGCATACACTGCCACGAGTAGACTTTTATTATATGACTCCCAAGTCGCAAGCTTTTCCGTCTTATAGACAGACATAAAATATATTACCATATTTTATAAAATTACATTTTTGTAGGTGATACCAAATACTACTTCAACCACAAGGGAAATACTGCACGTTTTTGCAGTGTGTGCACATGAACCCGGGACTCAAAACTGTACATCAGGGTTCTAGAAAGTAGAGAGCCCAATCACAAAACGTAACAGAACCATGAATGAATCACTCACCCACTTTTTGTATATATTAACGGAATTGGAAAATGACATAAACATGTCACCTGTCGTGCAAATCTAAAATGGGGAAAGAATGAAAGAAGCAGCATACCATCTAAAAGGGCTTGGAAACCTCATCTCTTGTCACATTCAGCGCCCTCAGCAGTATGGCTATGTTCTGGGACTTCTTGGGTCCAACACCCTGTTCTCATGATCAACGGCGGATGGCAGAACCGGTTTCCTAGGAGGTTCTTTAGGAGCAGAATTAGTGGCATTGCACCCAAACAGGGACTCCATCATGTCCTCATTCAATCTGAAAGTGAAAACAAAAACAAACAAAACACCATAAATGAATGAATTGATATTAATTTAGTTTCAGAGTTGTATTGTACTACTAGAATTAAGCACAAAAATGTAGGAGTTGTACTCACTGAAAGGAGCTTGATTTTAACTGATCCCACACTGTAGCACGATCAGAGGTAGCACGGACCTTATCCCAATGCAGAGCTCTTAACTTGGGTTTCGCTCCTTCCGTCTCATTGGCTTCTTGCCTCTCGGAAGAAGAGCTCACACTTTTCTCAACTTGCTCTGAAGAACCTTTCCTCACAACACTAGTAGTAACACCAGAAGAAACTGCACCTTCGCTTGGAGACCACGATTGTTGCTTTCTCGATGCAGAAGAGGACGAAATGCTGACCGCCGGAGACGCCGTTTTTCGCGGTGGTGGCGGAGGAGGAGGAGGAGGTGGCGGTGGCGGCGGCGGAGGAGGAGGAGTGTTGGTGGTGGTTGTTGACTGGAGATGCGTCAAATTCGGTCCTGGAGGAGGTGCCGAGAACTTTGGCCTTCTAGAATGTCCTGAAGCCACTTTCTCATCAACATGATCATGATTTTCCCGTGGTGGTGGCGGTGGAGGAGACGGCGCCGGTGCCTTCTTTATAGACGGTATGATCATATGCCTCACGTCCGGCGACGGAGCCGAGAATCGAGACTTCGGTGAAGTCCTCTTCGAGAACGGAACCGAAGGAGGCGCAGGAGAATGAGCCTGAGCCTGAGCCTGAGCCTGCCTCTCTCTTCGCCGGCGGCGCCGCCGCAGGGCTACCGTTAGAAAGATAACTCTGACGCGAGACCGGCGTATAATACCCGTCCTCGTGGCTGAGCGACGAGTTCTGCGGCGAGTGATACGCCGTCTCGCGGCTCTCCTCGTCGGACGAGGACGACGACGACGGAGACGCCGCCGGCGGATAATTCCCGTCGGGAAGCTTGGTCAGCGGCGGCAAGGGCTGCAGCTCGGGGCTGGGACGGTACCGATCCGAGCGCTTAACGGAGTTCAGCTTGTGATATGGCGACCTGATTGGCTCAGTCGCGGATGTGCGCGTGGGCTCCACGGTGCCAATGTAGAGGAAGCTCGACGGTGGTTGCGCCCTCGAATCGTCAACGTGATTCCTTTGTGAATTCCCACCCACCAGCTTCTGCGTGTCCACCTGTTGCTTCGCCCTGTGCTTGTACAGGAAAAACGCCAGCGCAGAGAGCATCCCAAGCGTCACGATTATCACGGAGATCGCAATTGCGACCTTCTTCGTCCCCTTGGTCGGTTGCGTCGCCGTCGGATTCGCGATCGTGCCGTTGGAAGGAGTTGACGGCGTGAACTGACTCTGATCCGGTGGTGGCCCCGCCGGGAACTCGTGGAAGAACGGAATGTTGGCGTCGGGAGAGGGCGGAGTCTCCGGCAGCGGTGGCGGTGGTGGCAATTGTGTGGCGGCTGGCGGTGGGGCGGAACCCGCCGGAAAGAGCGGCTGGTGCAGGATTCTTCTTGTAGTGTGAGATTCATTGGAGTCCCCTTCTGCGACGGATAGAGACAGTGGCAGTGAGAATACTGTTATGGTAATAAAGAAGCTCAAGTGACGAACATTCATGCTGAATTTGCGTGGGTTTGGGCGTTCTGTTTCGCCCAATTCATGTCTGGGTTTAGTTTCCGCAAATTGCTCTCACCTCGAAAGAATAGAGAGAGAGAAAGAAAAGTGAGAGTGGGAGGAAACTTCTTTTGGCTGTAAGATCTAGATGCTCGAACAGCTTCCGTCAGCAGGGCCGCACTTTTATTTTTTTCTTTTTTCGTATATATTTTTGTATTCTTTTTTGGTCATTTGGTGTCATCGTCAAATGCAATTTTTCCTGGCTGGAATAAATAAAGGCCATATATGCTGATGGACTATTTTTCTATTAGGGGGAACGAAACGTGGCAGTGTTGAGTGCTCTTTGGTGTTTCGTTTTCAAATAGATAGATGTAGTCATGCAGATATAATATATATGAAGGGTAATATCAAAGAATTGGTACGTTTGTCTCCTTTATATTACATAAAGTAACTCAGGGGGCAAGGCACAAATTCCATTTTTGATGCCGTTATATATTTCCTAGGCTCTGTTTGCATCACTCTTCGCCACCGAGTCTCTATCCCGTTGCCTTTTATCTTTTATCAAGGAGTTGTTACATTCGTTATGTACATAATATCATATAAATTATATTTTATTTATTATTAAATAAAATATAAATTTTATTTAAATATAATTTATATATTATTTAATAATAAAATATATGAGTCAGATACAATATTTAATATATAATAAATATAAATAATATTTTTTGAATAAAGGTTTATTTTAGTTCTTGAAATTATATATGTAATTCATTTTAGTCCTAAAAATAAGAAAATATCATTTTAGTTCTAAAATTTAAAAAGTGATTCAAATTAGTCCTTATACTTATTTTTAAGGGTAAGTTGAATGAACAAAAAATTAAAGTGAATTATTTTTAAAATTTCAGGAATTAAAGTGATATTTTTTATTTTAATGACAAAAATGAATTGCATGTAAAATTTTAAGGATAAAAATAAATCTTTACTCAACATTTTTCTTTCTTAGACTAAGTGATTGCTTGCCAGTTCCAGGTCCATAGAGCTCATAATTGTAGTCAAATAAATAATTTTACGGCTTAATCTATTTATAAAATGGACGAAATTGGCCCGTATTTTTAATTCTTATGGACTCATGCACAGTTTTTCATTTGTCAAAGAATTCTAATCTATTCAATATTATATATGTTATTTTCAGGACATTATTAATAAGTGAACTAATCCTCTTGAGATTAGATCTTTCTTCAAAGATAAATCTCTTGTAAAGGATTTCATACATATTATTAGAAATTAAATATATAACAAGATGTTTAAAAGGTCTTGTTAGCTATTTTATATTGTTTTTTTATAGTGACCAATTTGAGATTTGTTGGAGAGATATTCATCATGTGGTCCAACTCTACAAGCTCGGCCATAAAATATAACCAAAATGCAGCTAAGCATATTGAAAAATTTAAGAATTTCACTCCATGATAAAAAAAAATGACACCGCTTGCAATTGTTTTAATCGGTGTTGTTAGAGCATTAATTTGAAAAGTGTGTGTGTGTGTGTGGTTTTTTTACGGAAAATATATGAAAATATTATTTATAAGGACAAATAAGGTCCAAAGAGGCCAGAGAAACAATAGATGTAGGTGCACCTTTCATCCACACTGAGTTTGGTTTAGTAAGGGCAATCTTAACTAGCTCATGGGCCAAACAATTTCCACCTCTTGTTCGAGCTGGACACAATAGAATACTAACTATAGACAATTATATTGGAATTCCAACTGTGGTTGATCACGTTGCAGAGGACTGATCCCTTCCTCTAGAATTAATACAGGTCGGTTTTTGCATTAATTTTCTCTATGAGTTTATGTTTTGTTAATTTGTCTCCCAAGGTTAGTGATTTAGTCAATTGGACAGTGTGATTATTGGTGGGGGTCCTTAATTAGGATAATAAACACAAGCTTGTATACCAAAAAAAAGACGACTAAGCAAATGCTCATCATTAATAAGGTCCGCATACGTTGGTACGTTTGATATCTCCATTTTCAATTTTGAATAGAAAGGTTACGGTTCACGCCTTAATACTTAACAAACCCTCAGGAAATTTGAAGCATTGCGGAATGCATAGAGTGTTACGTTCTCAGCCGAGTTTGTTATTGTGGACTCATGTTTATGATTTATTGGAAGAAATCATTTTTCTCCAAAACCTAAACACATGTTAGAATCACGTGAATAATTTTATGGTGGTTGCTCGGTACCGAGGTAATTAGAGGTACCAGAAGATTGTTGCGTGGCACAATCAAATGTAGACACATGACATTGCTGTTCCCTATTAGGTCAGACCCACTTAAAATTATTTCTTTCATATTTTATTAGAGAAAGTAGCATTTTAAAACATGAAATACAGCTTCCTCTACACATGATCTACAATACGGTACTTATTCACATAATACACCTAAATTTATACTTTCTGAAATAATTCAAATCAAATCAATAAATGTCCAAGAGCCCAAACTTAAGAATCCTAGCCCCAAATTGCATAAGAACCCTAACGCCCAAATGCAGAAGACCACGCGAAGCACTCGCGGTGGAGGCGTGGAAGAGGAAGGCAGGCTGACGGCGTCGAAGGCCAACCCGAAGCAAAGGTCCCGACGACGAAGGCAAAGGGTGACGCGGTCTAAGACCACGCAAAGAGATATCGTAGCGCGAAGAAGAAGCCCACACCACATGTGCAAGTTCCGCCCCGGCCCATCAAAACCCGCGCATCGTCGAATTCCTCAGATGGCCACGCGAAGCACAAATTGGAAGTCACACAACGGAGGCTTCGAAGAGGAAGGCGCGGCGTCCCCAAGCAAAACTACCACTACGCGTCCTGAAATCCCCACAACAACTGGGCGAAGAACATAGTGGAAGGCATAGCAGAAGAGGAAACGCGACGCGAAGAATCCGGCGGCTTCGAAGTGGAAGGCACAGTGGTTCGATTTATTCATCTGGGTTCTTCATTATATCAATTAATCAGGTTCTTCTAGTCTTTTGTTAGAGATTTTTTCTTCATTTTGTTATTGATTTTTAAACATATGATGTTCATCTATTTATCTTTTTGGTTTTGATTCTAAGTTTGATTGGATTTTCATCAGTCTCCTGTTTCAAGTTGTATGATTGTGTTCATGAATGTTTGAGGAACTTGTTGAGTTATTTTTAAAATTTAGTGGGTGATGATTGTGTTAAAAAAAATTTAATTAAACTTAGGCGTGATGTAGAATGTTGGGGACAGCTCAAATGATAATAACTATGAGGCGCACGATGAATGCTTAAGTGAAGAAGAGACATCGGCTAACATTGATAAGAAGGGACAAAACAGAGACAATGATAATGAGTGTTTTAGCTTTAAGAGGATAACTGAGTTGACTAGTGAAGACATATGGGGCTTAGAATTTAATCCTAAAGGAAGCCTGTGAATTTTATTCCAAATATGCTAGGTGTCATGTGTTTTCAACGAGGATTCTCTGCTGGCTCTTTTTTTGTTGGTTTTTGTTGTTGTCTTCATTTTGGCTACGACTTTGGTTCTATTTGTAATTGATATTGTTTTCTTAAATTGTCGTATCAGTCATGACTAATATGGCTCATCCTTTGGTTTATATGTGGCGGGTTTGAGATATCATTTGGTTTGATAATGCACATCTCTAAGAAGGCTTGTGGGTTTTTAAGTGTGTCCTATGAATGTCATGGCTCTTTATGAAGCAATAGTTGCTTTTCCTGGAATAGTTTCTTAAGTTACTTTAAAATAATCTTATGTGAATCCCCTAAGTGAAAAATGATTTTTTTGTCTCAAATTGTTGGCTTCATTATTGCTCTAACCCTGTACTTTCATGGTTGGCGCGATGCTACACTTTATGTAGTTGAAGACTTTGTTACCATGGTGGGGTATGCACCCAAAAACGTCTTTAAGATTTTGAAGTTACTCATATATGGCAATAAGTGAGAGACTAATGTTACTTCTACCTTATATATCTTAATGTAAATTGGGCAAAAGGTAACCAAGTGAGTTGTGTTTGGTCTAAGTCCAAAAGTTCAGAGACCCTCATTTGTGCTATGGCAGAAATTGAAGGAGCTAATTTTAACCCTCTTCTTTTGTTATCCATCCATATAGAACTCAACTCTTTCCCTCTTTCTTATTGTTAGTAGGTACAAAATGTACTTTCCTGAAAGTGCTTCAGTTACCCTTTAAAGACGCGAACCTTAATTCATATATTAGGCTCTTTTTATCTTCCATTTTTATTTTCTACCTTTTTGTTGTGGTTGTTTTAAAACTAAAAATTTTCATAAATGAATGAGAGGTTTGAAGGGAGCAAGTATTCTTGATAACTAATGTAATTTTATCCATGAGTTTCTAATAGTTTTCTAGATAATGCTCACTTTGACATGGTCATGCTCTTTTGATTCCACTGTTATTTTATATTTGAAAATCATCAACTATTATATGACTAACTCTTATTCTGACTTTAACTCAATTTCTAGCAACCATAGCCCAAGTTGTTGAAGCTTGGTGAAAGTGAACGTTCTCTTATCATGTTATGGACATATGTCTTGGCATCAATTCAGTTACACTTTGGTCAACATATTTCATGTGGCTTGTGGCTTGATCTTACATTTATTGTCAATTTGGCTTGATATTACACTTTGGTTTTTATAAGTTTGTATACAATGCTTCTTCATATAGATAAAAGTTGTAATTTTACCCAAGGCAAATATATGAGTGTGTTTGTATATATGTATATGTATTGTTTTACATATGATATTTTATTAATGCCTTACTCAGATGAAAATTATATTCCAATCTTAATTACTTATATATTGAATTACACGTTGCAATTTTATCAACGAAAATGCAGACTATTCAAACATACTTGATTCATGGCACCACGGAAATTAAAAGAAGAAAATGAAATAATAATACATATCTAAATACACATTATTTTCTCCTCAAGAAAAGTAGACATGGCTACACAAATCCATACATGTTAGCTTTTGCTTAGCATTGATTAAGCTTTTGTAAAGTAAATTAAATGATAAAGCTCAATCAAAAGGACTACAAGTTCAAAGTCCCAAGTCATTATTCTCGTCCAACTCTATTGATCATTTTCAAACAGAAAGGGGATTTGCCTTCATAAATCAGGTAATAAAACGCCTTGTAAATGAAGTTATTTTTTTTATTTTAATTATTAATAAAAATTAAAAAGAAAAAAGAGAGAAAGTATAAATATTTGAAATATTTCAAAAAATTAGCTGTCTAGAATAAAAATGAAAAACTTATCAAAAAAATGAATTAAAGATTTAAACCAATAGGCAGCCAGGACTTGATTCTTTTCAGGCTTATAAAAAATGAATTAAAAATTCAAACAAGCATTTGATTCTCTTTTGGATTTACTCTATAATTAAACTTTGGGTTTAACTTATCAATAGCTCATGGGGATATATATCACTTCTTTCTTTCATTTGTATCTTCCCTGCACATCTTTCTTAGCTAACTGCAAAAATGAAACAAAAACCAATTCATCATCTTCCTCTCTACGCTTGCAAAGTTTTCCCTTCTTTTACATCACTACTTCTATTATAGTATAAACCATGACCAAATAGCCCCAAACTAACATTCCCCACCTAATAGCAAGTGATTAGAATTGCCTAGCAGTGAATTAATCAAAATACTATATGCACCCAAGATCCAAAACCAATAATAGAACTAAAATATCCATGTAAAACTGTGATCACATTCGCGAATTGGAGTACAACAATTCAAAAAAACTTCAAAATAATTGACTAAACCAAAACATTGTAAACATTGACAAACAACTAGAAATTCTATCCTAAGCTTTCACTAACGCTATTGCTTCTCTTCAAATTTCTTGTAGTTTTTGATAGTTGCATCAATGACTTTCTTACTTTTTTCATTGTACGGCTTCAAAACCAAATCTAGTGCAAGCTGCATCCTTGTAGCTTCATCCACCTAAGAATAAAGGAAGTTTTTTAATTAGTGACTTAAAGTTTTAACGAAAAAAAAAAGAAAATGAAGTGTGCTTATTCAATTTGAGTTTAGGCATCTTACATAAATGTTGTAGTTATCAGACAGCTACAATCAAGCATCCAAGATGCCACCCAAACACCACAGTCATTTCTGAATTTGCATTTAAATGAGATTAAAAGTGTATTAATGGAAATATATGAGTAATATATCTAAAGAATTTGTTAACAATAACTTACGAGTCATCCTTTTGTTGTTCAATCTCTTCAGCCTCAATAATTGCAAAATCACTTATTTTTGGCTTTCGAGTGTTCTTAAGATTATAAAAAGAATCATGTAAAAGCATTTCTTCAAAATATAGTGCCTCCCAAAGCGCCAAAAAAAAGATTAGATAAGTTGATAATAAATTAAATCCAATGGATTATAAAAGGGTTAAATACGTACAAAGCCAAGGTAATAAACATGAAAAATATACCAATTTTTTAATGTTGCGCTTCTTGACTCTTTTTGGCTGGGAATGACATAGAGTCAAGCAAAATGACCTGATGTTTTTCTAGGTCAACCACAACAAGGTACCAATGGATGTTTTCCTCATTCAGGTACAAAAATCTTTGAACACAACAAAAATTAGGCATAAGTTTTGATAAGATACCATCTATCTATACACACATATATTGTATAATTACAAATTATCAAGTAAATTTTATTACCTTTCGAAGGCATTCTACCTTTCCCATGAAATCACCTTGATAATATTCCTAATGGTATCAGGGATGTCGTCCAAGATAATCCCAATTGCTGCAAAAGTAGGTTAACTTCAATAGTTGCAAGTGGTTAAATACTACAAGTTAATAAAATCTAAAAGCACATTACCGAAACAGTTATTGAAGAAACCAAACTGGTAAAGAATTGTGATTGATCTTTCACTATAAGTTAGATTACAAGCAACTAGATTGAGACCTACACAAATGAGAAAAAGATAAATATCTAGACATGTCATATCATTTCTTCCAGCAAATAGTTACTTACATCTTGGTCAACACATTGCTTAGGCATCAGAGTTTTGAGTGTTGCACGATATACTTCACCCATAATTGCTTTCACTAATACTTCCTTACTATAATAGATAGTTAGTACATATTAGCTCAACGTGTATGCATATATTCTTATTATCATATTTATATGAATGTATGAAAAGGCATTAAAAGAAAAAGTAAGGACCAACCCATTCTTATTATCATCCTTGTTAGTTCCAAAAATGTAACTTGCAATCGCCACTTTTGTCTATCCAACTACATTCGTTGTGGAGGTCTAAACAAGACAGGGAGCCACTAAAATGAAATAACAAGTAATGTTATTTTAACCCAATTGATATATAAAGAATAAGATATAAAAACCTTATACTTAGTAAAAGAAGGAATTTGATTACTCACAAAAGGTATATCAATAGTTTGTTTCTTTGAATGGATGATCTTAGAAGAGGTGAGTGAAAATTAATATAAAAGCCAGGAGGTGAACTCTTAGATCAGCTTCCTTGGTTTTTCTTGTGTTGTTTTCTTTGGGGTAAAAGTTTCCTGCCTTGAGTTCCTTTGTTGACCCTCTTGCATGCCTTGTGGAAGCCTTTTTTCCACTATAACCCATTGGTTGGTCATGAGTAACATTCAACAACCCTGTATCCATTGGGTTGTCATGTAAGAATTGCATGCCTGGGTTTCCACTGAATGTTGCATGTGGACGCAAGGAGTCAAATGACCCATCGATGTAGGCCAAATTGGACATGGTAAAGATGTAAGTTGCAAGGGCATTGCAGACATAGGCATAGTTGGTGCTATGCTTTGAACACCTGGAAATGGTCCAAACATTGGCGACATAGGACTGAACATAGGGAAGAAATTTTGCCTGTAGTCAAATACATGTGGTTGTTGTTTGACAATGAATTTTGTTAAATTGTTGACTACTTCTTTCATCTCTTCAAAAGATGAACCTAAAGCATCAACTTTATCATTGGCAACCTATGAGAAATGAAAATTTTTTTTATCAAGTCTGAGGACATATAACCAACCAAATAGGATTAAACACCAAGTTAAAATAACATTGAACCCTTAATAATGAAAATAACAACTTTACTACTTAAACATAAATTATTGAAAAATTATTACCTGGCCTTTGACCGATGATCCTTCAGATTTGAATTTGGTACTAGAATGTCATCCTTTGGACCTAGCTTTCTTATGCTTTCATGGTGACTGAAATAATCCGTACGCATAATTGGTTAATATAGGATACTCATATAGTATGTATATAGACAAACACACACAAGATAAACCCATATGATCACAAATAACTTACCTTGATGATATTTCAATTGGCTCAACTGTGTGGTCACTTTCTTCTTGCCTTCGACCTTCGGGCAGAGTAGGTTGGGTTTCGAATTCTCTTCCATTCTTGCTCTCTTGAAAAAATAACTTATCCTTCCTTTTGTCATACATTACTTGGTATTGACTCTTTGGTCTACCAAATCTATTCATTTTGAACAAAACATTGTCTTCGCTTTCCAAACGTTCGCTCACATTCACTCACATGCATCTTCTATCTCAGATTTCACCTCTTTAAATATCTCCCTAGTAAAAACTTTGGCAGCATGCCTTTCATACTCATGAAGACATGTAGTCAAGGACGGGGTTGAAAACATGCAATTAAAATCAGATATAAGCTCATTATTTCTATATTCCCTCAATGCTTCATGAAAAGTGTGCATGAAATCAACAAGGCTACTTTTCTTCCTAACATAATTCTTTATTAGTGAGTTAATTCCTTCACATTGTGATGTAGTTCTTATATGCCCAAAGAACTTGTCCCGCAAATAAGCAGTAGCCCACATTGTTTTATTCTCATAAGTCTTTGTGACCCATTTGTTACTTGAAAGCCCATGTTTCAATGAAACCTCATTCCATTTTTCCTCAAATTCTTGGAGTGAAATTGCTATAAATTAATCTCTTGAAATCCTCAAGAAACTTGTGGATTTTTAACATTTTCACAAGCATTACGATGAAGATGCCAAGCACAAAGACGGTGTGATGCTTTCGGAAAAACTTCCTTGATAGCCTCCCTCATTGCCCCATCCCCATCTGTCACAACTCCGTTGGGTGTTTATTAGACATGATTTCTAAAAATGTTTGCAAAACCCACTTATATGTTTCAACCTTTTCATCAAAACTAAAGCATAACCAAATATTGTTGTTTGACCATGATGGTTAGATCCAGAGAAAATGACCAATGGTTTATTATACTTGTTCTTTTTGTAAGTAGTGTCAAACGCAACTACATCTCCAAAGCATTCATAATCAATTATACTTGCTCCATCACCCAAAACAAATCTCGTAAGTTACCATCATCTGTCAATGTATATTTCCCTAAGAGCAATGGATCATTGTCAGCCTTGGACTGTAAATAAATCAGTGCAGCAAATGCATCACCATCTTTCACCTTCTTACGCCTTCCCCTATCAATATGGTTGTATAGGTCCTTTTTGGTGAAACCTACTTCAGCATATCCACCCTTTGAGCCACCATGTAACCCATTATGTGGCATGTTCTTACACCATAAGACTTCAAACTATTTACTTGTGCTTTATCCGCATCACTCATAACACGATAAGCAGGAACTAGGTGAACAAACCTAGGTGGGGTTAGCACATGGTTGTGAGATTCCTCAAACGCAGCAACTTTCCACTTTTTACTTTTATAATCAAAGTTAAAACGAATCCTAGCAAGACAATTAGTTCTGGTCATTGGCTTATGTTCTTTCTTTCTATCTAACCTGGTCAAATGTTTCTTATTCCTCCATCCCTCTTTATTACAAACCAACTGCCGCCTAGTTATATCTCCTTCCACATTTCGACCCACATCATCTTTCCTCATTGAAAACCCATGACACCTAGCGTATTTGGAATAAAATTCACAGGCTTCCTTGTCCTAATTCTAAGCCCCATATGTCTTCACTAGTCAACTCAGTTATCCTCTTAAAGTTAAAACACTCATCATCATTGTCTCTCTTTTGTCCCTTCTTATCAATATTAGCCGCTGTTTCTTCTTCATTGAAGCATTCATCGTGCGCCTCATAGTTATTATCATTTGAGCTATCCCCACCATTCAACATCACTGCCTTAAGTTTAATTAAAATTTTTTTAACACAATCACCACCCACTAAATTTTAAAAATAACTCAATAAGTTCCTCAAACATTCATGAACATAATCATACAACTGAAACAGTAGACTATGAAAATCCAATCAAACTTAAAATCAAAACCAAAAAGATAAATAGATGAACATCATATGTTTAAAAATCAATAACAAAATGAACAAAAAATCTCTAAACAAAAGGCCAGGAAGAACATGATTAATTGATATAATGAAGAACCCAGATGAATAAATCGAACCACTGTGCCTTCTACTTCGAAGTCGCACTGTGTTCTTCACATCGCGCTTCCTCTTCTGCTCCATTAGTTATCAAGAGTACTTGCTCCCTTCATGAAAATGTCAACGCTTACATTAGTTATCAAGAGTACTTGCTCCCTTCAAACCTGCTCCATTCATTAATGAAAATTTTTAGTTTTGAAACAACCACGACAAAAAGGTAGAAAATAAAAATGGAAGATAAAAAGAGCCATGCCGACAAAAGGAACTACACAACTACCATTACATATAGTTTACCTTTAAGGAGGTCAGCACCCATTATAAGGGTGAGAGTTGGAATTCTGCTTTACAACATGTAATATATAATATAACATAACATAAGGAAAGAAAACTGCCTAATATATTAATTAAGGTTCGCGTCTTTGAAAGGTACCTGAAGCACTTTCAGGAAAGTACATTTTGTACCTACTAACAATAAGAGAGAGAGGAATTGAGTTCTATATGGATGGATAACGAAAGAACGTTGGTTAAAATTAGCTCCTTCAATTTCTGCCATAGCGAGCAAATGAGGTCTCTGAACTTTTGGACTTAGACCAAACACAACTCACTTGGTTACCTTTCGGAATTTACATTAAGATATACAAGGTAGAAATAACATTAGTCTCTCACTTATAGCCATATATGAGTAACTTCAAAATCTTAAAGACGTTTTTGTGCATACCCCACCATGGTAACAAAGTCTTCAACTACATACAGTGTAGCATTGTTGCCAACCATGAAAGTCCAGGCGGGGTTGCACCAATAATGAAGCTAACAATTTGAGACAAAAAAATAATTTTTCACTTCGGGGATTCACATAAGATTATTTTAAAATAATTTAAGAAACTATTCCAGTAAAAGCAACTATTGCTTCATAAAGAGCCATGACATTCATAGGACACACTTAAAAACCCACAAGCCTTCTTAGAGATGTGCATTATCAAACCAAATGATATCTCAAACCAGCCACATATAAACCAAAGGATGAGCCATATTAGTCAAGATCGATATGACAATTTAAGAAAACAATATCAATTACAAATAGAACCAAAGCCATAGCCAAAATGAAGACGCAACAAAAACCAACAAAAAAAGCCAGCAGAGAATCCTCGTTGAAAACACATGACACCTAGAATATTTGGAATAAAATTCACAGGCTTCCTTGTCAGGATTGAATTCTAAGCCCCATATGTCTTCACTAGTCAACTCAGTTATCCTCTTAAAGCTAAAACACTCATTATCATTGTCTCTTGTTTTGTCCCTTCTTATCAATGTTAGCCGATGTTTCTTCTTCACTGAAGCATTCATCATGCGCCTCATAGTTATTATCATTTGAGCTGTCCCCAACATTCTACATCACTGCCTGAAGTTTAATTAAATTTTTTTTAACACAATCACCACCCACTAAATTTTAAAAATAACTCAACAAGTTCCTCAAACATTCATGAACACAATCATACAATTGAAACAGTAGACTATGAAATTCCAATCAAACTTAGAATTAAAACCAAAAAGATAAATAGATGAACATCATATGTTTAAAAATCAATAACAAAATGAAGAAAAAATCTCTAAACAAAGGACCAAAAGACCTGATTAATTGATATAATGAAGAACCCAGATGAATAAATCGAACCACTGTGCCTTCCACTTCGAAGCCCGCTGTATCTTCGCGTCGCGTTTCCTCTTCTGCTATGCCTTCCACTATGTTCTTCACCCAGTCCTGTGGGGATTTCAGGACGCACTGGTAGTTTTGCTAGGGACGGCGGCGCCTTCCTCTCGAAGCCTCCGCTGTGTGACTTCCAATTTGTGCTTCGCGTGGCCCGAAGGAGTTCGACGATGCGGCGGGTTTCGGCGATGGGGGTGGGGGCGGAACTTGCACATGTGGTGTGGGCTTCTTCTTCGCTCGATTCCTCTTTGCGTGGTCTTAGACCGCGTCACCCTTTGCCTTCGTCGTCGTCGGTCCTGCTCGGGTTGGCCTTCGATGCCGTCAGGCTGCCTTCCTCTTCCACCGCCAAGTGCTTCGCGTGGTCTTCTGCGTTTGGGGGTTAGGGTTCTTATGCAATTTGGGGCTAGGGTTCTTAAGTTTGGGCTCTTGGACGTTTATTGATTTGATTTGAATTATTTAGAAAGTATAAATTTAGATGTATTATGTGAATAAGTATTGTAGATCATGTGTAGAGGGCAGTTGTATTTCATGTTTTAAAATGCTACTTTCTTTGAAAAAATATGAAAGAAATAATTTTAAGTGGGCCTAACCTAATAGGGAAAGACGTGTCATGTGTCTGCATTTGATTGTGCCACGCAACAACGGTTCTGGGTACCTCAATTACCTTGGTACGCGCAACCACCTAATTTTATACATAACACACCCCCTTGTGATTGTCTCTTCATGCTCTATATGTCTAATTCGGATATAAGGGGCATTAAAGTCTAATATTACTTAACAATATATGACCCGTAGTAGTCTTTAGAGTTTATACAATATATCTTTAAGAGTTAATTTTGGGATTGAATTAGGCCCAAAATATTTCATTATAAAATTTTAAATTCTTTTCACATAAGTTATTTGCTGAGGAATTCTTATTATATGTTTTGTAAGTAAGAAAATTATAAAAAAAAAAAATTTGTAACTAATGATATTTTTTACAATCCATGTCATATACTATTGGAATCATCATAACAAAAGAAAGAAAGAGAACTTGAACGCTATGCTTGTCGGATCCTACCGACGGTGTCATTGTGTCAGTAGGAAGGGATGATATAGCTTAGCCTTAGTGGTTAGCTTAGCATCTCAATGTATATTGCTCAATCTTAATAATGTATTATATGTGACACCGTCCTTATAACGTAAGTTAGAAACCAGAGATTTGGGAATCCAAGGTCATACATGTAATTTTGCAAAAAGTGATGCATGGGGTCACAACGTCTTCTTCTTTCTTGCTTTAACTACAGCAAGATTGATTCACCGACTCCCTCCTTAGGCTGTGTGGGGAACATCCATACGCCCAAGGCTCTTGCTTTATCACTTTTGGTCGCCCCTTTTCCTCTTTCGTTTGTATTTGGACTCTTCCACTACGCAAAAGACAATGTTATCCTTTGTTTAGTTTAGCCCACAAATCCACCACCAATTAATAATATACCCTTTTCCACAAAACGGGTTGATTAAAGTTATGCCTTTCTTCAAAACTATGCATTTTGCCCTCTTGTACGGGATTACTCAGCTGTATTAATTAAACCAAACAAAACAATCATGTGTTTTTTTAACCTTCTCTTAAAACAAATAGTACACTTTTATTTCCGTTCAAACATCATTTGCTGTTTTATGCACCGACGCTTGCAACATTGATGGAGTAATGACAACGCAAAGGACCTTTTCATCCTATCACAAGAATCAACGTAACCATTATATTCCATGCAGACTAAATGTTTAATTAGAGTGGCTTTTTCGGCATTCGCTGGGGATTCTGTTGATTATAAATTGTTTCCATAAACTTATTGCTACCGGTATCAGAATTCAGAAATAACCATTTAATCAGTTAAAAGGTACATGCGTGGTACTATAAGAAATTGAGTCAAAAGGAGTAATTGGTAGGTTTTGAAATTTGGGTACTAGGTTAAGACTCCTTAATCTTATGATTAGATATAGGCTCTTGGTTTTGTTTGCCTGATCTAGCAAATCTTAATTATCCACAACAGCATGGAGAATATATAATTGGCATTCGTCAACTTATATATAGGGCAAATTGAATGCCCATGTAACCTCGTTCACGGCTTAATTTTAGAGGACGCTATTTTTTTTTTCTTTTTTGACGAGATTAGACTACGCTATTGGGAAAGTGCTCTCCAGTGGAATAGATTCTTTCATTTCATGTAACGCCAATTTAGCTTTCCATGTAAAGCGACTCTTGGCGTTGGATGGCTTTCTCACAATCACTTTGCGGTGGATCTCCCAATAACAAAGATCTTGCATTGCGGTGGAATGCCAAAGTCCCAACAAAAGAGTAAGCCATTCATATCCTTATCTATGATCTTATATTATATACCTTCACTGTCCATCCACTTGTTCTGCAAGAGAAATTTTAGGTAAGATAAAATATTTACTCTAATTCAATTTATTGATTGGTAAATTAGTTATTATATTAAAAATGTAAGGAAGGTGAGAGACAATAATGAGTAAAAACTATGTGTCAATTAATAAATAAATTAGAGCAAGTGTGGTCTTCTCCTGGATGCAAGCAAGGTATTTCTCGTTAACAGTTGCCCAGCATGCCCCAAGCCACTCACACCTTGTGATCATCTTTGATCTCTTGAGCTTACAGAAAACGCTTGTGTGTGTATAATCATCATCATCATAACATAATATACGTTTGGAGATGAGAATGGATTGCACGCAAATTTAATTTGCTCCCTAAGGGACAAACCTTTCATGCCGTTTCTTCATATACATTTCTTAAGGAGGAAGTGAAATTAAGAATTTTTTTGGAGGTTGTGGAGATATTTGCTACAGTGTCGAAGTCTCTAGAACAACAAAAACTAATATAGAAGGAGCATCATTTGTTAGGGATTAAAAATAGATGTAAATTTTTATGGATGGGTTACATGAACCTTATCCATGAAAAATTACCCTTATTTTGCTCCTTAACCAAACATACCATAAGAAATGAGAAGATTGATAATATTTCCGTTTGTGTCTTGTCCTCATGATAAAAAAGAAACCTATTTTGCTATCTTAAGCTATGTTTGAAAGTTTTATAGATAAGAGAAGAGAGTAATTAACTAATAATGGAATGAAGTAGAAAAAATATGAAACAGAGTAAAACATATTAAATTATCCTCATGTTTGGATGCTTGATTTATGAGTTTATGAGGAAATGAATGGATATGCCACTCTTGGGCCTCCAATTTGGAGGAACAAAATTTGAAGATTTTGAGTGGTAAGGAAGGGATAAGATATGTCTTTCATTGGTCATTCTATTCTTCTATTTCGGAATGTAAAAGGCTGGTTTGTATTGGATTTAAAGGGAAAATGAATTCAAATCGATCACTTTCTAATTGGTTTGGATTCATGATTTTATTTTGCAAAATTTAACCAAACTAATCCGATAACTGGGTTGATTCAGATTAGATTATTAGATTTACTTGTTTATTATTTTTGCCAATTTTTACCCAGAAATTCAATAAAAATACTCTAAATTGTAAAATATCAAAGTTTTATATAAGTAAATTCTCATATATTAAGATACTATATTTTAATATGGTATAAGTTTACAATGATAATGAGGTGATGTTTGTTTGGGTCTCAAATTGCATATTAATTATAGTAATGGTAAATATATAATGATATGGGTAAATGTTATAGTTAGTAATCTATAACAACAACAACAACAATAATAATAATGTTGTTATCATTATTATTATTATTATAAGAAGATTGGTTCGGGTTGGATTTCGAATTGAATGATGCAAATCTGATGACAAAATCAATATGTGATTAGTTTTAATTGAATCCACCGATTGACACAATGACCTTATCCAAATCAAACCAGATCTAATTGGATTGATTTGAATTCATAAAGCCCATTGACATAGTTCGATTCGCTTACACCTCTACTTCTATTAAATTACTCCCAAACAAGGCTTACTAGAATTTAGCCTTGTTATCCCCTTTCACTCCCTTCCTTGCTATCCTCCCAAGCACATAATATTGGGAGACTGTGGGTGTGTTTATCTATATACTTTCTTATTAGGAAGAATAAAATTATTTTTTTTATGAAAAAATATTTATAAGGTTTGTGTGCAACCTACTTAGATAAAATTACCAAAATTTGTTTAAAATAGACAAAGAGCTCATTTAAATAAACTTTTGCGAGGAAAAAATTATTTCTTACAATTTTTTTAAAAGTATTTATAGGATTTGACTGTATAATTATTCGCGTTTCTCATGAAAAGTACAAGTAGAAAATAATCATTTTGTCATTTTTAAAAAATATTTTGGTAGAATCAGAAATAGTAAAAGTAAAAGAGAGAAGTTGGTTGATTTTTAAAATTACGTAAATTCCAAATCTATTCTCACAAATTTTATGAAAAGATAAAAATAATTTTCTACAAAATCACATAATATAAAATTATTTCAATTTTATAATTCAACAAAACATAACTCAATAGTAATAAATATATAAAACTAGATTAATAAGCCCAACATAAATTACATAATATAAATAAATATGAAATAATAAAGAATTAATTTCATATTTAGTTAAAATCTTTTAGTTAACAATAAATAAAAATAAAAAGAGATTATATAAAAAAATTATCATGTGCAAAAAGTACTTTTTATCCAAACATTTTTCTTAAGAAGTAATTCTTCAAGTCTTTAATTATAATTTTATCCAAAAAAATACTTTTATATCAAAGCAGTTTAAAAATTCTAATTATAATAAAAATTACTTTTACAATTATATCTAAACATATAAAAAATTTTAGATTATACTTTTGATTCTATTTCTACTTCTTAATTAGGAAGTACTTTTTCCTGAATTTTAACTAAATGAATCCAAAGAATTGTTTCTATTTTTATTTTAAAATATTTTTTTTAATAAGTTAATTCAAAGCACCCGATATTTAGGTTAAAATTGAAAGATATAAATTTTTAACTCATTTAAATTAAAGCCTCTTTTTTAACCAATATATTAAAGGATAGGGGTGGGATGAGAGCTGAACGGTACAAGAAAAAATTGAGTATTTTTAACAGTTCTTGATAATTAAAGTATTAATAAAAATATTGTTAAAGAAAAGTAATTTTTAACATAAATTAACGTTAAAATACTTATAAGCTTTTATCAATAATTAGTTCATGTTGAAAATATCTGAAATGATCATTTTGGGTATTTTTGACATGTACTAATTGTTAATAGAAACTTATAAATATTTTCAACAATCACCTTTATAAAAAATTATTGATAATATTTTTATTGACATTTTAATTGTAAACAATTATTAAAAATGTTTATCTTTCTTATAGTGAAACTCGTGACTTCCTGAATGTCATTGTGACAGAATCAAACTCTATAGGATCAAACTTTTAGCTCAACCCAATTTCCGATATGCAAAATTGGGCCTATTCATTCAAAATCTACGTTATTTTTGTCTCTAATTATGAAACCCCAATATCCTCCTTTTTCACGGGGAAACCCTAACATCCTTGAAGTGTCGAACACGTATAACGCCCCGTGCAGCTAACACATTGATTAAACCCGAGTGCATCTACAATCAATATTACGAATATAGAGTGACGAGTGACGACGTCAGCTTCTGCTTCGTAGACGACTATCCTGAAGTGGCCACAGGTTTTTTCTTCTTGTTTCATCTATCGAAAATGCAAATTCTGTTCACCATTCTTTTCTTTCTTCAGTGAGAAGTAAATTGTTGACTTCTCAGCCAACTAGTTCAATTTTCGTTTAGACAAGATAAAACTTAGCCAATTAAACATGATCACTAAGAAATATGTTTTTTTTTTTAATATACACTTAAATTGGCCTAATAATTTTATTGATAAACAATTAGTCGCACAAAAAAAATTAGTGTTGAGATCTTTTACAATTATAAAAATATGACATTATAGGTTCTTGATAATAAAACATTAGTGTTGAGGTTTTTTATAATTATAAAAATAGGACACTATAAGGCCCTAACAATTTTATTGATGGACAAACTAGTATATGATAAAAAAAAAATAATAGTGTTGAGATCCTTACAATTATAAAAATATAACACTAGGTCATTCATGTGCTGCAACCTACTATATGCTAAGATAGACTTTAATTATTGATCTATGTGGCACCTATTAATCCCAATTTACTAAAATGCACCCTTTTATTTTTACAAATCCCTCCCTAAATATTTCAAAATTTAATAAAATATCTCATACCAAATATGGTGGTATTATGTTATTTTATAATATACAATTACTGTACTCCAAGAAGAGCTCTTTTGGGGCCAAGGATTTTTTTTTTTTATAATAATGGGTATGGTAAAACAGAAACGTTAGGATAGAAATTTGAAAAAATGAAAAAAAAAAAATAAAAGAGTGTGTTTTAGTTTGTGATTGAAATTAGTGGGTGTCATATAAATTAATAATTAAAGTTACGTTAGCATTTAATAGGTTGTAAGTGAATTAGGGACCTATATGTCATATGTTTATAATTGTGAGGGATCTCAATATTAATTTTTTATTGTCAAAGGAATTTGTCCATCTATAAAATTGTCAGAGACATATAGTATCATATTTTTACAATTTAAGGGACCTCAACACTAATTTTTTTTGTCAATGACTAATTTATCATCAATGAAATTGTAAAGGACAATTTGGGTTTTTACTTTTTTTTTTGTTTAATTTAGATGCACTGGTAGTATGAAATTTTTTTTACATAGACATCCAATTATATTTTGCCACATTAGCAAAATATGATTGACTCTCACTCACTTTAAAAGTTATATCAATGAGAGAATTTAATTGGATGACAATATAAATAAGTTTTTTTTACTCTCAATGCATTTAAATCAATGTTTTTTTTCATGGATAAATTTTTTTGGTATTAAATGTTAAAATAATAGATCATCATACCCCATTTTTTCTCTATACAAAAAAATATCATTTTTCTCAAAATTAAAAGGGTAATAAATTAGGAAATAACATTTTGTATCTCACAAACAAAAAACAAAAACCTCTTCAATCCACTTTAATATAAATATATCCAAAGAATAAGTTATGTGAAATTAACTAGCTATATCCAATTAGATAAGAAAGAAAGTATTTGAATAACGGGAAATTAACTATATCCCATTTTTTTGTATAAGAAAATCAGAAAGCATGTATTTGAATAATTAAGATGTTTTCATCACAAAAAAATACTCATTCCTTTTCACTTTATTGGTCTAAAAACAAAAGAAAAATACATAAATTAAGAAAATAATAAATATATATATTCATGATGGTAAAAAGATGGATTAGTGGACCACCTTACCCTTATTAAAATTTAAGTTTATGTAATGTAGTCTTGTTGAAAAATTAACACAATTAGTTACATTAGGAGCAATATTGAAAATAGACAAATTAATACTTTTTTATATAAGAAATGGTCAGATATTTTACAACATAAAAACTAAAAGAAATGGACAAGTGAAGTGAAAAGGAGGGAGTAGCATTTACTCCCTCCATTATCTAATAAATATGTATCTATGAAATTTTGTTTTTCTACTACAAAATTTAATTATTGTTTTTGCTTGTAGTATGTGTATGAGAGATAGTTAGTGGATAATTTAAATATATAAGAGAGAGTGTTGGACTAAGTGATAAAAATATTATTGTAAAATATATTTAAATTTATCTAACTTTAAATTTATTCAATTATTTCCTTAATATATGTGAATAAGTAAAGATGAATGCTCATCAGAGAATAAAGGGGATATTATTTAGGGAAAATAGTATAAAATAATGATAAACGTTTACCATTTTACAAATCACCATCATAAATTTTAAAACCTTCTCAATTAGTCTCTAAATTTTGATTAATACTTCAATAGACTATTTTATTTTAAATTTGTTCATGCAATAACGACATAATGACACATAAAATCATATTAACTATTTATTTTACATTAAATTTAGATCATTGACTAAATTTAGATAATTTATTTCACTATAACTACTAGTAATTTTAGCAAATTCTTTTGTTGAAAGATTTATCAAGTCATAAGCTAAAGTATAAGGGCTAATTAGGAAGATTTTAAAATTACTAATGACACTTTGTAAAAAGATATAAGTTTAAGAGGTTTGGATATTTTTTTTATTATTTATTTTTACTATAATCATATTTAAATTGATTAAGATAGCGTTATTTCATTGTTTGGACTATTCTTTTTTAAACTAATTGATTTGGCTTTAACTACATTAAATTCCTATTTTACTGTTTTATAGGACGCAGCAGCTTCCTTCCCTCCCTCCACACGGAGGGAAAAATGTGCAAGAAAAGTTGTGGAAGTGATAGTCTGTGGACCTATATTTATAGATTGAAGCGAGGCCTCCAGCTGGAAAGTGGTGTTCTGAACTGATAGGCGATAGCTACACCTTGACGGTTGACAGAGTTACTTGTAGGACAGAACAAAATGCTAAGGCCATATATATCATCTCATCATCTGCTTTGTCCATTCCACCCATCTTTTTATCTTCCCTGAGGGCAAATAAAAAAAAAATTAGTGAACTTGCTATTTATAAAATGTTATATTAATATTTTTTTATTATTTAATAAAATAAAAAATTATTTAATTTAAAATTTATATTTTATTTAATAATAAATAAAAATATGTTGATATAACATCCTATAAAATAGGAGAATAAATATCATCACTCGAAAGGCAATGGAGAGGCCCTCTCGTGCACGTAATCACCCATACATGCAAATTGATATTATATTAGATTAGATTCAAGGAGTCAGTATAAAAAGTTTATTATAATAATTGGGGATCATTTTGGTACAATAACAAAAATTGATATCCTCTAATCTTCTAATTTGACTGCTACATTTAACAAGTTTCTACCACTCGTATAAGATACATGGGATTTTCTCACTCACGGTTACCACTTACCACCCACCCATCTCTTGTAGAAGAGAAAATTTTTTTTCTATGAACTACTAAAGTATTTAGAGATTGACTTTTAAGATGGCATATCAATTAATTCACGTTAATAAGAATTACATACAAAACTGGCAGAAAAATCACTTTACAGAATTGCTCACTATTTTTTCAAGACACTTGCTGGTTATCAGACTCCTCTCCCCTCCTTCATGGCGAAACAATGTTCCTCAAAAAATTTATGGCTACAATAAATAATGCTCCATGCATTTAGATTTTGCAGTAACGAGCGAAGTGAATGTGAACCTAAGATAAAACTCAAATTGTGGATGAAGGGGGAACAGCGTTAATTGTCATGAGACGACATCAATAAACAAGCAATGATGTCGTTTTGATTGTTTGCTGGCAATGGCAATTAGTCATCTAGATTATAGTAGCAGTAACAAGGTACGTGGCAGGAAATGCCAATTCTATTATTGTCGTTATCACTTGCTACACAACACTACACTGGGAATTGGGCCAATGGCACTGTGTTTTGTGGGCTCATTTGTTAACGTCTTGAATCTTTTTGTGCGCTGGAGCCAAGAGGGTGGGCCTTTACGTTGATTCACGAGTCAAACTTTCTCGGCCTCACACCTCTTCCTTTTCTTCCACGTGTCACAAAGTGACATCCAACGACTGCGATTTTTCTTATGCTCCTCTTCCAATGACTCTGGCCAAAGACCCCATTTGAAATTCCATCTGTTGATTGTGCCGAAAAGTTAGTCTACTCACAAGATCACAGTAAAAATAAACGTTACTCACGACGGTCACGGGATCAGCTTAGTGAGCAGGTCTAATATTAAAATATAAGGAAGCAATATGGCCCATGTTCGGACCAGAGACGTTACTCCCTAATCCTGGCTGTGTACTTTGGTAAGCATGTGAAGTCCCAATGAATTAAAGCAACTTTACTGAAAAAACAAACTAATGTGACTATGAAAGCTAATAATGTAAATGGTTTAACTGTTAAGCCTATAAAAATATTTTTAAGGACTAAGGAGAAGTAGTTTTAACTAATTAAATAAAGAGTAACCTTATTTTAACTCATAACCTAACTAATTATCACACTTTATTTATTATTAAATGAAATATAAGATATAAATTAAGTGAGTTATATACCTCATCTTATAATAAATAACTGCGTGTGCCACTATCAATCTGTTTCAATAGCAAATATTATCACGTTGAGGTGAGAAGAAGTGCATAGGGAAAAATTGGAATGGTTTGGTTTGTCATTTCACTTTTGATAGAATAAGTGTTTCACTTTAAAAAAATTAATTCTAATAGAAGTAAAAAAATTAACTTTTACTTTTTCATCTTATATCAATCCTTCTAAATTTATTTTTTCTAACACATTTTTCAAACACAAATTAATTTTTTAAAATTAATTTTTTCAATATCAATTATTTTAAAAATAATTCTATTAAAATCTAAATCAAAAGAAGCATATATCTCATGTTGTCAGGTATAAATATTTTCTTTTAAAAAAAAAAATAGATGTAAGTCTTGCTTTGAATTGATTGTACTTTGGTAAGTTATAAAATAGATTTTAAATTTTTAAGTCCATCATAAATTTCTTATTATTAACTATTAAATTATTTAATTTAATAATTAATAATAAAAAATTTATAATTAATCCAAAAATAACAGATCCATCGTAAAACTTATCTTAAAATTGTATAGCAAGCACAAGTTTTTTTTTTTTTAAATATATATGCTGCCAAAAGGTACGAACTTTGGAGGCAGATGTAAGCACCATAGTGAAATTGATGAACCGCAGAAAAATACTGCAACACCTTGAGTGCCTTCCTTCCTCTGCAATATTCAGAAAAAGGTTCCCTTATATATGAGAGGGGGTGACCGGTGAGCCCAAGCAATAGCTGCATAGTTTGAGGACTTATTTGAAGTGTTCGTCACTGGCCAACAAGCCCAGTTCCGTCCTGGTTCTGTTCCTCATCAATGCTGAAGATGGTGATGGGATGCCTTGTTCCTCTTCTCTTTCTTTCTTCGCTAGCTCTTACTGGTAAGAAAAAAAACAAGGTCTCAACTTTTCTTTCTTGTCAATTCATCGTCATTGTAGCCTTTTCTCCCTTTAAAACGCCTCCTCTGTTTGCATTGTAATGCAGGTGCCACTTCTCAACAATCTATTTCCATTGAGCTCCTAAACCTGTGTGAGACAACTGACGACATTACCGTACAAGCCTCATCATCTGATCTTCCCTTAGCCGTTTCGGTGAGCGATGCAGAACTCGATGGTGTCTCTGGCAGCATTCTGTTGGCTGAATCCTGGCTCAGGTCCAACGTTCTTGCACATTACCCTGCCGCAAACATCACAACCATTGTTGTTGGGGAAAACTCTTTTTTCTGCCAAGGACACCAACAACAACAACAAGACCAGAATAATCTCGGTTTGGTTCTCCCTTCTTTGAAGAACGTGTATCACTCTCTAAGAAGGTGGGGTTTGGAGAAACACATCAAAGTTTCCTTTGCTTTCCACGAAGACTGCTTCCCTTCTTACGCTGAAGATGACTTCAAAACAGTCAAACTCTTCATAGATTTCCTCCAAAGTGTTAACTCCACATACTCTCTCATCCCACATTCTAGCTTCTCAGTCTCACATTTGGTGTCTTCTCACTTGGAGTCCTTGAAAAAGCTTGGATTTTTATCCCTCAAAAACATCAATGTTGTAACCACTACGGTCCCAAAAGAGAGAAACTCAAAACCAGGAAGCTTTCAGTTGTGGGTTCAAGCCAAATAGGACCATTCCCTGTGAGGCCAGCTCCATTACCAGAAATCGCTGAGCCCCCATTGGATTTCTCTGTTGGTTACCCTGCTCCTCCCAATGTAGCACAAAAAAACCTATGCCTCCACTAGCTCAAGTTGTTTCTTCACCCCCTCCAATGCCTTCCTCCACTTTTGCACCTCAACAACCACCCTTCATTGTTCCAGCTAGTCCACCTAACGGTTATAATCTCCCTCCTTGTAACCCTATTGACAATGGTTCACCTAGCCCTGTGATAATCCCGGTTCAGAAACTGTGGTGTGTGGCGAAGCCTCATGTTCCGGAGGAGACCTTGCAACAGGCTTTGGACTATGCTTGTGGAGAAGGTGGTGCTGACTGTGTGGAGATTCTGCCGCAGGGGACCTGTTACAGTCCTGACACGGTGGTTGCTCATGCTTCTTATGCCTTCAACAGTTACTGGCAGAAGCACAAGAGACATGGTGGAACTTGCAGCTTTGGAGGAACTGCCATGTTGATAAATTCTGATCCAAGTAAGCATCATGCCATGTCCATCATAGCTTATTTTCTCAATTCTCTCATAATTTGGACTTATTAAGTTTTTTATTATCTTTTGGGCACCCATTATTAACAAAGAGTGATTGTTGCAGGTTACCTTAATTGTCGGTTTATTCTCAGCTAGATGCAGCATTGCAAGTGAAAGAAGAGATGCGACTTTCTTTAGCTCCAGTTAGTGTTTAGAACTTTATGCTGCGATGAGTTTGGCTTTTGATTCACTTTGCCACAATGCCACTAGCAAATGGTTTATATATAATGTATGAGATAGGTGCTTAGAGGATTTATGTTGTTCAAACTACTAATTTAGTATCATGGACCAACTTATATAGCTTAGGGCTTAATTGTTATTTGTTTCCCCATTATGTTTATGTGTAAGGGATAAGATGTTCAATGTTACTGATTAATGCCTATTTTCCTAGACTAGATAGAGTTTATTTCACTCTGAATCCTTCCTTGTCTATCAGAAAATTTTGACCACTTCAGGTTTTCTTATAGAATAACATTGCTTCGCGACCATCTAGAATAACAATCTCTATATATAGATTTATAATGAGGTTGCTCGCTCAAGGATGTGGAACCCCTGGGTGAAGAAAAGGAGATGCATGCGACAGTGTCACAATAAATTTGTTAAGGGTGTGATTGGAGAGTAATGAAGACTCTGAATAACCTGGCTCTTGTTTTATGGCTCTTGTTTTATTTCAATAAGCATATTAACTTGTTTTGGTGGAGAAGTTTCTACTTCCAAATGAATTCAGAGGTTGCAAAAGTTCAAAACTTCCAAGTTCTCTTAATATGGCGTCCTCAACTGGCGTGTTGGTTTCAAGCAATACTTTCTTGTCGCCTTCCTCAGTACTTGTCAGTGCCCAAAGTCATGAAAATTGTTCCTTTGATAATACTTGATTGGTGAGCTTTTGTAACTAGATACAAGGAGTGTTCGGACTATCTTGGGATAAACTCAGTGCTTTGTGCATCATCCGGGCTTCTGATATTATTCTCTCTGTTATTCTGATGTCTCCCTTTTCTAATCTACGATGGTGCGTATTAAACCATTGCCTCTTCTTTTCTTTTTTCCAAACTAAAGCCCGAAGTAGGCTCGATTCTTGCAGGAGGAAAAATTGAGGTGCATGCAAGTGTTGGATCTGTCATTGAATATTGGGAAGTTCTCGACCCAGTTGTCCTTTTATTTAAGGTGGTGTCTGTCTGCATGGGTTGCCGATGCTTGGGTTCTATTTTCTGTTCCTTTTTTGTTATTCTGTTGGAAATCAAAGCTAGGCTAAGATCCTAATGTGAGTTTTGGGCTCACCAGCGCCACTCTCATCTGCCCATAATAGGGTTAGAAAATAAAAATGAGAGTAAATTGTAAAAAATTGGGCCCACGTGAATAACTAAAATGATTAATTTAAATAACTTTTTATAATTTTATTCGGGACTAAATTAATATTTTTCTAATTTGATAGCTTAAAGTGAAATACACTTAATTTCATGGTCAAAATGAATTAAAGCGATCTGATGGCAACATGAATATCTAACCTGTTAGCCTTTTTTGAGGTTACGTGGTCCACATGATGCAGCTCAGTTCTGTCTGTTTCATATTTTCTGCTTTTCCACACCAACAGCAGGATATAATAATCAAAAGCAGTGAAACTAAAAGAGAAAAAGAAAATGCCTGCCACTTAATTGAGACAAAGAGTTGTGCATGGCATAGCTGAGAGACACTGGGAAAAAAGCATGAAAAAGAAGTAACGGTTCGCCACATCATAATCAAATTAAATGTTCGATGCTTTACTTGACTGAACATCTTATATCGTCCATGAATCTGGCATATTCCAGCTTGGGATTCATTCTTTGCTTTTCGTTTCGTCTATATTTCATATATTTCTTTTTTCCTGCTGAAGTTGATGTCGGGAGATGTTCTTCTAGCTTTTCCCTGTTACAAAATCTGGCGGACCCTGCTGAAAATAAAGAGTAGTTATTTATATTATTTCACAGGACGTCTTAAATACTGACTGAGATAAAAGTTAATTTCTGCTTTCAATTAATGTTTAGAAAATACTTAAGAGTGTCGTTTAAAAGCTATCTTCATAAGTGGTACAAACGACGTTTTCAGAAAGGAAAGTAGCTGGGTCACATAGCTAGTTCGACCTCGTCCCCATCATTGGTTTTTATGTTTGTTTTTTGGGTCATTGCAGCATGCCTCATCATCGAAACGCATATGTAGAGTACATTAGGTTTATATAACATTCTGGGCTAACTGTCTCATTCCAATAGGTTGCCAGAGTTGGCACATCTTTGTTCTCATGTGTAAGAACCTGGCCTTAATATTATAGGTACACATATTGCTTTTTCATTTTGAAAGTTAAAACTACCACATCTTTTCAGTTTGATATACACATTTGGTTTATTTTTATTAGTTTTACCGAAACTAGAAGCCGCACAACTTTATTTCCGCCATTAGGTTTTTTTTTTACATAATTAAAATAAAAAAAAACAAATTACATGCATCCCCTAATTTTCATTTGTTTACATATTTGTCCTGTTTCTTGTATAATAAAAGTCGATTAAAATCAACTTTGGTACAAAATTCAAAAATTCAAAACAAAACAGGCAAAAGTTGATTAAAATCGACTTAACGGTCAAATCCATCAGCATCTCTATTTACTTAATGTTGTGTTCAACAGAAGTTGACTATAATTGACTTTCCAAAGTAGCGTAGAAAGTGAGAGAAGTCGATTATATTTAGCTTGCAGAGTCTGTCAAAGGTTTTAGAAGATGATTTTAATTGACTTCCTCTAGGTTCGACTGTAAAAATAGGACGATACACATTTTCTCAGAAATTTCGAGAGACGTAGTGGCGGAAGGGAGTGTTGTAGGTAGTCATGGAGAATGAACTATCATCTTATTGCTATTGATCTGTCACGACAGGACTCCTGTGGCTGGCACGTGAGAAATCTCATTCTGCGTAAGTCTTATGACCTGTATCATTTCTATATGCACAAAAGGATCCATAATATAGTTTATTCTTTTCTATATATCAATTACCTACTTTTGATATCATAATTATAAAATGAGCTCTCATAGTCCATTCCAAAGTATAATGCTATATTAGCATGAAATATATGGAAAGTCCTTGATATACAAAGTGTCTATGAAAAGTAAAAGACTTATACAACCCAAAATAACATTCTAATATACACGACTATGCAAAAGATAACATGCTTTAAAATCCCGAATCCTGCCTACATCGCACTAGAGCACGTCTAAAGCAAATTACCAGACACCTCCTCTAATGGGCTTGGCAACTAATCTAATGCTCCTGGGAGGAAGATGGCATAAAAGTGTCCGGTAGCCTATATCTATAAATAGAGAAAAGGAAAGAAGGGGTGAGTTTTGTTACCAAAACCCAGATAAATGAGTCCTCACTTAGATCCTCTTCCATGGGACATTAAAGGTTATGCAGACAATCACAATAATATAAATAATACTCAACCAGTTAATACGGTCATAGGAACATAAGTATATGCAAGAGTACTAAAAACGTTTTATCTTATAAAACACTCCGCAGGTACCTCAATAGAGAAACAATAATCTCTCTCTTGGTTATGTACAACATAACAAAATCTCTGGTCACATCTGATGTTATGTATGGCCGTCCCAGTGTGACAATAATGAGTACCTAACTAGGTCCCTTCTCTGAATATTCTAGCGCTGGGCTACTGGTATCAAGGTTAGCGATTAACTGGGCTAACACACAACCTGTTTCTCTATAGCTCCTGTTAATAAATCAGAGAACATAGTATCATCTCTAGACTTTGTAAACAAAGGCATCTATCCTAGGGTTTAAACTCAATCAAGTAAAATTCATGACTCTATAAATCATGTAATCATTATAATAGTTCAAACAACTCGTGTTCTCATACTCCAGCTTCATCAAAAATACCTTTTATCAACAATGGTCCCATGGATTTGTCAAAACATATTTTCATGCTAAAACCAATAGTTCAAAACATATTACATAATAGAATTCTCAGCTTCTAAGAAAACCTCTAAAATTCATTGTTTAGGCTATAGTTGGATGAAAATAACTTTAATATATAACATAGAGATTTAGAATGTGAACCCACACACCTGGAGTGGCAAAAGTTGAAGGCTCAACATGAGGGTTTCTTGGAGTAGAAATGGCACCAAGTATCTATCATAGGAATGGTAGAACCTTAGATTAGTTTCTAGGATTATCAAAAAACCTCAAATTTATCTCTACATGGAGGAAGAGCTCTTTATCCTTATAAGCATATAAACCACCCCAAGGCATAAAGGAATTGAAGAAAATAGAGCAAAACTAAGAAAACTACATACCTTGAAGCTTTAGGATTGAAGGATTGAAGTTAGAATTGAAAGATAATGGAGGAAAATGGAGTTGGGAATAGATTTTGGGAGTGAAAAGGAGTGAAAGAATGAAGATTCTAGAGTTTGGGGGAGGGTGGAAGAGTGTTTTTATGTTAAGTTTGATCGCTGTGGCGGTGAATTATCGCCCGGTCCTCTACCCCTGATGCATCGACTTACTTCCTAGTGACAGCTTGGGCGGTCTCAGGAAACTCCAATGCTGGCATGTATTGACTTGGGTTGTCTCTATGTCTCAATACGCACTTATTTACATTTCTTAATTTTAAGTTACCATTAACTTTAAAACATAAATGTAAATAAGGAAATACCCATTTGGATTCAAATAAAATATCATAAAAATCAAAATCCCACAAATTCAGAATCTAATTTTGGGGTTTTAGCTAAATTCGGAATTTCAAGGATTTTATAAACTTTTGGGTTAAAAACAAAAGGTTTAAACTTTTCATAAAATTCATTAAAAATCACTCTTTAACTTATTTTCCTCTAGGGAATTTCCGGGACTTTTGATCCCAAGAAATAGTTCTAGTATATAGTCCTCCAAGGGCGTGTAGGGTCAAGACTTAGTAAAATTAAGATTCAAATGCAGATGAGAACAACTTCCCTTCCTAATTCAAAAGAATTTTCTAGCCCTTTTTATTTAAACTAGGGTATTACATGATCACATTACAAACAAATCGGAGTATAGGTAATTTTATTTAATTTTCTATTTTTTTAACACTATATTTTATTTTATGTTTTAATTTATTATAGTCCATTTTAATACCATTAGCGTTTAATTTATCATCAATGTTATTAAATTTTAATTTGTTTGTTTAGAGATTTGTAGACGTTAATTTATTTATATTTTTATGGTAATGTGTATGTTAAATTTGTTGTAGTTTTGGAATTAGGTAGCATATTTTAGTTTAATTCGTAAAATAAAAAATATAAGTAAGTATGTTGTTGTTTGATTTTTGCTTGTATTTTATTTTAGTGTGATTAGTAAGTAGGGAAAAAATGTAGTTCAATTTATTATTAGTAAGCAGGGAAATTTTTTTTATTAGTATTGTATATTGCTTTATCATTTATTGTTATCAAACCTTAATTTTAATAAAATGTAGCGTTAATTTTTTTAATGTGTAATATGTTATTTATTTGTTGTAATAAATATATAATTCTAGTTTTAGAGCTCAAAGAGCATTTAGTTTAATTTGCAAATTTTAACAATTTACATTTAGTTTGTGTTAACTTTAATTTGTGGGATATTTAATTTGGTTTAGTGTTGTAGTAATTTATTTATTTTAGTGCAATTTTGTATATTTGGATAATCTTATTTTAGTTTTATGTTTGATGTAGGTGTAGCTTTGATATTTTGTACATTTTTAGTTTAATTTGCAGAATTTAACAATGACAAATTCATTGTTATTAAACTTTAATTTTAAGACAAAACTACCAAATTCATACTTCTAAAATTTCACGTTAACAAATTGATCCTCTAAAAAATAAAATTTTAAATTGGTCCCAAAATTGAATAGTCAGACAAATTAATCCCTACAAAGAATCTCTCAAATTGGTCCCTACAAAAGTAAATTATCAAACAAGTTAATCCGTCATCGCCGACTTATAAGAGGGACTAATTTAGTCAATTCTTCAATTTTGTAGGGACCAATTTGTCTGATTTGAAATTTTACAGGGACCAATTTGAGAGATTTATTTTTCAGGGACCAATTTATCCGACTATTCAATTTTGTAGACCAATTTGAGAGTTTTTTTTTTTAGGGACCAATTTGGTCTACACAAAATTTTAAAGGGACCAAAATAGGTGTTTTGTCTAATTTTAATGTATGATAACATTAATTTTTTTTATGTGTAATATGTTATTTATTTGTTGTAATAAATGTATAATCCTAGCTTTAGAGCTTAGTGAGCATTTAGTTTAATTGGTAAAATTTAATAAATTTAATTTTAGTTTTTGTTAATTTTATTTTGTGGGATATTTGAGTTAGTATAGTTTTGTTGTAATTTATCTATTTAAGTCAACTTTGGATATCAATATAGTCTTATTTTAGTGTAATTTTTATTTATTTTATGTTTAGTATGCAAAATTTAACAATGTCTTAGTATGCAGAATTTTTATATATTTATATGATACATGAATTTTGAAAACTAGGCGCTATAATTTGGTGGTGGTACCAAATCCACGAATAGAACCTTTCTTAGGCAATCTGGTTTGTGGAATGTCATGCAAATGGTTCCAATGTTTGATTATGATAGGGTGCTCATGAGTGCACTTATTGAGCATTGGAGGCTTGAGTCACACACTTTCCATCTTCAATACGGAGAGTGTACGATCGCACTGTACAATGTGGTGTTCCAGTTGGGTTTGCGTGTTGATGGGCTACCTCAGTGGCTACATGGATGCGTAAGAGAAATTTTATAAGCGTGATATATGGTCATTGTGTACATATTTACTTGGTGTGTTTTCGAAGGAGAGGACATAAAAGGATTCTCTATCAATCTACGTTGGTTCACATATACATTTGGAACATTGCCACATAATGCTAATCAAAAGACAATTATCCATTACACCAGAGGTTACATAATGGTTCTATTTGGTGGGGTCCGTTCTCGGAATATCACAACCTAATTTGAAAACATGACTAACACATAAGGGTTTGGGTCCCCACGTAAGCCTGCTGGTAGCTTGACTTACTGAATGCATAAAACAACATGATTTTTATTCTTAAAACGTGATCTCATCTGAATCATCATCCAATTCTTATTTCAAAACATGATATCCGAATTCATAAGATGGAAATATTTTAACATACAAAGCTTTGGAAACATCTTAATCAAATATGTTATTTCATGAAAACAAAAAATGTTTCATTTCATGATCTTAATCGTAATTCTGAAAATCGGTTTACCACTTGAAAATTGAATCATAAGTACATGTCTGGCTTGTCACATAAATTTTAAACCATAATCTATATTTTAAATCCATACGTGGGTTTTGAAAATAAATACATGTAGTCTTAAAATAAATGCATAGCTCGAATCCTCCTGCACATCTACTATAGCACTCTAATTATAACATAAATCTAACCTAAGCCTTATTACAACATAAAGCTCACCATTGGAACAACTGCATCTCCTGGAACGATGACTGAGCAAAAATTGATCCTGGAACTGAGGAGGAAGGGAGAGGGATGGTCAACGAACACAGTGAGTGAATTGTCCATCACCCACATGGGACAACCAAGATAATATATATATACATGCATAACAAAACTATTTGATATTTACATATTTAGCTATATAGGAAAAACACCTCTAAGTTCATGGATTCATAAAAAAGCTTTTTTGAATTCATAGTATAACATGAAATAATTTTAAACTTGTGGTGCAATAAATACTAGAAAACAGTAATCTTTGAATATATATATATATAACAATAATAATCTCTAAATTGTTCTGTTCTCTATGAGTTCTCATAAGGTCCTGCATTAGACACCTAACTATGTTTCATTCTCTGAATACTTTGGGAGTGAGGTTGTCCTCTGATGGATAACTTGGTACCAAGGCTAATTATCTCTCATAATCGTTAACTCATTTCTGTTTCTCTATAGTTACCGTCTAAAACTATTTGTACATAAATCAAATAAATCTGAAAACTCTCAAATCTAAAACTTGAAAGCTCTAGATTCATGTAACTCAAACAATCTAACTTCAACATAACTATGGCTATGAAATCATGCCTAAAGGATCACCAATTTATAGGCATCGCGATTTCAAAAGCCCACAACATATGTATCTGATAATTGTCACGAATCATACTAAATTCTATACTTTTTAATATCATGAAAACTATAATTCTAAGTCATATCTCAAGCTAACATACTTTCGATAAACTTGATAACTCTAATAGCATATTTCAAAACAATGAGGTTCATAATCATGATAACTCTGAAATCATAATAACATTTATTCATGAAGCTAAATCATACTTTGTTCCACATTTTTCTAACATATCTCAACTGATACTCTAAAAGTAGAATATGAAATTCTAAGTCTTGAAAACATGGTAAAATCATAAATTCATAAAAGCGTAGTTGTCATCTTTGATAAACTAGCTAAATCATGTATTTTTCAACAAATCCCTTCATGGGTATATAAATCATTTTCCTGGCACACAACAATTAATCATGGTCCCATGGTTTTCTTATAATATATTTTTCATACAATAATCAAAATCATAATTTTGCTAGGCTTGGAATAACTTGTAACATCATGTTCCATACATAATTTCATTTCTAAACTCATGTTTAGCCATCATAATACTTGAAACATATTCATAATGACCGAAAATAAGGTCATGGGTTTGAACTCACTCACCTTTTCAGGTCGGAGTATGTGAGTACTACCAACTTGACCTTGAAAGCTTGGAATGACACCAACAACTGTCATAGAGCAACATAGACACATGAATAATCTATAACAACTTTAGAACAACTTTAAATTAACTCTATAAATATTGGGGGAGTATCCTCATTTGATAACAATGAGAAATAACAACACCCATAGCATTGAGGAGGAAGAAAAGAAGAATCTAACATAAATCATAGCTAAATCCTTACCTTGGAGTTTGGAGGAGGTAGAATTGAGTAAAGTTGAGGCTGAAAAGGGAGGAAGAGAGATTGGGGGCAAGGGTTTTGTGTTTCTATCCAAAACATGTGGAAAAGGGTCTCTATAGGGTTGGGGTATCAAAAATCAAAAGCTGTGTCGGTTTGGTATATTCTGATATTGAGGAACCTTAGCCTCACCTGGTTGAGTTCCAAAACCATTCCAGGAAAGCAAGCTTTGCCTAACAAGCTCATAAGCCTCGCCTCCGAACTTACCAAAAGTCCCAGAGCAATCCTTGTTTGAAGGCCTCGATTGGTGAGGTAGTAGCTCGCCTAGCGAGCATGCTTGACGCAACTAATTTGTTCATATTTGCCTCCTCTTGCATCTGGGGCCTTCTGGACAACAGGGTGGGTCAGGAGGAGCTTAAGACCATACTAGATTTGTTTGAGACACGTAATCTGAGGTATTATGCGACAAATCTGGATTTAGGGTTCATATGAAGTGACTCCTCTTCTTCCTGATTTTGACGGATGCAAACTATTGCTAGGGTTTGCGTCCTAGATCCCTTCATCATGAGCTTTGTCGTGTGGTGAAATACAACCTCCAAGAATATTTTTGTGATTTACTTGTTATTTCCTTCGTACTCCTCTAGTATTCTCTACAACTCTAATAAACTAATTGATGGACGAACAACCAACCAAGCTTGATTGTCACTACAAAATGTCTCGTCTTCACTGTGTTTATAATCTTACCATCATAATGTACAAGAATATGAACATAACTCTTCTCATATTCTCATTATAATTTTCACACTCAATCACCTAAGATGGTAATCCAAAGTTAGGGAGCTCAATTTATAATTGAGGAACAACATAAAGTAGATTATAACCTACTTGTTAGACAATGTTAAGAGTGTAAGAAGTCGATTTAAATAGACTTAGTTCCTGAAAGTCTAACACTTTACTCTTAATCGATTCAAATTGACTTCCATGGAATTCTGAATGAAATTTTGAATTTTGTACGGAAATTGGTTTAAATCAACTTCTATTATATAGAAAACATGACATATTTGTAAACGGATTAAAATTAGGGACAATTTGTAATTTATTATTATTTTTTATTTTAATTATGCAAAAAAAAAAACCCATGCCATTATTTTATTTTGAAAATTTCACAAATTAAGAAAAGTATATTACAGAAATGACTTAATGTTTATTTTAATCCCTCACTTTACACTTATGAATCATTTTAGTCCCTGATTTTTAAAATAAGTCAAATTAGTCCTTGACATCACAAAATGTGAGTCATGTTAGTCCTTTAATTTATTTTTATTTAACATTTTATCAATTAAATGATAATAGGTAACTTTAAGTGATACGTTAACATACCATTTGTCTTTTGAAGTAGAATGGAGTTTAAGATAACTCATTTAATGTCTAACATTGCACAAGATAAATCATTTTATGATTTGGAATGAAAGTTTAAATGACTTGTGAAATTTTAGATATCAAAATGAGTTATTTTAAACTCCATTATACTTCAAAGGACATAAGGTATGTCAGATATCATTTAAGATTACCTATCATCATTTAATTGAAGGAATATAAATAAAAGGGAGTTAAACTAAAATGACTCACGTTTTTGTAATATTAGGGAGTAAATTGATTCATTTTAAAAGTTAGGACTAAGATAATTTACAAATATAGAATCAAGAACTAAAATGAGCATTAACTTTACAGAAATTGAGTAGAGACGAGAAAACTTGATAACTATTAGCTGAAAAGAAAATCTAGATGATAAAATCCTTATAAATAAGTAGTCCACGAGTGAGCAGCACTAAGGCACAAACACACAAGTTTTTGTTTGTTACATCACTCTCAAGAGCTCCATCCTCCACAAAGCTGATACATAGCTCAACTATTTTGCTTCAAGAGAATGAAATCAATTAAGATACCAAGGGTAATGAATTCATCATTAGAAAATTCTCATGTCCAGAGACGAAGAACTATGCATCTTTTCTTTCTTACAACTTGCATCGTATGCCCAATTAGTTTCTCTCACTCGTCATTAGAAAATTCGATCCAGCCCTAATTCCTATACCATATACTTACTCTCACTATAAGAAAAATAAGCATTTTCAACGATTCGACAATTAAAGTGTAAATAAAAATTTTATCAAGGATAGTAATTTCGTATATTTTTGACATGTACTAATTGTTAATAAAAGTTTATAAATATTTTCAACAGTCACTTTATGTCAAAATTATTTTTCTTGACAACACTTTTATTAACGTTTAATTGTTAAAAGGATTAAAAATGCCCTTTTTTTTTGTAGTGTATTAGCATTACCCATACCAAAGCAGCGCTCTAAATTTTTTTAGAAATTTAATTATATTTTAAGAATCCAAATCCAGAAATTCTATTCTTTTCTCTAGAAAATGCAGTTATCCAATATAAAGTTAAAAAAAAGGCAAGCAGCAGAGAGCATTATGAAACTGTTTTGTGCCATAGCCTTTGTAAGCTTCCAATGAGAGCGGACTAAAGAGAGAACAAACGTAAAAGTTAAGGGCTAACATGGGCCGTTCCAACTGTCTTGTGCCAAACTTAGTTTTTTGAGAAAAAAAACAATAGTTAGCAAACCTTACGCTTGACTGACTGATATGGGAATATTCTTTGTTTTTGGGTACACAAAAGAAAGATGTTATCTTCAGGATCAATAAAAAAATAGGTTGTTATCTTGAGCCTAACCTCAGGGCTCAGACCCAAAGAAAGGAGTGAAAATTGCCCTAGGTTAAAAAAAAAACAAATGAAGCCCATTACTAAAAAAGTACGGACAGTGCGGGAAAGAAAACTTGGAGCTTGGGCATGGGTTCTTCAGAAGTCAGAACAGGAATCATGCAACATCATCATAAGTAATGATGATATGGTATCAAGACCAGTCAGACCAAAACAAAAAAACAAAAACATAGCATCAAGACCAGAGAAAATAAATAAAAATAAATAATGATGTAGCATCTTGTGATTGTACGCAACACAAATTACTTCTGGTTCATGCAGGCTCATGTGTGCCTGCCATCCCTTGTTCCTGCATGAATGCTAACTTTTCGTCCTCATGCTATTTCTTTATCGAGAAAAGCAAAGAAATTTTCAAGCAGCCATAAGTGAAATTTGTACCAGAGACCTGTCTTGATCCTGGTATAGCTAATGGACTCGCATTATCCATCGCACCCTGTCGTTTAATTGAACTGAGATTTCCATGCAGTCATCGAGCATAAGAATCAAAGAGATCGGTCGTATGTAACAGTAATTAAGTCTTATTTATGATGACATGTCCTAACCTAAAATGAATTGGACTATTAGAGTATTCCTTAACCTCAAGTTTTATTTTTTGAAAAATTATTTATTGTTATTACTTCCCGTAGAAAACAGTGTGCTGTGTTAAAAAATGTAGTTTTATATTTAGCAAAATAAATTAATTGTGTCAGCTAGAAAATATATATATAAAAATATAATAAAAACTAGAATTGTTAGGGGATCAGAAATAGAAGGAATCCGAAAGACAGCCTAACTTTGAAGTTTGAACACGAGGTCTAACAGTTAACTGCATCGAGACTCTCCGAGAGTGTCTTGATACCATCATTCAGTTACGTGTAACCATCAAATAATCCAAACATAGGGGTGTGCTATGCATGAATAAGTTGCCAAACCTAGGTGTACTGTGTAGTATTCCAGTCAAAGCATGGTAGAGAAACCACGTACTAGTACTATTTCACTTTCAATATTTCAGTTCAATCATAAAATTTAGACCAAATCTGTATCTATCGTACCCCAGTCAACGCAAACGTAGCTATTTGGACACTCACGAGTTTTGACCGTCAATGGATTAACTTTAGGTGCAGGCGTGCAGGATTGAAATTCGGAACTTGTTGCAAATATTTTGTGGCCAGGTCCAATTGACTCCTAACCCCTAAACAGGAAGTAATGAGACACATTGAAAGGGTCTGGGCTCTGTGAGTGTGTGTATGTTTTATTATTATTATTTTAATAGCTGTTTCAGGGAGGGCATTTTCGTGCTTTTTATGTTGTTCATTCATGATGGAATATTAATTCTTCCATTTAATCACATATATGAAGGTTGCACAGCGCTGGAATATGATTCCAAGGAAAGATTCCATATAAGCAGTAAAGTCTCACTGATATTTTGCTTTTGTGCGTGAAATGTAAATTCTTTATTTCTTTATAGATATGGTAATTCCTTTACTAAATCAGTTGAAATTATAAGATCATATTGATTTTATTTTCCCATAAATACATATAGAAGATAACGATTTCAGATGCCTATGACAAGGCACGTAATCATCACTTCTATTTATATGCGTATGTACCATTGTTTTTAGTTTCGAAAACAAAGGTAAGACAACCGTTGTTTGAAAACATATCATTTGGAAGCCAAGGATGATCTTAAGATGGGTTACAATTGTTATGGCAAACAAGACCAAAATTGCCCTGAGCGGTGTCTCGAACAAATTTAGCATGCAGTTCAAGCATTATGAATATGAAGTACATAGTAAATTGAAAATGACAACCATTCGAGGGCATATAACACAGTTATGCTATAGATTCGAAAATGACTTTAATCATTACAATTGATATACCCTAGAATGACATTTTCTTTTGGGCAGGTAAGCCAATGTGATGTGCTGTGATATTGAAAAAGAGTTTATCTAACCAGCTTCTTTAGAGCAATGCTCAAAGAATTGAAAAGGGAAGTTTTTATATGGAAAAGTAGAGTTTTTAAATTCTCAAGGGAAGGGACCAAAGTTTTAACACTTATTTTTTTTAGTATTTTTAAACAGTGTCTTTAGGGTACTATTTAGCAAAACTCGTTACAACACATTCAGTGAACTTCCCCTGCACACTCCTCCTGATTGGGTCAGACGAGACTGATTAGCTCTTAAACCAAAGAATTTAATCTGGACACTGTCTGTCATATTTGATTAACTTTAAGAAAGAATACTTTCGAGTTGTTATTTCAGAAATTAAGTCATTATTTGCCAAAAGATTGAGTTCGATTCTCATGATTAGTTCATGTTAATAGCAGCTTTAAAGCATTCATACAAGGTTCCAATGCAATTTACTTGACCACAAGAATCAAAGTCCATGTGCCTCATGATAATTACTCTGAAACCCTTCTTTGTACTACTAGCGAATAAATAAATAAATCCTGTCCTTGAGTTGTAAGTTCATCCACAGAGCTTTTCACTCAGTTTTGCTTTTTGGGTTGCATTTTTTTTCCAATTAGAAAATGGAAACTTTAACTATCAATGGGTGTCCTTAGTAGCCCAATAAAATGAAAACTATTGAGGGTGCCCTTGATTTAAGGACGTTTGGACTGAATGGTCCCCTCACAAAGAGCTTAAGTCTAAAATTCAGTTGAGCTGGAAAGGCTAATTCTTTTGCGAAAGTTATCAGATAATTTTTAGCATGAGCTTCAAGCCTTCAACTAGCATGCTCACATGGTATAGGTCAACATCCAACATAAAATTAGGGCCAAAACAAGTCATGCAAGATGCCCCATCTTCCAATGGGCAACTTCCCCACGTTTTACATTTTACTATATGCGCTCTGTTTAGTTTACACCTACCACATTGGTGGCTATTTTTACTCATTTACCAAAAATCACACCTTTTTTTGTATGTTAATTTAAAAACGGATACGTCATATTTCTTGACCCTCTTAAAGCTAGCTTGAGAAAATGCTCGGAGTTTAATCTCAATTATCGTTAATCATATTTATGTCCTAGCTGATAATTTGCGTTGGAATTTGTGAGATATAAGCACTTGAATAATATGGATGAAATATATATAGAGAGTCACCATCAATCCGACAATTTTTCATGAATATAATCTTTCAAAGATTGTGACATTAATCCGCTCCAATTTTATAATTCAGGGTCACGACAGTTTTACAGGAATCTATATCTCATTTTGCATAGATCCCACAGGTGTTTTTTCTTGCATCACCATATGCATCAGGTGTGCAAAAACATAGAACTTAAATTAATGTTTATGTGTTGAGGTTTTTTATGCATCTGATTTCCTGGGGAAAAAAAAAAGAATCTTGAGGTAAGGGAAAATATAAAAAACTATAAGCATTATCATGGGGATGTGTTTGGGAAAAAGAATACGATAAAACTTAGTGATTATATATTCTATTTTTAATAGAATTCTTGACATTGGGAGGAGTATATTGGAGCATTGCATGTGGGATGGAGGGAATAAAAAGATTGGATAAGATAAAGTGTTGTGGTCACAAGTTGTCCACTAGTAGAGGGACTAAACAAACTGCTATCCCAGAATTCTGATCATTCGACTGCAATGAGATAGAGATCAGAGAACCAACCATTTGTCCAATCTAAAGGTCATCATCCACCAGTTAATTCTAACTAATTCTCTTCTCTCTCCCTAGCTATTTCGTAGACACAACGACGATTTCAGGAAGAGAAGGATTTAGCATATCGTAAGGAATTTTATCAATAGAACTACCATATATACTGGTGTTCCTGTAATCAGTAATAACCAAAACAACAACCTGTCTTGATTTTCTCAGTTTTGTTATTATAAATTTTCTAAGTGAAAATTTGATATTATTGTTAAAAAATTATTTTTTCATGTTTTTAACAGTACCTTTTTTTATCACTCATTATTAGCGTAGAAGCTTTTGACATGCAGACATAGTTTCAATTATGTATTGATGTGCTATTAAAAATATTTAACTGTTATAATAATTATATCAAAAGTCATATTAATAATGTTATATATATATATGATCGATTAATAATATTAAATAGTTTGCTTTTATCGTGTATCAAAATTAATGTACTAGCATATTACATGAAAATGTTTTCAAACAAAAATGACAGTCAAGTTGTCAACATTTTTTATGTGTTAAAAATGAGTCTAGGTATGTAAAATAATAAAATATAATCAAGTAGCAAAATATAAAGAGTTTACGTATGTCAAATATAAAATGAACCGAATTATAACTAAATAATTGTCTAAAAAAATAAAGGTGTAAGACATGTATATATAATATATGTGCAGAAATGTTGCACTTTCTATTGCAGATTTGATGGATGGATGTGATTTTACTTTTATGTTTGTAGGGAAATAGTCCACTGAGCCAGGCCCATATGCGCTGAGGGCCTCTGAGTCCTGACCCAAACAAAAAGAAAGAATCTTCTCTGCCTTATTTCTAATTTATAATTTTTTAAAATTCTATTATTTTTTCTTAATATAAAGCAATATGACACATGATACTATTTGATTTACAGAAATATACATTAATTTCAGGAGATGTTACAGCCAATATTTTCATGTTTTATAGAATATTACATTAAATATTTTTATAAAACATGACATTAAATGTATTTGTAAGAGTTATCAGTATAGAGATGATAAATTGAGAAGCAAACCCATGGAAATTTATTGTATTTATTACTTTTAACTTTAACTTTTCTGATATGGACAATGAAAATGATTATCAAAGTAAAAATCAAATTGATTTATTTATATAATGTAAAAATCAGATATGGACAATGAACATGATTATGATCAAAGTAGGAGAGAGAGGAGAGGTATGACCACATGGGAATGGAGGAGTCATTTTCATTTCTACTAAAAAATAAACACTGAGTGGCAGAAACAGAACAGAACACAAAAGAACTCAGAAAATAAGAGGGGTCGTTCCCATCCATCACACGCTGAGACGAAGCCGTTGCAAAGGGGGCAACAAAGTGGCGCCTGTCAGAAAGGCGTGCACTAGATTACACTGCATGAATGGTCATAATAATATAGTGGACGGAGAGAGAAATTAAAAGAACAAAAAAAGGTGAGTCATGAGTGAGGGGCCTCATGGTCATAGCAAGCCATGGTTTTAACTTTATGAAAGCTATTGCAATAAACTTCATTCATTCATTATATAAAATTGTTATATCTGCTATAGTAGGGCAAGGATTCTTAAAACAACACTGTCCTGACTCATATATTTTTTAGTATTGAGATGTAATGTTCATTTTGTCAATGCTTTTGTATCGTAGTCTAAGAGGATGCGAAAAAGGGACGAGAGATGAGAATGGGAAAGAGAAAGGTGGGGGCGGTGGGGGCTAGGGTGCTGATTCAAAAGCTCTAAGCAGAGAGAGAGAGAGTGGGAACATTCTGATTTTGGTTGGCTATTAGTGTTTGTGTAGCTGTGGTGGCTGTCAAAGATGAGGAACAGCTCATCTTTTCTGAAGGGTTGATCTTTTGGTTGGGTGGTGTGGTTCCTGTGATATGTGTGTGTAGTTTTTTCTTTTCTGCTTTTGGAGGGTATATTGTGTTGTGTTCGTTGTGAAGTGAAAACTTTGTGTTTCTTTTCTTGTCTGTGCCCACTCCACTCCTTACTTTTGATTCTTCGTACCCCGCAGGGCCAGACACACGCATTCAGGTTTCAGATCTCTTTTCTGTTAATTACCTCAGACCCCTTCACTTGCTTCCTTTCCTTTCCTTCCTTGTTACTACCTCCTTCCAAGTTCCAACTCTCTTTGTTGTCGTGCAACCTACTTTGGTTCCTCAAAATATTTACTCACACAACGAGAAGAAGGGAGCTTCTGCAGGGTCTGGTAGGTAGGTATGAAATATATATGAATGAATAATACTATGACACGCTGCTCTGAATTTTTTGAGATTGATTTCTGTCCATTCATTTGCCTTTCCTTTTTTATTTTATTCTCTTTGAGCATTCACAGTTCTGCTCCCACATGGTCACTTGCCTATTACTATATATATATATATATATATGACTCAGCGAATTTATTTGTTTTTAACGAATTGCCAAATTTCTGTGCTGGGATATGCTTGAAAATTTGTTTCCTCGATGCGTTTTTGCTGAGCATGGAAATCTCTTGAGGATTTTTTCTGTTGCCTTGTTGGTCTAAGAAACCATCATTACCAAACTTGTGATCGGTGTGCAATTGGGTTGATTTCCATGCAGCGTTACTAATTTAAATTCCGAGCAAAAAATGTTATTCTTCCCGTTCCACCAATATATACTATAACAGATTAAAAAAAAATCCCTTTTTTTTTGCTTGCTTTCTCCCAATAGTAGCGTCAAACGTGTGCAATGATCTTCGGAGCAGAAACCACCAAAAATGATGCCAAACTTGTGATCGGTGTGCAATTGGGTTGATTTCCATGCAGCTTTACTAATTTAAATTCCGAGCAAAAAATGTTATTCTTCCCGTTCCACCAATATATACTATAACAGACTAAAAAAAAATCCCTTTTTTTTTCGCTTGCTTTCTTCCAATAGTAGCGTCAAACGTGTGCAATGATCTTCGGAGCAGAAACCACCAAAAATGATGCCCTTTGTCTACTAATCCGGTGATTCTCTAAACTCATACCGAGGTATGCTGTCTTGTGGTTGCAGGCTTCAAAGGAGGGACAGAGCTATAAACGTGGCTAGTGAGGGGAATGTTGATTATGGAACTTGATTTCTGAAACTTTGCGGACCAGAAAGGGTGTTGGCTGGTGGAGTCTAAATCCATTGTTGGGAACAACAAAATAAAGAAGGAAGAGAAAAAAAAAAAGAAAAAGGAAGCAGATACCTAGATTCAGAAAAAAATATATAGAAAAATTTAATAGAGAGTGGTGGTGTCAGTTTTGAGCAAGTGGGGGTGTTTCTTCTAGCTTTGAGAAATTTTATATATAAATATAAATATGTTTGATATGGTCTCTTCTGTTGGCAATGTCTCCTAACATGGCCATATTTGCCGGTCTCCTTGGGGTGTGTTACCAATTTAGTAAGCAACCTCTTCTTTGAGTCTCTTCCCATTCAAGTGAGAAAACAATAACCAAAAAAAATATAAAAAAGGGTTTTGAAAAAAGATTTGCAAGAGATTAACCATTCTACCTTTTTCTCTTAGCACTCTTACTGGCCTCGGTTTGCGGGAAAAAGATTCGGTCACACTAGGAAGAAGTAGGAACTATACCACAATTCTCTATTTGTGATACTTCTTTTCTTTTACCTTGGAACATTAGCAAGTTAAGTACTACATTACTTCTTTGATCCAAAATCCTAGTCGCTGGTTCACTTTTCATAGCCAGAGAGGCGGTGAGATAGGTGTTTGCAGCTGCAGGAGAAGCTAGAAATTGGAACCCAGTTGTGAGAAGAGTGTGTTATAGGTATTTTTTGTGGCCAAGATGAAGTTTATGAAACTTGGATCTAAGCCTGATGCTTTTCAGACTGATGGAGATAATACCAGGTATGAGATCAGTTTCTTCTCTCCTCAGAACCATACTTGCAAATTTATTTCCTCTTTTGAGCACTTCATGTTGTTGTGGGCTTCTCAAAGTTTTTTTTTTTTTTTTCCAATTTCCTTCTTAATCCAATGGTTGGTTTATTTTGTTTTGATTCCTGCAAGTCGTTCTTATGTCGTTCCTCTACTTTGATCAATCGTTTCTGATAGGCCGGACTGCTTCCATATCAAATCATTGCAAACTTACTGATTTGTCTTGAGGACTTTTTCAAGATCATGTACATGCAAATATATAACATAATAAAATTTAGAATTTTGACTTTAGTTTGAGCAACCATTGAGAAATTATCTCATTCTCTTAATTGTTCTTCAACTTCTAGCATGAAGTTGCCGGCTCAGATCTTTTTTTCTTTTTATAAAAAAAAATGTATTTTCATCCCTAATTGGTCATATATGCATGCTTATTATTCTACTAGATTGTGATTGATCATGAATTTAGGATAAGTATGTTTGAAGTCATACTTTTTTAATTCTTATGAGTAAAGTATACGTGGATCTACAATTATTGTTTCGAACCTTTAGAACTCACTCGGATAATCGGTGGAGAATAGCTTAATGGGCATTTCCCGATCTTTACAAGATGTGGTGGGGCTTCAATCCCGACATCCCTCTTTCCATTTTCCCTCAAGTCCAATGAGACCTCCCTATAATAATCCAAACAGAAAAATTAAAGAGAAAAGACCATATGGGGATTAGAAGTATATATATCTGACAAGACACGAGTTAATATCTCACTCATTGGTGTTCATTTCAACAAGTACGCGGTTCCCTGTAGTTGCTAAGTGACAGTCAAATATATCTGTCATCGCCTCCTTTGACATTCATTTGAGAGGCTATAGTTATCCATCCTCCTTTCCACTTTTATCCAGAAAAGAAAAAAAAAAAATCTTTTTCCTTTCCGAAATTATTATTTTCAGTTATAAATACAGGAACGGATATATGTATATGTACATACACTGCTAGACTATTTACTTGCTAATTTGACATGACACATCATTAATTTTGTATACAACAGTAAAAGTATTTGAATTAGCACCCTTCCTTGGAATCACTCACTAATGATCTCTTAGTTTTCTGCTACTTAGGAGGAATGTTGTTATGTAACTACAAACTAGAGTTTCTAGAAAGTTTTATTGTGAAGGAGCTAATGACAAAAGTCCGTGTACAATCAACTCAAATAGAAAACCGAGTCTTGTATCTTTTGATGCAATTATCGACTTGAAAATTTTGTTAAAGGCATCTTCTTTTCCACCTTGCAATATGGTTCTCACCTGGATTTAGTTTAATGCATTGACAATGTAAAAATGCTTTACAATATTATGAACCATATGGTACCACCTCCTGAAAAAGAAATAAAAAAGAAACTTAATTAATACGCTGATATATACTTTCTTGTTTCCGAGTGGGAAAAGTTTTATATTGAGAATGGGTCAAATTTAAGTTGTTCTTATCCGTAGTTCTTGTACTTTTGTGTAATCATATAAGAGTTGTTGTACCTTTGTTAAGCTTCTACCTGAATTTCATTCATGGTCTCTGAGGCGCCTTGATAGCTACGATGTCAAAAATCCTTAAGCCTTGAACTGATCTTCACAGAGTGCTCATATTTGGTTTTATGCCCTACACCTTCATCATATTTATGGACAATATTAGATGCATGTTTACTGTAATTTCAGTAGATGAAAAGGTGCCTTCAGCAATTGGAGAAAGAAAGAACCTTTATTTTCCCTTTTTTAGCTAATACGTGCATGCCCAAAAATCTACTATTGCATAACTTGAATCTCATGCTTTGAATCTGCAGCAGCTTCAATAAATTTCTCTTGTCAGGATTTATTTTATTGAAATATAACATGAACTGGCATATATTGTTCCAGGCATGTGGCGACTGAATTGGCAACTGACATAGTCATTAATGTTGGAGACGTAAAATTTTATCTCCATAAGGTAAGATTCTATCTGAATTCAGTTGATATAGTTATCTGAAATATATAGCTCGCATGAGAAATGAATTGCTGATCTTTCTTATCAATTAGTGCATCTGCCCTTTCTAAGAAAGAAGAGTATATAATTCTATCCAATTGCTGCAACGGTCTAGTGATAAGAGGGGATTGATAACCATCTTCATATGTACTTGCGCCAATACTTAGAAAATAATAAGAATGAGGGTTCTAATGTAATTCAAAACAATCCAATCTGGTAGATACATTCGTGTTTTCTACATAAATTTATTTGGTTTGATTATGGGCTACAGTATCCTTGTGAGTGCTGATCATGATCTTTACCTTAACAATATCTGCAGTTTCCTCTTTTGTCCAAAAGTGCACGCTTGCACAAGTTGGTAAGTGACACCAATGAGGAGACGGCGATGAAGTCCACATCCATGACATTCCCGGTGGACCTGCTGCATTTGAAATATGTGCCAAGTTCTGTTATGGTATGATAGTAACACTCAATGCCTACAATGTCGTCGCAGTGCGCTGTGCAGCAGAGTATCTTGAGATGTACGAAACCATTGAGAAAGGAAATCTTATCTACAAGATTGAAGTCTTCCTCAACTCCAGCATTTTCAGGAGCTGGAAAGACTCAATTATTGTTCTTCAAACAACCAAGTCCCTTCTTCCATGGTCTGAGGAACTTAAGGTTGTGAGCCATTCCCTTGACTCCATAGCTACCAAGGCTTCAATGGATACATCCAAGGTGGAGTGGTCATACACATACAACAGGAAGAAGCTTCCTCCGAAAATGGGAACGATTCACACTGGAATGGTGTAAGGAAACAACAGACCGTACCAAAGGACTGGTGGGTGGAAGACCTTTGTGAGCTCCAACTTGATCTCTATAAGAGGGTCATATCCACAATAATAACCAGAGGAAATGTTTCTGGTGCTGTAATTGGAGAAGCTCTAAGTGCTTATGTTTCAAGAAGGTTGCCTGGCTTCAACGATGGTAAGATCCAGGGTGGGGATATCACAAAGAAGAGAGTATTGTTGGAGACCATTGTTCGTCTATTGCCCGCAGAAACAGGCAGTGTCTCATGCAGTTTCTTGCTGCAGTTATTAAGAGCAGCTATTCTGCTGGAATGTGAATTGATGGAGAGATCTGAACTGATGAGGAGAATAGGACAATGCCTTGAGGAGGCCACAGTGGCTGATCTTATGATTTATGGCCAAGCTGGTGAGACAACAACATTTGATGTTGATACTGTGCAAAGGCTAGTTGAAGAGTTCACATCACATGAGCAGCATGCTCAGACCCAAACTCTGTTGGAAGATGAATTGCATGAGATGAGAAGCCCTGGGGTGGTATCTGATCATTCTAAGAAGATTAAGGTGGCAAAACTGGTGGATGGCTACCTTGCTGAGATTGCACGTGATCCTAATTTGCCTATTTCAAGTTTTGTCAATCTTGCCGAATTGGTATCATGCTTCCCTAGACCATCTCATGACGGCCTTTATCGTGCCGTTGACATGTACTTGAAGGTAAGTTTCTCCTATAAGTTAGCCTATGCACATCCTGTCAGTTTTCACTCTAGTTTCCTCACTCTCTTCAAACTGACGTTTATAACATTTGGTCTAAACCAATACCTGAGGTTCCGAAGTTGGACAACTCACTGGGAAAATCAATTTTCAGTATATAGATGGGGCCATATGTTACTGTCACCCTATTTGGATAAGCGGCTGCTAAGAACAATTAACTTCCAATCAAAACTATCTGTTGCATTGTTCATCATTGTAAAATATTGGTAGTGACTACTGACTAGGGTGATTATTTGTTATGTAATTAATATCTGTCCATTGATGTTAATCAAGTTTCACAGGCTGACTCACTCTACCATGCCATGCAGGAACATTCTGGAATCAGCAAGAGCGAGAGGAAGAGTATATGCAGGTTGATGGACTGCAGGAAGTTGTCTGCAGACGCGTGCATGCATGCAGTGCAGAATGAGCGGCTTCCACTGCGTGTCGTTGTTCAGGTTCTCTTCTTTGAGCAGCTGAGAGCTACAACACCATCCGGAGGGAGCAGCACGCCTGATCTTCCTGGCTCCATCAGGGCCTTGCTTCCAGGCGGATCCCACGGCAGCTCAAGGTCTACCACAACTAATACAGAAGAGGAATGGGATGCTGTGGCAACAGCAGAAGACATAAAAGTACTGAAAGGGGAGCTTAGCACGCTAAAATTATCAGGTGGAGGTAACAGCACAAAAGATGGAGGTAAAGGCAATGCCAAAAAGTTGCTGCTAGTAAAATGAAAGGCTTCCTCGTGTCAAGAAGATATTCTCCAAGATTTGGTCAAGCAGAGAAAAGAATGGAGAGATTACCAGCTCTGATACTTCAGATAGCCCTGCTTCCACTGTTGTAGAGGAGACAAAATCCACCCCTTCTAGAAGTAGGAGGCACTCAGTATCTTAGAACATGTTTTGCAGAGATTTCGAGCACCATTCAATTGTTGTATTATTCTCACTGTGGTAGAGCATTAGGAGATAGAGCTTACTTGACATCTTCCACCTGATTCTTCAGTGGAAATCTGGGTGAATGTTGAATGAAGAAGGTTAAGAAAAGTGTTGTGTTGATTGTGGCTATGTCTCATACCCCTTATGGGTGCAGCTTCCGATCAGCCATAACTGGTCTTTGTTATTAGAATAGAAATGAGCTCAAGTAGTGACCCAGTTTTGCTGTACTGTAATGAGAAAAGGAATGTCATTGCCTTGTCTTGTTCTAGATCGGATTATTGAAGATTGGTTTGCGATAAGCAAAATTTGTAAGCAGTTTTTATTTCAAAAGGAGATTAACTAACTAGAATCCACTGTCAATGAGCTTATAATGTAATTGATACACGTGCTAGATTTAAGATTTGAGGTGTGATTTATGTTAGGTTTGATCTTGGTGATGCCGCTAAGAGCATTTTTATCTTTGGATTTCACTTGTGACTTTACTAATTGCCACATTAACATCATATAACCATGGTAAAAAAAGGTAAAAGTGTCCCTCTTTCTCCACCAAAAGGGACCAAATTTGGTCTATAAGGATGAAAGTAGGTTAAATCACTTGTCAGCACTTTTGGCTTAGTTTGGTGTAGCCTTACAAATTAGCTTAGGCTTTTTAAAAAGTCATTTTAACTTAACAGACTAGATTTAGATAATAAACATAGCATAATAGGCCTGACAAAAAATTTATATTATTATTATTATTATTATTTAGAAATATAATTATAATAAAAATATTTTAATCTATTTAAAAATATACTTTTAAATTCAATTAATAGGCCTTTTAGTCAATTTAAAATTTTTTTTGATACATTTAGAAGTGCTTTAACTTATTTAAAGTAAATGTTTTGGCTTTTTTGAAAAATAAATTATAATCAAATAGACTTTAAATATATTTTCGGGCTAGGTTAGGCTTTAGAAAAGGCCAGGTTAAGGTCATGAAAATGCCCATATTAGGTAACAGACTCAGACTAAGGTTATTTTTGAGAACACAAGCAGGCTTATTTAAATTAAAGCCTAGTTTGATCTAGCCTAGTTACACATTATTTTTGGCCTTTTAATTTATTTATTTTTTGGGCGTGTTTTTAAGCCTTACAAGATCACGGCATAACCAAGGCCCATGTTTCCACCCTTATTTAGAGTTAGACAAAAGCCTGTTCGAGCTCAATATAGTGATTGCAAGTTTTTGGTCTGGAATCAGTGACTCAAAAGGATCTCAGGTGTTGGAGGAAAAAGGGAATTTGGGTATTCGTTTTTTTTTCTTTGGGTCAGTAACCTTAAACATGTTTGGGCCTTTCATTAGATTAAGCCCGTACACCTGGGCCTTCTTATTTACCCGGAAAATTAGATTAGGCATAGCTGTTCACATGGCCGTGTCGGGCCAGGCCTATCTTATAGGTCTTGCTCATTGTTCCAGCATTCTTTCAGTCTTCGACCTAAAAATCAAAGTAAAGCATTCTCGGTCTTCTCAAGTCTCAACTCTTGACCTTCGACCTAAAATAAACTAATGTCGAGCAATTTTTGTCGGCTCAATTCGTGTTTGGTAATAGTTTAATTTTGAAATTAGTTGTTCATAAAAAAATTAAAAATAATTTTATTTTTCTAAAACTTGTCCAAAAGGCTTTTAATCACGAGAAATAATAAATCCTCCTAAGTGGCATGTCTAATAATTCTTCTAATTTGAAATTTCATTTTTATTTATGAATAATCTTTTAATATTGTGTAAATTACAACTCATGTCATTGTGAGTAAGATTTTAAATTAAGAGGATGATTAGATTGAGTATTAGGAGGCTATATCAATTATCCTTAATTATAAGTTGTTTAGTAATTCAAATAAACTTATCCAAACATATCTTAAATCTATCCCAATGTCCTAAATTGTCACTGCCCTTCGTCCTCAGTGGTATCTACTGCAGTTGACCTTAAAACAGACAGCACGCGACTGAATTGAATCAACCAATAATTTCCATGCATCTTGATACTAATCAATGTAAATCCATATTAGGACAACTAAAAAAAGGTTTGTTAATGTAGACTTTTTTCCCTCTCTGCTTCCCTTCCTGTTTCAGACGTCAAACAAAAATGATTTAAAGTTATTCACAGTCAAAACAGGTGGACCTCTTAAGGATAACGCAAATTAGAACCTAATTTTCATATTATCTTCCCGGCAGCAGTGGTTACAGATGTCTAATCGCACCTTAAATGTTGATAGAGGAAAGAGACTAGTTTGTCTTACAAGATAGTGCAAACAGATGCATAATCCCACTTATTAGTCCTTAACTTGATAATATTTATTGGTGAACAAAATTAACGGGATATATATAAGCTATATGATGATGATGATGATGATGATGATGATGAACGGCTAGGCATGTTGTGTAACAAGGTCGGAGTATTTTATGTGAAGTTCAGAAGTTGATTTCACCAAAATAAATCTAAAACTAACCTTAATTGAGTCTATTATAGGAAAATTTAAATTAATGCCGCCCAATTTTGACTATATAGTTTATAACTAGCCATTTGTCTTTGTCCTTAAACCCAAACCGGTTAATCAGTCAATTATACCGAGACATGATGGCAAAGAAAAATATAAAATACTCACGGCAAGCACCTATCAATCAACCTTCTTTCCTTTTGAAATTAAAAACTACATTTCAATCTTTCCCTGTCTCTCTCTTCTTTTTTTTTTTTCTCATGTTAAATTAATAGTCACTTTCCTTCATGGCTTTCTCTGTCTCTGACCTATATAAATATCTATGGACAATCTTATTAAACTCTAAAATGCGACCCGGAGAATGAGCTTCTACACCTAGATTATGTATTTATGCTTAATTAGTGACAATTAGGCGAAGACTTAACATGGTCGTCGAACCGTGCCTAACACTTCTATTCACATAATTGACCAATACGTACCAATTATATATATTGTATGCGAATTGATTATACTATAGGACAAGAATAATCAAACTTGCGCCCGTCGTATCCGCCAAATGATAAAGGATTAGCTAGTCATTGTGCGAAGTGCAGTCAGTCAATCCATTACTTTTCTGTTTGGCTTAACGAGACGCGGAAAGACAGGGATGGTTTGAGCTTCCTTCCTCCTCTTCTTCTTCTTCTTTTTTTATGTCCATAAAAGGTAGGTGGTTAATTACTTATTTACATGTGCAATTGGAGAGAATGGTCATAACTTTTGCAGGTGGAAAGTTTTGAACCTTCCACTAGACAATTTTTATATTGGGAAGTTTCGATGCATGCAGTGGCTACTCGAGAAAAAAACAAAAAAGAAAAACAATCTTGCGAGAGAACATGATTGATTTTTTTATTTTCTGATCATGAATGTCAAAGATAGTTGAATACTATTATTTCTCATAATAATTTTAGGTTTGGTAGGAACCAGAACTGAATAGATAAAAAGACAAATACAGAGAGACACAGAGACACAGAGAGACAGAGAGAGAGAGAGATTTACATTTACAATACATAACATAATGAACGTCTCAATCTTCATATATTAAAGATCGTTCACCTATCCATATCCATATTTATTCTACTTGACAGTTAAAAATTACATCATAAAATATACATTGATCATAGTCTAACAAATTTTTTATATGAGTAAAAAAAAAAAAATTCAAGTTTCGTAAACATATAGTTTTGGATTCATTGATTAGACATGTGATCATTTTTTGAGAAATTATTATCTCATTTAACGCATAAAGGAATACTTTGAAAAATGAAAAAAAATAAATTAAATTCTCAGACCTTACTAAATAACAAAGGCCAATGAACACAACTGATTGCTGTCCAATTAATTATTTCCTCCTTCTTGTTGTTACTTCTTTTTTCTTTTTCAGATCGGAGAAAGAATAATGAGTTAAAAATATTCTCTTGGATCTAAATTAGAGTCTATTAATATGACCAAGTGCAGTTCATCTTGAGTTAATTTATTATTCTTTTGTTTATAAGTCACAAACTAGAGAATTAAACTTCTTGTATCAATTAAACTTAAGAGTAAAAAAATTTAGGCATGTAACAAAAAAAATTTTGAACAATTTTTACAGACATCTTTTAAAATTTGATGAAATTGTTTGAATACAGCTGACCTCTCCAAATGTAATGAAAACACACGGTGCAATGTGTAATAGAGAGATTGATGTGTGTAATGATTTTTTAAATTCAATAACCTCCAAATAAATGTTACAAAATTAGAACTTGTGTGAATTTCATCAACCCTGAAGGATCATACGAGGTTAACTTGCTCAAAAACATTTTTTTTTATTGTTGCTGAAAAATATTTACTTGTACAAAAATTGGCGTTTCTTTTTGCAAAATTGAATTTATATTTTCTCCTGTCTAGTGCTATCAGCTATGCAATAATTTTTGCATAGAACTCACATACAGCTTTTGTCCTTTATAGTGAAATATCAATTTACCACCTCAGAAAGGGAGGGGTGAGTGCTATAATATGCCAAAAAAGGTTTGGCATTATGCTATTTTTTTTTTTTTTTTGTACATGGCATTATGCTTTTCAAGAAGATAGTAGTAGGTATGCTCGGTATGTGGTCAATCTAGCTCCATCTAACATTTCGATCAAGTTCCTTTGACTTGCAAATTTACCATGGTATCCGTTCCCTAACTTTATACAGGCAGGGTTCATACCTATCTCTTTCCAACCAGTAGTAGTCATGTCCTACCAAGAACTGAGACTGAAATGACGAGCCCATTGGCAAAAGGGAGAAGAAGGAAAAGTTATGAACGGGAATGACAGCCCCAAAAAAGATACATATATACTGAAGAGGATAATAAAATAATAAGAAAGAAAGGATGATGCCACTTGGCCTTCACGTTAATTTGTTGCTCCAATTTAGTCCCGACCCACCCTCCAAACTCATGACACATGTGAATGGGTAATGATAAGTTTTAATTCAGTCCCCATGAGAGCCTACGGCTAGGGACAGAGTCCCTTTCACTTGGGCCATTTTAAGGATCGGTTACTCATTTCATTGACCCTGGCCTCTCTGCATTACTACTTCCATGCGTTGCCTATGTCTTGCTTACCCCTGCTCCCACAAAAAAAGAAAAAAAATTAAAACGACATTAAATGCAAAACCAGACAAATCCAAACAATGCTCTCCTTTTAAAGTACTTGTCTTTCTGTCTCGTCAACTCGATCAACAAAACTTCCTTAACTTAGGTAAATTTGACTTTATCTTCCTTCAAATTTATTGAAAATTCAACACATCTTTTTTTAATTATTTAGCTTACACTAATATCTCTTAATTTACTCAATTTTAAATTGAGTTACCAAAATATACTTATCCTCAACCTTATCCTCTCACTCACTCTCATCTTCTCTGTGCTGATCTCTCCATCCCCCTTTCCACAACAACAATTGTTATGAGACCTAGCATTGAAATAGGGAAGCATTGAAGCCATCTATTTTCAAAATTTTAAAACATGTTTGATTTGAATTTTCAGTTTTTAATTTTTATTTTTAGTTTTACAATTTTTTAAAATTTACAAAGAAAAAATTAAAAATTCTAAAAACTATAAATTTCAGTTTTCAAAATTTTTAATTTTTTTTTACAAATTCTAAAAAATTAAAAAACTAAAATTAAAAATTAAAAATTCAAATCAAACATGTCCTTAGCCTCTACCCATTGTGTGCTTCAATACACACTTCAAAACTTTAGCCTCTGCTACCTTATCACTTCTTAGAATGTCCTGCAACCCGTTGCAACCCAAAAACCACGTAAGAGACATGTACGAGACAAACTCAAACCATGATTAAAAAAGAAAAAATCGAACAAAACACGGAATAGTACCTGAATATGTATATTAAAATAAAAATATATATAATTAAATTAAAATAATATAAAAAATATATCTTATAGTGACATTTAGAAGGAAAACATTCTAACAATGAAAGATTTAGATAATATATATATGAAATTCTAAATTATAGTGAATATAATTTATAAAGTACCAAAAAAGAAATTTAACAGAAAAACAATAAGGCAAGAACTAATTAAGAGAGTGATACGCATTTGCGGAGCTGATTCCACCACCGCATAGCTTTCAGTTTTACATAGAACAGGATCCACTATTACTTTAATAATAAAAAAAAAAGGATCCATTATTACTGATTGTGAAATCCTTCGTAAAAGTGACACCTCTTCGAGTTGATGTGATTTGAGATGTAGTTTGATTAGCCCCACGTTTAAAGTGAAAGTAAAATACTTGAGTACATCTTTGTCTATATATTATGTGTATTATATATTAAATATTACAATTTTTCACTAATTTTCTTATTTTTCATATTTTTTATACATAAAATTTCATTTTCATGTATATTTTATAAAAAAAGGGTTAAAAGTACAAACAATGCATAATAAATGTCAATAATAAGTAGCAGACACAAATTTATAATACTGTTTCTTCATATATATATATATATATATATATATATATATTATTTAAATTTCTAATAAAAAGTAAAATTTTCATCACTGGTAAGGTAATAATTAAAAATAAATTCTGGTGTACTTTTTTATTTATATTTTTTCTGATATAATTATTATCACATCAAAATACTATTGAAAATTTATAATTACTACTTTAAACGTTATATGTAATAAAATATATATATTATTGGATAAAGTAAAATTGTTTATATTAACAATGTTATACTTCAAAATTAAAATGGTCATGTGCAATTTAAATTTCGACTTTTCAAAACGTGTATTATGACGCCTTGAACATTTCAAACTGCAACAAACTCCTTAATTTTCAAATAGTGCATTATAACGCTTTAACTTTTTAAAAAAAACCCTCAAAAAATTTAAGTCATAGCAAGGCGTCACGTTGCACACAATAAAAAATTAGGGAGTTAATTACACATAGTATGCACGATAAAGTGTCGGTTACATAAATTAGAAACTTTAGGGGGGTTAAGTGCACATAATCTTATATTTATTAGTTGCCAAAATTATCCTGAGGGGTATTTTGCATAATTTGAAAAGTTTCAAGGTGTTGAATGCACATTTTGAAAAATCAGGATAAATTATACATGACCTAAAATTTGGGAGAGGGGTAAATTATACATGACCTAAAATTCTGAGAGGGTAAAATGCATTTTTTCCAATTATTTATTCGTAAAGCTAAATCATACTCTCGTTTAGTTTCTTTTTAGTGTATATATTAATTAATTAGGTATTCTAAAATGTAGTCTGAAATCTCAAATCTTGCATACGTAGTGAAGACATAAACTCATAAAACGGGTTTGATAAAATAGCAAACTTTGTACAATACATATTTTCCTAATAAATCCTTTATTGAGCACATAAAGTATTTTCAGCATACAACATATCAAATATGGTCCCATGGTTTTCTAAAAACACATTTTTCATACTATCATCACAAAATCATAGTTCTTGCTATTTCAATATAATGTGTAAAATCATATTCTCATATCTACTTTCATATTTAACAACCATAATGCATAAACATACTTGTAATGACTAAAAATAAGGTTATCAGTTTAAACCCACTCATGAGGGAGAATGTGGGCACCACCAACAGCTATAGAGCAACATAGACTCATGATCAAACTCTAATCACATCTAGATAACTCTAAAACAACTCTAACAACATTAGGGAGCATCTCCACTTAATAATAATGAGAGAAACAACAATGCTCATACACTAGAACATGCAAGGGAAAAGAGAAAGGAAACATAAATCCATAACCAAACTGTAATGCTCTAGTTTAAATAAATGGGGCTAGAATATTCTTTTGAACTAGGAAATGTGCCAATTACCCTCATCTGTTATTTAGGATCCTGAATTTCACTAAGTTCTGGACCCTACACGCTTTTAGAGGGCTATATAATAAAACCTTTTTCTTGGGATCAAAAGTCCTGGTAATTGTTCCCTAGAGAAAAATAAGTTAAAGAATGATTTTTAATGAATTTTATGAAATCTTTAAACCTTTCGTTTTTAGCCCAAAAGTTTATAAAATCATTGAAATTCCCAAATTTGAACTAAAACCCAAAAATTAGATTTTGATTTATTGGGATTTTGATTTTTTTATATTTTATTTGAATCTAAATAGGGGGTATTTCCTTATTTATATTTATGTTTTAAAGTTAATATTAACTTAAAATTAAGAAATCTAAATATTCTGGAGGCCGGTCGGGAACAGTAAGGCGGTGTAAGGGATTTTTTTTTTGCTCTTGGTGAGCACTACAACGCTCGCAGGAAACATAAATACCTCCATTTCGGGGTCTGAAACATTCAAACATAAAAAACACGACCCCTTTCACCCTAGAGGTGAAAATTTTTTCTCCAACCCATTTTCACCCCCAAATCTCCATTTTCTTCCATTTCTTCCAATTCTAACTTCAATATTTCACTCCTAAGGCTTTAAGGTATTTTGTTCTTCTAATTTTACCCATTTTTCCCTTTCACTTTCTTCTTGTTCTTGGAGATTTAAGAAGATGTTTATTATAAAGGTGTTATAGTGTTCTTTAGTAGGCTTGAAGTTAGATTTGGGTAATTAGAGGTTAATCTAGAAGTTTATTGCTTCAATGATAGATACGGATACCAGTCCTACTTCCAGAACTTCTGGTGGTGCTATTCCTGTGTCTTCTGCCACTTCCAGGTGAGTGGGTTCACATCTGTGACTTATATGTTGAGCATTATAACTATTTTCATAAAATCATAACTCATATCATGATTTTAGAGATTTCTGCATAAAGAATATGAGATTACTCCTGATTTATATGGTTTAAACGTTGATTTAAGAGCATACATATGTTTGATAAACCTATGGGACCATTGTTGATAAAAGGTGTTTTTGATAAATCTAAATTATGAGAATATGAGTTGTTATGATTAAACGATCTCTAGAGTTATGAATTCTACTTGACTAAGTTTAAACCCTAAGATAGATGCCTTTGTTTTTAAAGTTTAAAGATGATACTATATTCCTTGATTAACTAAACGGTAGCTATAGAGAAACAGGCTATGTGTTAAGGAGTGATCCACTAACCTTGGTACCAAATAGCCCAGGGCCAGAGCATTATTGTCATACTGGAGACGGCGATACGTAACGCCCAGATGTGACAGAGATTTTGTTATGCTATATATATTGTACATAACCAGAGTAGAGATTATTATTTTTCTATTGAGATACTGTTGGATTGTTTTATAAGGTAAAGCGTTTTTGGTACTCTTGCACATGCTTATATTCTTATGACCATATGAACTGGTTAAACATTATTTATATTATTGTGATTTTCTACATGTACCCTTTGATGTCCCATGGAGAGGGTTCCAGGTGAGGACTCACTCAGGGTTTTGGTAGCAAAACTCACCCCCTTTCCTTTTTCTTTATTTACAGATATTGTAGCTGGGATACTTCTACACCATTTTCCTCCAGCAACATTAGATTTCATTTGTTGAGCCCATTAGGTGAGGTGTCTCGTATTTTACCCTAGACATGCTCCAGTGTGATGGTCAGGATTTCGGGATTTTAGAGGATTTTGTCTTTTCTATAGTCTTGTATATTAAAATGTTACTTTGGACTGTATAAGTTTTTTTACTCTTCATAGACACGTTGTATATCAAGGACTTTCCACATATTTTATGATAATATAGTATTATACTTTCAAACGGACTATGAGAGTTTATTTTTATAAATATGATATTGAGAACAGGTGCTTGACATATAGAAATGAATAAAACTATATTATGGATCTTTTTTTATGCATGTAGAAATGATACAGGTCAGAGGCTTACGTGAGAATGTGATTTCTCACGTGCGATAAGGTGTTCAAGTCGGGTCGTGACACAAACTCATCTTGAAGCTTGGAGGAAGAGGATTTGATAGAGGATGAGAGTGGAAGGGAGGAAGAAGGTGCGGAGATGATGTTTTGGAGTAGGGTTTCTGGTTTCTAATGGAGGAACCCATGGGAGGGGTTTTTATAAAGAAGGAGTCTCACTTATCGAAACTATATCATTTTGCACTATGCTGACATTGGGCCTGCTAAAGCGAGTCCTGCTGATGTTGAGGCACAGCTTGGCTCACCACTCACCGCACAAGTAGCTCGCTCAGCGAGCCTATTTTGCATAATTCTCAGAACCTCCAGCTGCAACATGGTTATTGCATTCGAGGCCTTCTTGGCAACACCAGTGACTCGCGGGGGACCTTAGGGTCTGGGAGCTTGTCTACGAAATGTGTACTCAGGGTATCACACTCTATTCACCAACTTGCAGATATTCTAACTAAGCCACTAGGAAATCATTAGTATCACAACCTTATATCCAAGATGGTAATTCAAAATATCTTTATTCCATCTTAAAAGGGAGTTTAGATAGTTAGTTTAACCTTGTGTCACAACCCAACTCAAATGTGAGGGCACGTGAGGAATCCTATCCCACGTAAGCCTTCTGGGTGACGTGACTCTCTAAATGCATAACTTATCATAATATAACACTTAAAAGATGAGTTTTTCTTTTAAATCAATAATCATTTCTCTATTTAAAACAAAATATTTAATATTCAAGCTTTGAAAACTCTTTTCTAATTCGTTCTGTAAATTTTCAGAATCATAAACTAATCCATTCTTAAACTCTGGAAACACATAGGGAAAATACATAAAGTTTGAAAATAGCTAGTGTCTCAAAATACATGCGCGCTAAGACCTCCTGTAAAACCTGGAGCACTCCTACAACTAACAAAAGCCTAAACAAAGCCTTACAACAATGTAAAGCTCACCAAAAGGTAACTGCAACTCCTAAGGGCGGGCGACTTCTATACCTAGGCTATGAGAGGAAATGAGAGGGGTGAGTTAACGAACAAGTAAGTGAGCTTTCATCCATCACCCACATGGAACAACCAAGGAACATATATATATATATATAATGCAATATACATGCAACAACATAAATCATTTGATATTTACATACATAGCTAGCTAGGAAATTTTTTTTTTTCATTCCATAAATTCATGAACAAGCATTTATAAACTCATAATCAAACATGAAATCATTTAACTAGAGTAGTAGAGCTTGGGAAATAGTATTTGCTAGCCGAATGAATATATATATAATAACTAAAGTTGTAAAGTCCTAAAGTCCTTGATGGACAAGCTAGGGTACCTAACCAGGTCATGTTTCTATAACTACTAGGGCGATATTGTCCTCTGACGGACAACTTGGTACCAAAGTTAACGATCTCAATAGCGTTAACTAACTATCTGTTTCTTGTTTTCTACCATCTAAACTAGTTTGATAAAAAGAAAACTATAACTAAAAAATGGGTACTCCTTGGCGAAGAGAGCCCTAAATTATTAATACTCTAAAAGTTTTGGACTCAAACAATTCTAACAATCTGACTTTAGCATAACCGTTGCTATGAAATCATACCTAAGGGATCACTCGTTTGTAGGCGTTTTGATTTCAAGCCCACGAAGTATGTATTTGGCAGTTGCTATGAATCATACTGAATTCAATACCTCTTAGTGCCTTAAAATTGAAGTTCTAAGTTCAAAACTTAAGCTAACATAACTTTTTATATTCTTGATAAATCTAAAATCATTAGTCCAAAGCACTGAGGTTCTAAATCATAAAAACTTTAAAACTATAATAGCATTTTTCTTCATAAAACTAATCATACTTTATTCGATATATCTAAACTGAATGTTCTAAAACATGGTCTAGAATTTAAATCATAATTGATATCATAACTCTTAAAACATATTTGTTAAAATAACAACTAAATAAAGTCATATATTCTTTCAACAATCATTTCATTAGCATATAAAACATTTTCCATACATACAACATAGCAATCATGGTCCTATGGTTTTGTAAAACTCGTTCTTTCATGCTATCATCATAAATCATAATTTTCTAGCTTGACATAATCATGTAAAATCATATTCTATACTTTTTCTTGTTTCAAATTCCATGCTTAACAATTATCATGCAAGAAACACATTTATAATGATAAAACTAAAGCTTTGGGATCGAACCCACTCACTACTTGAAGGGAGTATGTGGGCACCACCAACTTGACGTGGAGAGCTCAGAATGACACCAATAACTGTCATAGAGCAACCATAACTCTAGATTAAACTCTAATACTCTTTAGATAACTCTAATCAAACTCTAACAATATTGGGAGAACACCTCACTTGACAATAATGAGAAAAATAACCAAACTCAATCTAAGATTATGAAGGAATGAAAGAAAAGAGACCAAAATCTATCAACATTAACATACCTTTGATGATTGAGGAAGCTAGATTGGAGAGAATGAAAAATGATGAAAATGGGAAGGAGAGGTTCCTGATCGTGAAAATGGAGGAGGAAGAGAGTGAGGAAGGGTTTTATAGAAATGAAGGGGCTTAGTGAGTGAAACGATACCGTTTTGCACTATTGTCGCTCCAGGGGACCGCTCGCGGTCCGTGCACGCCCTTCACTGTACACTTATGGGGTCCGTCGTCTCACTGAACACGTGAAATCGTCCTCTGGTGACGCTCTGGCAGTGACAGCAAAACTAAACCTGCATAATTCCTATCACACAGCTTCCAGATCATCTTACTTTAAAACATAAATGTAAATAAGGAAATACCCCTCATTTGGATTCAGATAAAATATCTAAAAAATTAAAATTCCAACAATTCAAAATCCAAATTTTGGGTTTTAGTTCAAATCGAAAGTTTTGAAATTTTAAACTTGAGGGCTTAAAACGAAACATTTAAAGGTATCATAAAATTCATTAAAAATCCCTCTTCAACTAATTTTCCCTTTAGGAATAATTACCGAAACTTTTGATCCCAAGAATGTCACTCTAACATATAGCCCTCTCCAAGGAGGTGTAAGGTCCAAACTTAGAAAACTCTTGGACCTGGCAATGGGTCCTAGGGGACCCTAAAGCCATACAAAACATATCTCCTGCACGTGTACGTATTACACCTTGGTAGTTAATTTAGCTTTGCAATCATTAATTAGACTCAATTAGTTACAATGGCTTCACAGCCTGTTACCTGTGTATATAAGCCAAGTACTCTCTATCAATAAAGCAATTGTTTCCTTTCACTCCTTGATAAAAGTCAAATTAATTTTGATACATAGTCACATTATTAGAACAATTTCTACTCTTTCATATTTACTTTAAAAATCATGTAAAAAATAAAATATAACTAATTTAATCATAATGTATCTCAATTTTTTTCTTCTCAAAATATATTTTCTATGTACTAAAAATATGAAATTTTATGTTATCAACTAGTAAAATTTGACAATGTTAACTAATAAAATTTCTATACAATGACAAAACATTATATATTATTATTTATTATGATTATTATCTGTAATAATTTGTCCATGTCTCAAAATTTTATTGATTAACAATATAAAATTATTTTATTTTATAATGACTTTCATTTTCGTCATAACTTCTCCAAAAACAAAAGTAAAAAACTCCAAACAAAACATGCATAAGAAAAAAAATAAACCATTCACAATTTCAAAAGGCTGCAGCTTTCCTCGTATTATTGGACTCGGCCAGTGCATTGTCATTGCAAAAATGTCAATATCCTAAAACGTGCGTTCACATTGTCACATACCAGCCACCAAAATTTTCTGAATGAAAATGAGACCCATTCGTGTACACGGTCAAGCTAATACCATATCTCACTGGTAAGTGGTACCTTCCTCTTCATTTGCTTATATTTATAACACTGAAAATAAATACTCGAAGTCAGATACCGTCCAATCCCCTACCCACGGAGAGTCCCACCTACAGGAAATCTCGAAAGTTCACATCCGATAGGGAATAAAATGCTGCCCCATATAATATGTGCTAAACTCTATATAGTAAAATATTGGCTTAGCCTTAAAAAAGAGCTAAATGCCAAGATTGGGAGGCCCGTATTGGCCTAATGGAAACCATTTTATGCACACCACCCCCATTAAGAAAGATACGAGGAAGGAACCAATAATCAAACAAAGTTTGGGTAAGATAAGATCCTTGCCTGCGGGCATATTATCAAAAGAACATAAGATATTAGTCTCGAAAGGTTCTTTAAGAAAAGTTTGGCGACACTACACGCCCACGCCCAAACCCAATGGATATTCGGTTTCACACGAAGAGTTCATATCCTCATGACATATATATCTCCTAGTAAAAGCTATATCCCATTATCGCTTTAGATTTACTAGAATATTAATGATATAACAAGGGAAAAGTGATCCAAATTCCAAAAGTTGATAGGTAAATAACACTCCAAATGAAGGTTGCCTTTGGGTGATGACTGGAGAGAGGATCTAAAAAGCCACAATCCATTTACGAAAAAAAGCTAGTTCTTAACAAAAGGTGGGTGGGGATGTTCCTCCAACTTTACAAAAACAAAAAAAATTCACATACATCTCATTTGTCACGGCCCCTAACTAGATTAGATAATATATTCCATAAAAGTATACATGTAACTAGAGCCGATAGTAGAAACTAAAAATTATATAAAAGAAAAAACAAAAGACAAGGGATAGACAAAAAGACAACCTGACTCTACAAGTCTACACTCGCTAGCTTCTCTCTTCAGAAGTTTAGTTTAAACCTCCCTCGGGTCAACAAAAATGGAGATTCCAGGCGGAGATTTTGTCCAGTCACCAACGGACCCATCACTATAATCCTCCCAAGCCTCTTAACGCACCACAAATCCTCATCGCAAGACAGCATCTTCCAGTGCGGCACCCCAGAACGTAACGGTTCGAGGCTGGACACCTCGGTAACAACCGCACCGCACCCACGTTCTTTTGCCAGGTTGTGCGCGAACCCACAAAGGGCCTTAACCATCTTAACCGCCTCAGGGCCTTCCCCTCCAAGCCCATAAAGGAAGTGGAATCCAAACGGTCTGAAAAAGTCCGGAAAAGACGGTAACCGTAAAAACGGCAAAGCTCTATCCACCGCGCGCGTGGTTTTAGCAAGCGTGCGCTTCACGCGCGACGCGCCGCGGACCTCGAGCGTGAAAAGCTCCTTGGAGTTCCAGACGCTGAGGAGGGCCCAGGAATGAGGCGGGCCCGCGAGGAAGCGGTCTGGGCCTGGCCAGTGGGCCCCGCGTGGGACGGCGAGGAAGGTGCCGAGGGAGAGCTTGTTGTTGAGGACGGCGTCGATGTCGCGGGGGAAGAACTCGGTCGTGGCGAATCGGCGGCGGTAGAGGGTTTCGGCCTCGGAGGGGTGAGGTGGATGATGGTGACGTTTGGGGAGACCCTGACACGGTGAGCGAAAACGGGGTTGACAAGCATGGACGGGGTACGGAACTTTGAGTACCCGCATTTGTCGGTGAAGAGGTTAACGGATGCTAAATTGTCGTTTTCCGTTGCCATGTAGGAGTATTCTGCGCCATTATCTCTGAACCATGCCTCCATTCGATGCACCAGCTTCAACCCTATACCCATTCTCCTGCATGACACAAAAAAAAAAAGAAGCACCACTAATAAGCAAACAGCATTACCATTAACAATTTTTATTATTGATGATTTTGACTTTGAACGCGCGCACGCACCTGTGGGAAGGTGAAACGCGAAGGCCTAATATGTATGCGACTTTAGTGTAAACAGGGACGTGTTTGGTTTGGGGAGTGAGAGTGTTGTTGTTGTTGTTGTTGTTGTTAGTAGTAGTGGTGGTGAGGTGTGCGTGATTTCTGTTTCTGGAGAGCTTCTTTCCGCATGTGACGGTTTTGATGCAGCCTCTGATCATTCCCACAATCTCATCACCCATCTCCGCCACCTATAGTTTGATTAGCCACAAAACTCAAGTCAATAATTAATTACATATGTGTCATGTTTTGATTATTATGGTACTGGTGAGAGTGAAAAAGTTGGCGACAAGAGAAGTGGGAGGTTGATTGCTTGCTTAATGCTCTAGTAGAATAGGAAAAGACGATAAAACTTATGACACATCGAAATATATATATATATATATAATAAAAAATAAAGATGATTTTGTAGTTGGGAATGTGTGTAATACCAGCATGAGGAAAGCCGGTGAGTGGCGGACCCTGCATATTGGGTCACCGTGGAGGTCGGTGAAAATAGAAAGCTTGCCACTGGGTCCAACCTCGCATATTCTCTCAACTGCTTCTACTCTTTCGCTGTCTTTATCAGGGTCGAACACTCTGACCACGGGAGAAAACTCCTCACCCATATTTCGCAAACTAATCACACTGTGCAACTATTGAGAGCTTGATTGGTGTTAATAGGATGAGTAAATGGATATGGAACGCTGTTATGCAGAGGTGCGAAGAACGTAGTAAAGGGTAGGCATGCCTTATATAGGGGGAGCTGGAGAGTGTTCTCAGTGTGAGGAAAAAATAATACGCAGCTTTTTCAAGACTGATTAACGTGTGCCGTGCAATATTATATATGGAAGAAACCTAAGCCACTTCGAAGATTGGGACACAAAACAGAGGAAGAGGTAGAGCCTTCATATATCATTCGTACGCGATCATAGGTTCGACTGAATTTGAAAATTCAGATTTATATATGAAAAAGAAAAGATAATAATGAGAGGGAATAGGAAGCGAAGAGGATAGAAAAAGAGCAAGCTGTTAATTTTTTAAGACACTTCTGCTTCTATTCTTTGCAGTAGCTAGCTGCCAACGCCAAGTTACAAGCTCAAGCCCTCTTGCGGGGTCTTTATATACCTGAACTTTTGAACTCTTTTTATTTTGGGATTTTTATTTTTATTTTTTTTCAATTTCTCTCTCTCTCTCCAGAATCCACCACTTCCTTTTGTTTTCGCTTCGAATTTTATATAGTAGAGTGCCTTTTAAATAATTCACAAACATGTCTCTATCAATTCTCTTTCTATTTCTTCAATTTTTTTTCCTCTCTGTCTACGACTTTTCATTTTCCATATTTTTTTGGTGGGGCTAAAATCATCTCGCCACAAGAGTGCTAACAATGATGGGAAACAAATTAAATTAATTAACACAATAATCAATCAATGTTTTCCATTACGAAAGGCAGCGGAAGAGGCAGAGCGATGAGGATGTGGCGGCTATGGCTGCGCAGTTTCGATGAGGTGCTCCTCTTAATCGTGTTTTTAATCATTTATTTTAGGGTTCCTCTTAATTGCGCCTTAAAGACACTAGTCAAGGAATCAAGAATAAAAAGGTTTGTGTTAGGAACAAAAGCATAAACTATTAATTTTGAATGCTTAGGTCCATTTAAAATTTTTTAAACTTATTTTTTTAGATTTTTTAATCATTGCTCTTAGAATGCTAATTAGCAAAATCCTTTATATGGAAGTATGCGTTGCTATCATGACCCCATTTGTAATCATTACCTTTAATACTCTCTTCCCCACCCGTACTTCTTCACCCCCATATAATGTTATGTTAATATCTATGCATATAATATAATCATGTGGGATGGGATCTACTACATATATGATACATCCATCTTCCATTTGCCATCTTGTTACATTAAAATGTTCACTCCGCCAGTGATTTATTATTATTACACATTATTTATTTATTTATGTGTTATCGTGGATGATTAATATTATTACACTAATTATTTATGTATTATGTTGCTTTCTGCCTGCATGCAGAGGATGTGATGATGGCGTTACTTACGATGAGTATGCATGATAAATTAATATGATTTTGTTTCTAGTTCTAGCAAATAGTTGGATAATGCTGTAAAATCATGGTGGATGATTACTCCTTATGTACTATTAATTTTTCAAAATATTAAAATGATATATTTTTTTTAAAATGATTATTAATAAAGAATAGGGACGACTACTACCAAAATGAGGCAACGTGGCGAAACGGATGCCCTCCAGTATTGTATTTCCACCACTAAATATACTCTAGTCACAGCGTTTTCGTTACTTTATTATTTATTAGTGTTTTGGTCGTTTCAGTGCTGCACACTGACTAGTGACTTGTGCTGCAAAAGCAGCTTTCTCGTGGTGGCTTTGATCATAACATTATCCTCGATTTTCCAGTTGACGGCTGGGATTCCTTCGGGCAACTGAGATTTTCTGCACCCCGTCATACTGATCAAAGCCTATGCGGGAGATTTATACAGATTAAAGCCTATGCGGGAGATTTACGATTTTGCTCCACTGATACGCCGCCCTATTGATTTTGAAGGCTTTTACTTCTATGTGGTTAAGGCCTGAATGATTCTCCTCACTCTATGAAAGGAAGATTATTAACTGAAAAAAGTATTATATATATAATATTAATTAATATTTTATTTATTATTAAATTGGACATAGATCATCTTTGAATAAAGTTTATACCTCATCTAATAATAGATGAAATATAAATTGATACAGTATTTAATATATAGTGAGTACAAATAACATAACTCATGAACTAATCAATAAACCCCAACCCTTTTATTATTTGCATTCTTTTTTTGTGATTTGTTATTTTTTTTGTGTGTGATTATTTTCTGTATTCTTTAACAGGACAGTTTCGGATTTAGAAAATTAAAGTTGTACTTATTTTGTTTTTAATTAATCTATAATATTAGAAAAATGCTTAAGATATATTTTAATACAAGGTTTTTTCATTTTTAATATATAAAAATATGATTGAGTATAAATATAGTAAAAAAGAAAAGTTAAATTATAATCAAATATAAAATATTATGCAACCCACTATAATTTAACTAATGCCAGATGTTTTGAGTAGCATGTATAAGATAACCTTATTATACTTAGAATTTTAATATAGCAAAAAATAATAAAATATGATACAATATAGTATGAGTATGAATATACAATATTGTAATTTTTTATTTGTAAATATAAAATTATTTTGTTATTCTACAAACTAGTAAAATTAAAGTTATATTCTATTATTTTCATGACAAATAACATAGAAACTTTAAAATAAAAAATAATGAAATAATGTAATATTTGTATCCTTCTACAATTTTAAAATAGCATATACAAATAAAAAAAGTCACAAACTCCCCAATACATTAACTTCAATAAATGCCAATTTGAAGGTTAAGAAACAAAAGCCGCACGAATCACGAATTATAGATCGGCATGCATGTATTATTGTCTGTAAAATATTAAAGATTCAGAAATTTTTTTATTGAATTTATTTGTCAAAATAATATATATATATATATATATTAAAAGTTAAATTTATAAGTGAATTATAGTCTATATTTTATTTTGTTTAACAACCATCCTTAATGGTAGGATTTTGCTAATCAATATCTTAAAGGTAATAATTAATGGAAAAAAAAGTTTCAAATATTTTAAGTATATTTTATATATTAAAAACTGAAAAGCTTTTTTTCTTTCAATGTAAATTTTTCATTCTTAATTTCTTAATCATAATCCTTAATAGTATACTCACCTAGTGGAGCCACCCAAGAGAATTTATTATTACAAGGCAGAAAACGGTTTTGATAATGATTGGTCACTGAAGGAAGTGGATACGTCATTATAATTAATAATTATTTGTTCAATCATTTTCCCTTAAATAAACATTTATATTGGGGGTAACGGCTGCATCTGAGTACAAGTGCGGGATACGTAGCCCAAGGGCACGTTTTTGTTTTTGTCTAATCTTCCTATGTCATTATAACTGTATAAGATTTTATGTATTCTCGAATCAAATGGACCCAAATTTATTGAGCATATATAAGACTGCAATTATCATAAGGGAGGCGAGAATTCTTGATATGGAGAGAGAATATGGAACAAAGGATTGCCATGTATGGCAAAGAAACTTTATTTTGGCTCTTTTTGAGTTTCATATCAAGTAGTAAATAACTAAGTATAATGAGATTATTAAAAAAAAATAACACCGTATAATGTTTTACATAGGATGTGTTTGCTTAGTGCATAAAAGTTTTTATGAATGAGTTGTTAATATAAAATTATACATAAAATTAATTTATGAAATATTTTTCTCTTATTTTTATCCTCCAATCAAATACTTTCTAAAATCAATGAGGATGAACGTAATTGTAATACCTTGGATACACATATTCCTGGACATGTTCCGTACGACCCTAGGTTCCCCAAAACTTACCCGTGTTGCCGAGAAGGCCTCAAAGCAGAAACCGATTCCAAGTTGAAAATTTGCAGAATTATGCAAAAGGAGCATGGTTTGCTACAGTGAACAAGCGAGTAAATTTGCCCTTTTGGGTCAGCAATCGCTCCAGTGAGCACCTCAATGACGGCATAGTCCTGAAACGATACAGTTTTACTAAATGAGACCCCCACCACCTTATAAACCCCAACTCAGGCTCCCCATATTTCTAGAAGCGGAACCCTCCCCAGACACATTTTCTCCTTTTTCTCTCCCAATTCAACATCAATCTTCATCTTCCAAGACTTTAAGGTAAGGGTTTTGTTAGTTTATGTCATCCCCTTATTCTCCATTCCATGTTCTAGGATATGTGTTATTGTTATACTCTCATTATTGTCAAGTGAGAATGCTCCCCCAATGTTGTTAGAGTTGATTTAGAGTTATCTAGAGCAAAGTATTAAAAACCAGCTCGAATTGCTTCAATGGAAAACGATGAACCGATCATGAAACTGATCCGAGTCACTGTTTGGATTGATCCGCATTGAAGGATGCGACCTGATTTGACTCTGGGTTTGTATCAAAATCAATGACTCGGTTGACTTACGAGTCTTTTTTTTTATTATTATTTGCTCTTCTTTTGCTAAATGGTGTCTTTTTTTTTAAACTTTTAAAAAAGATTCTAATCTAACTTATAGAAAAATGTAGTAACTGTGTTTGTATTATCATGACTTGTGAATTTGTGATGTAAAACTTTATGAGTTTGCTTGTGTAATTATATTATAAACTTGTCAATTATGATTGTAAAATGTGAACAATATTTAGGAATTTATGTTATTTATTTATGTTTTTATATTTGGACCCCTTAAAGAATGTCAAATTGTTAATTAGATGTCATTTTCTTGTATTTTATTTAAATTTTTATTTTTTTTATATAAATCTGGTTCAACCAATTTGACCAGTGACCTAGTGACCCGATGCCTCAATTGAGTCGATCAAATCAAAGTTGAAAACTATGATATAGAGATTGTTAGAGATACCCATAGATTAATCTAGAATTTTATGGTTGTTATGACAAACATTGATATTATCCTCGCTCCTCAGAGCTCTCGTGGTGTTGGTTCTTCACTTTCCACCCTTCTAAGTGAGTGAGTTTGATCTCATTACCTTAATTTGGCATTATATAATTATTTTCTAGTATTAAGAGTATTTAGAGATTTGAAAGTTGAGTTTTTACATAATATAGATTTTATATAAAATGTGAAATAGTTAGAAATGTTCCCTTTGAAATTACACATGAAAATCTATGATTTTAGAAAATGCATGGGACCATAATTGCTTTATAAATGTTTTATATGATTTAAATTTATGATTATAGATTTGACTTTGATGATGAGAACTAATATGGATAATGAAAAGAAAAGTGGAGGGTTATGTTTATTACATGAGAATAAGGATTTGTTGACTTAGAGTTATAGCACTCACTTTTTATGACTTCAGGATGGTTTTAGAATAAGGAATTATTGAGAGGAATAGATCTATGAGTTAGTGATAGTTAAATCATTAATCTTGGTATATCATGTGTGCTAGGGACAAAGTTATCCTCATTCATATTAGTCCACCAGGACGCGATTCACCGGGATCGTTAAGATCTGTCATAACCGACTTGGATCATGACCACACGTGAGGAATCTTATCCCCACGTAAGCCTCGTGATCACTGCGTCATTCTATATACATACTTTATTTAGAAACTTAATTTAAATCATAATCAATTCTTATACTAAACACATAATAAATCTGAATAATTCTTTTCATAGATGAAATCTGAAACTGTAGTTGTGATGTAAATCATGCTAAGTTGCTCATTTATAAAATAAACCATGAATGCTAAACCATTTTGATACAAAATAATCACAGTAAAAAAAATACAAAACATGAACATATATCTATGCATGTGGTCTAGACCTTACCCGTCATATCACTGGAGTACTCTACAAAAGAATCTAAGACCGTGGCTCCACGCCAATGTGAAGCTCATCCATTATGAAGAAACCTACTGTAAGGGGGAGGAAGAGGAAGATCCTAACCTATACCTGTATTTGTGAAAAAGGAAGAAGAAAGGGGTGAGTTTTGTTACAAGACTCAATGAGTGGATCCTCACTCATAACCATACATGGGATAAGAAGTGAATATACATAAATAATAATGAAATAAAAAGGAATCATTTCTATAGAAATTGTATGATAGCTATATATCATAATTTGCGGTAAACAAAAAAATCATCTTTATTTTCTATGGAATTACTAAAAGAATAGGCAATCCATAAACTGAAAGGTGGATGCTCAGTCCCTCGCGAACAAGAGCCCTGATTGAGATCTTAACTCTCGTGAACCATGTCTCATGGACTGATCTAGCATGTGGATAAATACCTCGCGAGCCCTGGTATACCAAGGTTAATGGAATAACTATCGTTAACTCAGGTTCTCCTTCAGGAATCCCCTAATTTAAATTAAACTAAAGTCATAAAATAGGGTTCTATCAATTCTAAGTTCAACATGTCTTATTTTCCACAATAACCATAAAGCCTGGAGGCTTGTTTCATCAATCATAAATAATTTAAGTCATAAATTAAATTATACTAAACTTTTATAGAGAAAATATGGTTCCATGCATATTCTAAAACCATAATCTTTCATGTATGAGTACAAATGGAGTAGTTCTAACTTAAGTACATTTTTATATAAAACCATATCATGTAAAAATCTATTTTCAATTCTCTAAATACTCTGTAATGCTAGAAAATAATAATATAATAATCAAAATAAGGTCATGAGATTGAATCTACTCACCTGGAGGGTAGAGTGAAGAACCAACTTCGGTAAATCTCTAGGAGGAGGGATGACACCAACGTCTGCCATTGAAACAACAAAACTCATAAACAATCTATGGAAAGCCTTAGATCACCCTAAGCATACTCTAACAACATTAGGGGAGCACCCCACTTGACAACAATAAAAGAAATAACAAAGTCTAACCTAAGATTATGGAAGAATGGAGAGAGAGACAAAATCTAACAACAAACAATTACCTTGATGATTTTATGGGAGCTAGGTTGGAGTAGGATTGGAGAAAATGAGAGAAAAAGGGTTTGGGTGTTTGGCTTTTGGTTTCTGCCAAGGAGCCCGAGAGGAAGGCTTATAAAAAAGGGTTTGGGTCATAAGTAAAATGGTGTCATTTTACTAATATTGTGTTGACACGGGTGCTCGCTACAGCGGCCTGTGCCAGGCAGGCATAGAAAGGCTCATTGGTTCACTGCAGCGAACATGTTTTGCATAATTCTAGAAGCTGGGGTTGCAACTTGTTTTTTGCATCTGGGCCAATCTGGCTACTCAGGTAAGTCTTAGGTGACCCTAGAACCGCACAAAACTTGTTTATGGACATATATACACCGGTTATTACAATATCTCAACTAGGTGCTCTTGTTCGCTAGGGACTGAGCACCACCCTTAGTTTATAGATAGTCTGTTCTTTTTGTAATTCTTTAAGAAATAACATGTTTTCCATGTTTCCAGCAAACTATGATTTTATAGTTATTTTGTAGTATAAAAGAAATGGATTTGAGATGTTGTATTATTATTATGTTTGTTCTTTTTGTCCCATGTATGGTTATGGATGAAGATCCACTCATTGAGTTTTGTGATAAAACTCATCCATCTTCTCTTTCCTTTTCCTCATAGATAGGCATAGCTTTGGATCCTCTACTTTCTCCCCTCAACAGCATTAGCCTTCAATTTGGGTGAGTTTCATGTTGCCGTGAAGTGATTTGTCTTTTGATAGAGTGTTTCAATGTTAGTGCGGACAGAGTCCTGAACATGCATGACATAGCTTTTGATTTATCACATTTCTTTTTGTATTTATATGATATAGCATTTATGGTTCTTTTGTAAATGAGCAACTTAGGATATTTTGTCTTTTGGCTAAAGTTTCAGATTTGAATTATGGAGAAAGGGCTATTATGTTTATTATGAATTGAATATACAAAGTCATTTATGATTTGAAATGGATTTTATGAATAAAATATTCATATAGTCCACTCAACTATCCAAGACTTAATGAAGGTGGGGTTCCTTATGTGTCGATTATGATCCAAGATGGGTCGTGACAGTAATTAGTTAAAGTTTGACTCATACCTCACAAAGGTGTGGATTCAAATCTCTTGGACCGATATCAGGACCTTGTTGGTGGAGTGATATATAATATCTTCTAAAATTGTTGAAGAAGTGGAGGATCTTCTGACCCTAATAGGATACCAACACACCTCTTAGCCCTACCAAAACTTGTATATATCAAAAAGAAAGACACATTCTAAAACTTGGGAATTGTGTCACTTATTAAGTTAGTCTTTGAGTTTGACTTGGTTTATGGTTATAAGTCAAACATCTTTACTATTATATTTGAATTTCAAACTTTTTTAAATGCAAGATTTTGGATTTAACAGTTATATTATTACATAATTTTTATGTAAAATATTACATTTTTAATGATGTAGTTTTGTTGATGAAGGATGATAATGATTTATAAATCTAATGTTAAATTGATATTTCCTTCATCCTTAAATAATTGTTGTTTCAAAAATTTGTTTTGCCTAGAAATAATTGTCCATTTTAAAAGTTTAGGGAGTATTAATTATTTTTTATTAATAATATCCTTATTAAATATTATTGACTCATTAGTGAATGAAAAGAGAGGAAGTTAGAATATTAAAAAGAAATAAGAACATTTTAGTAAACTAGTCCTAATTTTTAGGAACATTGATATTTTATCAATCATTTTCTTAATTTCAGTGAGTATTTATAACTAGATAATTATTCAAGAATGGAGGGAGTAATGATTAATAAAAATCAAGCTGTTTGATTTTTGGTCCAACTTTCAGGAGATCATACAATAAATTATAAGTAAAATTTTCAACTAATTAAAAAAATAAAATTTTCAAGGCACAAAATACATGATGTTCTGTAAAGTGGCAACTAAAATAGTATCAATTTTGAAAAGGAAGGAAAATTCTAATATCGAAAGACGTTTCAATGAACATGAAACTAGCCCGTACGTGGATCATTTGTTATTTGGGATAAGTGCGGTTTATTTTACTTGGGGAAAATAAAAGATCGAGTGGGACAATAAAAATTAAGAATTTTACAGGAAAAATATACCAGTTGTAAAAATAGATCACATTTTGTGTAAAGTTCATATGGTAGAATTGCTATTTAGCTTCCAAAAAATTATATTTGTTACAAAATACCTCTGAAAAAAATATTTTTGTTAACTGAAATGGATATGAGTTGGTATTTAGATGGATTTGTCAAATACAATGAATCTTTGGAGAATCATAAAAAAAATATAATTTCTTTTAAGAATTATTTTATTAACAATATAATCTTTCAAGAGTTAAAATAAATTCTCCCTGTTCGAAATTGTTATTACATGTCACTTGATTTGGTTTAATATATATCATCACTTCTGCTTCAATAAATATATCTGGGATGATGTTCAACAAAGACTAATTCCGCTGTGCATCTGCTTTGAAATGCAAGTGTCCGAACTCTTAAGAAGCTATCCGGCCATCTCTCCACCTAGAGCCTAGGTAGGAGCATAACCCAAATTTTAAAATTTTCCTGGCACCATCGTATTGGGTATTATTTTTTCCACATTCTTCCTTTTTAGAGTCGAGTGAAAGAACTAAACTTGGTTTCTCATCCTATTTTCATTAATTAATTAATCAGTATCTTATGCTATCTCTATCAGGAATAAGGTTGAGCAAAAACTTAATCATTTCCTGCTTATATTTTGACAGGTTGTTTTCTAGCATGCTCGATCGTTTTCAATTCTTGAAAGTGTTTATAGAAAAAGACAAATTATTTGATTATCCCATGTCTAGCCTTTTCCTCCACACCGGGTAGGGGGGCATGAAGTAAAAACAAACGGTGGGATTATCCTATGGTGATCTCTTATAGATCGTCGAAGAATACATTGTACATCTCACACAAGTGACAAGAAATATATTATATATAGGTTACATCATGTGGTTCCATTCACAACTTTATGTAAAAGAATTATTCCGTAAGTAATATATAATTTGCTTCTGACAGTAACAAATGATAATGACAAGCTCTATATATGTGTGGGAGAACAATTTATACATCAATAACAACAAAATAATAATGTCATTCTTAATAACAATAAAATTGCGAATAAACTATCACAATAGAAAAACTTGTTTCAGTATTAAGTATCATGACAAATAATTAGTATTAAGTGTCATGACAAATAAGTATGCAATATGATTAGGTAAAGGCCTTTTTTCATAAAGACATTTTCTAATAAGATTATTTGTACTTAGTGAATAATTTAAGAACTTAATTTACATACAATTAGTACAAACATTCAATAATATATAGTATCATATCAATATAAAAATTTGGCTCAATTACTCGCTACTTTAAATGTCTTATGAATAAAATTGTATAATTATATTAGATAATAATATAAACTCTTTAATATTGATAATGCATCAAAATTTATTAATATCCAAATCCAAATAATCAAAATAATAAAATCACATGTTAATAGAGATGGCAAACCGGTTAACCTATTTTACCATAGTGTGAGTTAGCCTAAAATGGAAATAGATATATGGGTTGACTCATTTTAGAAAATGGGTTAAAGTTGACAATCAACCCCACTTTGTGGTGAGTTGTTGATTTATGCATCAATTTACCTAAAAATAAATAATTTAGCAGTTTTTTTTTTCCACACTGCCACACTTCCAATGGAGGGAAAAGGATGAGGGTAAGTGGTCTCAAACCCCATTTGATCGATTCAAACCATCGTTTCCGTTGCTATGTGGTTACTCAAAACAAAGGATTTTGCCATTGCATTATAGGTCTTGGCCACAATAAATTAGTAGATCAGTGAGTCAATCCATCCAAAAGTAGAGAAAATTATAAGTTAAATGGGCTTGCTAAACTAGTAAGTTGACACATCGGCCAAAATAAACAAAAAATAAAATAAATACCTTGATGCTTAATGAGTCAACTCATTATGCCCAACCTTAACTTGCAAGTTATGTGGAGCGAATTAAAATAACTAACTCAACAAAAATTAATTATAAAATACAACTAAATGCATACTTTTTTTAGGTTAAATTTTTAGCCCATTTGATTTTACCCGTTTTTCCATTTCTATTATTAATCAGTGAAATAATTAGTTATCTTGTTAGTATCATGTCATTTACATCATTCATATTACCTATTTTGGTCTTTCATAGATATTTTTTGACCAAAGACAATCCTATTATCTGAGCACCTTTAGGGAAAATAATCCTCTTGACACTAATTATTATATACCTAAAGCTCAAACTTGAAACAACTAGTTAAGAGAAGATTTTATCAGTTATATCTTCTTTTGATGTATGATACAAATCTTATTGAGTGGTCAAATAATTTAATATTCTCGAAGTTATTGATATAAATACGCCCATAACTATTGCATGAGTAGTATTGGTATAAACAATGTATGAGGTTGCAGACCAATTCAATAGAAAGGTCGAAAATTAAGACAAAGGGAGAGAAAATGAGAAAGTTGAGGCAATTTTCATGTACCATTTTATGAAACATTTTTCTTACTATTTAGTTTTTTCTCTATTGTATTAGATACTGCTTATAAGTGTTCCCATTACAACATAGACTTTTAATTTCAATTATAATTCTTTTAGAATTGAAATTAATTTAGAATCTTAAATTTTATATTTGGGTTTACTATAAAATTGCAATATGATCGTTAGAAAATAAATGAAAAAAAAGAATTATATAGACTTTAATGAGGAGATAAATATTTAATTAAGCTTTGAAATTGATAATTCAAAAGGGTATAGATTAGAAATTAAGATGAGTTAATTTTAGTTGTGTTTTGCTTTCTCTGTTTCATAATAACTGTCGGTGTTTTACTTTTTATGTTTTCGAATATTTGTCCAGTTACAATATATAGGTAGCATTAGTTTTTTCTTCCATTTATACCCTTAATATAAATGTGTTAATTAATAATCGATATATTTATCAAGATTTTTTTTGTTTTTCTTAATATGTGTATTGTTTGGTTTTTTTTTATAGTTATTGTGAAATGGATGGAGTAATTCTAATATAAAATTAGGTTACGAAATTATAATTTTAATTCTTTATGTCACACCAAACATAAAAGTTAGAATTGGGACATTTAATTCTAATTTCAATCTCGAATTCCATGCTCAATTCCAGATGCTAAACAGAACACTATTTAATTGTGACAAATATTATTAAAACTCTTTAATAACATAACATAGATGTAATAATAGTACCAATATTTTGCTTGTAAAATGAATGACATGGATTTACAATTAATATGTGGATTATTTTGAAAGATATAGATTTTGAATTTTGAAAAAGCTTATGAGAGAAGATTAATCAAAGAAATTTGGCCCAATATGGACTTGATCAATGAATTTGAGTCATTTACTAAAAAAAATTGCTAAATGAATGTCAAGTGTCACATTATGGATGCTGTTATTAATTGTGTTTTACAATAAGAAGTAGATAGATAAGTAGATAATGGGGAGAAAAGGTCAGAGGATGAAAATTATCGCAAAGGGAAATTGTTCGTCAAAGTCAAGCAAACTAGTCCAGCTGGTATTTCGTTAATTTAAAAAAAGAATTATGAGACTTGATCTGAAATATATAGTCAGTGAATTGAGCCTAGCAGCTCGAAGTGAAAAGAGCTGTAACAGTTGTTAGTGTTAGTTAGAGGACAGCTGTAAGATTGTTAGTAATCAGCAACTAATTAACTCTAGCTCAAATAAGTTATGAAGTTAGAAGGCAATTTTTATAGAAAGACCACATAATCATTGTAGTTTCAGAGTCAAACAAACTTGTGATCTCAAAATAATTATAATAATAATAAAATCACTCTCAAAACTCTAATGTTCGTAGTTGTAATGTGCCTTATCGTTGAGAGAATCAAGTGTGCCAATAAAATAGTTTCACAGCTAGCAAAAGTTACGCCAAACAGATCATAACAACAACCCTCAACGACAGTACGAAACCATCTACTTATTTTCAGACCGAAGCTCTTTGATTTAGCTTTTCAATAATGACCGCATACAAAAACAAAGACATTATCTTAGAAGTGTGATCAATTACTTATTAAACACATTTAAAAAATTTAAATCGCTAGAATTGGAATATAATTTTGGGATTCAAGATTCAACTTTCCGTTCCAACAATTGGTGGTGAACACACAGAGGCATGTTACGTAATACGTTTATATACCCTCACTGTGCATAGTAGGGAGTAAATAAATGGAATAAATTTAAAATAACACGATGAGATTCCTGCTTATTGCTGTCAACTTAAAATTAATCATTTTCGAACTAAAGCGAGCGTGATCCTATGAGACGTCCACTATGATTTTGCTGACCAAGTTATTCTCTGCCTAGTTGTTTGTTAAGACCCAATGAGATTTGAAATGAAGAAAGGATTTCGAAAGATTTCCTTCACAATTAAATGTTAGAAATTATTTTGTGGTTAATTCTTGTTAAGAAATAAGAATAATTTCTATAGATCTATCTATACTTTTGGTTCCGAAGCTAGTTTGGAATCTCATACTTAAAAACAATTTCTTTGTCCCATAATGATTCATTTATCAACCTTGGATCGCATTCAGGGTGTAGAACAAGCTAATGAGTGCAAAAGAAAAAAATATTCCATTCTTTTTTAGGTTACAATTCTCATATTCCATTTCGATTCTTAATTGAACAGTCACGAATGCTAAATCATATTTTGGGTCGACATCATGGATCAAATTGTGAATGTTTACCTCGTGGGTTTGGAAATATTTGCTCAACTATTTAGTGTGCTATTCACAATCAGATATTCCACACAGTTATGAAGAATTGCAATAAATTATGGTGCCTTATTAATTAAAAATAACATTAATTTTAATATACTATAAAAAATATATTATTGATCAATCATGTATTGTTATATATTAATAAAAATGATTATATCTCACATCTACTTTAAACATCTCACAAATAATGATATATAATTAGATACTATTATACAAAAATTTAGTGATAGTACATTAATATTAAAGTTTAATTTTAATGTATGAATGTAAATTTTTTTACATAATTATTTAATCTCATATTATTATATAAGCAAAACGTATTTGATTCTTATCCTATTACTACTTTAAAAGTCAAATAAGAATATTTAATTGGATAACACCTACATCAAAATTAAATGTTTAAAATTAAATAATTCAAATAATAAAACGGTATACTGTTGAAAAACCATATAAATAAGACTAAATAAGGAAAAAGCAGGACCACACAGCATCGTTCAAATAAAAATCCTAGATCAAATGTCGAACACTAATGTGACATATTGTGATTCTTCGGAAGGATTACATCGTCCCAATGAAGATGAAGAACATGGGCCCTGGACACGTATCATGTTTATGTGTTTCATCGGCATGTTAAAATAAACAGACAAAGAAAACAGTTAGGAGCAAATCTCCTAGGAAATGATCAAGGGTAGAGATCCTGTTCCCTTTATTTTATTTTATATTAAGCAGAGGTTGGGCTCCGTACATGCCCTCTTACCTTTTCGTCCATATACTAATCGCTGCTGGTCGCGAAGCACAAGCAATCTTGTAGGGCCGATACCAAACAGTAAAACCTGTGGTTAGGCCATGTCTGTTCATGGCTACCACATGGAGCAATTAGGGTTAGAGGAAGCCACGTTAACTATGTGGGATCTGATCGATAGAGTTAAATGGTTAAGTGGTGCCGAAATATATATATTAGTCCCATTCTCACCTAGTTTGAAGAACGACAGTGAAGCTTGAAAGAGGGTTAGGGTTAAACGAATTAATGACAACAATTAGGCAGCATGTTGACCATAATCTTGCACATTGTCTAGTCTATTGAAAACGAGAGGTGAATTTATTTTATGGGTTTTGCTAATTGACTCAGATTTGAATTGTGAGAAGTTTGAATGCGCACACAATAACATAATTGAGATTTAAAAAATACTAATAAATTATTGAAAAAAGTGTTTAAACTTTAAATAGTAACGAGGATTATATATAATAGTTGTAAAATATTACTAAAGAGTTATACCGACACTTTTATGGTGTAGTGGCATTGAAGAGTTTTACCAATATTTCTTGTTAATAAATGTTACTAAAAATTAAATATGGCGTAGAAATTTTGGAAACTTATTAAAACTGAAAATTTTTATATTTTTCAATCATTTTTTCCAATCACATTTTTTTATCATTGAAATACTTATAGTTAATACCCTTAAAGCTTCAATTAGCAAACTATTATTTTATTAATTTTTTCTGCATCATCATTGTAGGTCAGCTGTATCATGATCAGCTCGTGTGAATTTATTTGTACAGGGTTGGGGGCAAGTTAAAGTTCATGTTATATTTATATATTAATTTTGTCTTGTTATTTAAATTTTAAGAATCCATCCCTTAATCATGGTTAGATTTTTGTTTTGAAAATATTTAATTTAAAGACGTATGACTGACCTACAACACTACTATGGGAAAAAAAATTAAAGATTAATGGAACAAGGTAGGGTGGCTTTCCTCTCAGATCATGTAGAAACTTTTTCATTGGAAACAAACAAGGATTGTGTAGTTGTTAAGGCCTTGAGGAGAGTATTATTAAAATTTGGTTAGGACAGATGGAAAAGTACAATGTGGGAAGTTGACCATGCATGATTATTAGTAATAAAAAGAAAACGAGTGTGTGTGGATGGTGTGGCTCGAGGAATGTTATGGGATCGATTACTTAATTAGCTGCCACTTCTTCTATGCAATGTATGCATATTCTTCTCCATTTGTTTCTAGTATAATTTTGTGTTTGATTGCCTGATTTATAGTAATAAAATGAGTAGGAATTATAACAAATCATAGTTGGCCATGCCTGCACACTCTGCCTACGTTTTTGTCATCGTTCGAGGACTTAAATCGACCTACTTCGCAAATGGTAAGAAAAGTATCATATTTTAAGCCAAGTAAAGCCTACATGTTCTCCAGGTCGGCGACATAACATAGGTTCTACCTTGACCTTTGTACAGGTATACAACGTTGGAGAGTAACCCGTAAATATATAAAAAGAGTTATGGCATGGCAATGTATTGCAAATAGAAGCAAAATTTGCATTGTCTCACTCAAATAGGGTGCTCTTTGTTTCGCGATCCTACAACTACAAAACTGAAATTGAAATCATCACCATACACGTAGAATTTTGTTGTAAAACCCCAAAGTGTCCTTGCCATGCATGAATTTGCTTGCATATAAAATTTTTGTCAAGCATTGCCGTCTATCACACCAATTTTTGAATGGACAATTTTCTAAAATAATAAATAAGGATATATTCATTCACATTTATTTTATTTAAATAATATAAAGAGTGTATATATGTATATTTATTTCTCATTTTGACAGTGAATTTACTTTAAAACAAGTTTTTGGTTATTGAATAACTCCATTCAATAATTAACATGCTTAAAAATGTTATTTGGAGTTTTTTGCAACCTTAGTATAAAATAATACTACTTAGAACTGTTTTTTTTTTAATTTAAACATACACACCCTTCACAATAATCATATCACTATAATAAACACTATATGAATGATTTTATACTTCTAACGCTTCCCTTCATGTAAATATCTCTTTTAAACTTAAAGCTTAAACATTTTTATCAGAATAGAGATTCAAGTCCTTGAACATTTGATCATAGTGATTTTGATACTATATCATAAAATTATATTTCCCAAAATCTTAAGATAATAAATAAGGTACATTAACGATTTTATATTATAATATATCCCCTCATGTGAATATCTCTTTTTTTTAGCATGAATATTTTTATCAAAATGTGAGTTTAAATCCTTAATTATTTGATCATAATGACTTTAATATTATATTATAAAATTATCTCTTATAAAAATTTTAAATTAATGGGTAGCAATAAATACTTGTATACTTCTATATGTCCTTCTGTGGTGTACAGCTTTGCATGTTGGGGGTTTGCTTGCAGGGGAGGGACACAAACGCAGAGATAGGGGTGGTGGTGTACCTGTGAAGGAGTGGTGTGTCATCACATATGTAAGGTCGTGGTGAGAGAAGAGAGCTCAGGAGGAGGAGCTGTCATTTCTCACATTTGTTATTTTTTGTTTGTTTTCTAGCAGTTTGTGTGCTAAGACTACGACACTAGGGTACAGCCCTGGCTTGGCCGATTGCCCAAATATTTGTGCCCCCTGTTCCTCCTCCTTTCTCCTCTTCAATATTTACCTAATGATCCATCCTCATCTCTCCTTTTAACTTTTGTTGTCTGGCTAGCTATATGTCTAGCTTGTGTTTGCAAATTTTCTGAAATGACCTTTCATGTGAGTTCATGTTATCACAACACGTGGTGATAAAATTGAACATATATATATATATACCCTTCATATCCTCGATTGGTGCATTGCCCATTCTCCTTTTCTTATCCTAAAATTATGTAAAATATTATTTATATTCATAATATTTAGAATATTATATTAAATCATATTTCATTTATTATTAATGTGGTGTAACTTTATTCAAGTAAGATAACAATTTAATCCTGAATGAGATATAATAAATTATATTCATAATCATGAGTATAAATAATATACCTCTAAAATTATATATAATTGTAATTTTTAACTAACAATAATAATAATAATATAATTTCTATTCTCTAATGTATAATTTATTCCTTATTTATTGAACAAATTAACATGAATTTTTGGTGTTATGCATAATAACTGACTGACATATAGTACAATGATAACAAATTATTAATTTATGACAACTATTAAATTACAAAACACCCGCGGGAAATTCAATCATGGTAAATAATGAAGGGGAGTTTTCTTTCCTAGCAAGCGTAGTAAAAAGATTGGAAGCGATGAGCGAGACACCGACAGCATGGGACAGGTGTGCCTAGCAATTTCACTTTCACTCCTCGCCACCACAGAAGTGTCTCTGAGCTACAAAGATTTTGGTGGATTTGATGCTAGTGCTCGCTGTTCTATACCGTGGCATGGAGTCAACTTTGGTGCCCGAATTTACCATGATGCCCCCTTTTGAGGCCCTTTCGTTGCCTTGGGACTGGTCTATCAAAGATAAGAACAAACAAATTCACAAATCACAAGCCCTGCCACCTCATCATGCGCCCCCCACCATCATCACATCATCCCACCCACATCCATCGCATGCCCATCGATCATATCTCTTCCATCCACGAATTGACGCAACACAACGCGTGCATAATGCATAGATTAGAGAGAGCCAAATCTGAGTTATTGAGTTTAATCACAAAAAGGCAATTGAACATTTTGGCTTTAATTTGCTGCAAAATCATATCAGAGAATCCATTCCCAACCCACTTGGGTGATATGCAACAGAATTCCCACTAGGCTTCTTCTGTATACATTAAAGGATTTTGATCTAACATCATTCGATTTGGTCAGTGATGAGAAAGCTCTTAATTATAGTCTAAACAAAACCAATATAATCATCATCGACTGGCTCCTTTAGCAAGTTGCTCAAATTTTTAATATTATTCTCATGCACCAAAGTGACTTATTTTTTAACCTCAAGATCTCTGATAACATTTGTTAATTTGTCACATATATATTGGGACTTCTTTTTCTTTTGATGGGACTACGATTACAAATTGCAAATATTAGGTATTTTTTTTCTCTCGTGTGTGTTTCTCGTCACTCAGTGGCTAAACCCGAAACGTCGCCATTTTAAAAAGAGGGAAGTCGAAAAAGGTGAGTGGTAGACCACCATGTCCATGTTGCTTAATATTTAATTAAACAAAAAACTTTTGTCTGGCGAAACAAAAAAGAAAGAAAAATCCTAACATTTTTTTTTCATCACGATTTTGATTCAAACTCTTTCAATTGATTTAAATTAACAATCAAATTCAAAAGATAATAGATTCTAGTGCATATTTATGATGCGAGTTATGTAACCAAAAAAAAAAAATGATGCGAGTTAGATGGTCCCCACCGTGTTGTTCCACAATATCGGATTATATGCCAAATGTCCCATAAACAAGTAGATATGGGGATTTATCTGTCTTAACCTTGTCTCCAATTATTATCTAGCACTTCGGTTCCATATCCTCGGTCAAGGAGAGTGCTCACACGCTCCGATTAAGTTACGCAATATGAAAATGCTAAAAAAGCATAATTTTTGTCTAAATTTTGTTATCAAAATAATGACATGCATATTAATTTTGGGATAGACAAATAAATTATGAGTTTAATTTTTATATATTGATATTGTAATTTTTTTTTTATATTGTCATCTATTCATGTATTGTCATATCAAAATAGATAATTAAATTTTGCATTCACTACTTAAAAAGTTATTCAAATGGGACGCTGTATCACAAAACTTTTCTAACAATATAGCATTACACTATAGAGGTTATAACCTGCAGATTTAGCGATTTGATTTGAGATACTAATCTCAAGGAGCGTGAAATTACATAGCATGTTAATCTAGGAAAACATAATACACTTTTAAAAACAAGGGGCTTAGGGGCACATCCCTTAAGCTAATGGATCTGTGGGAGGACAGTAGCATCATAACAAGCATAAATGATTATGGGAAGGGTTGGGAAGATGCGTCATGAAGCAATTTAGGCAAACGAGGTTCAACCGTTCAAGTAGTATATTCTAGGTGAAGGCACAAGGATCCACGACAAGTGAGAACGCTAGTATTCTTGTCCTCATACCAGTAGTAAGTTGGGTTGGAGACCGTGGTCCGTCACTTTATATTGAAGTGGGGATCTTTGTCTTTTGGATCTGGAACTCTCTCATCAATTGCTCTTACCAATTTGACCTCAATTAAACACCTAATCATACATGAGGCTAATCTTCTTTATAATCCAATAATGTTACCTACTTTTTCGATTTTCCAGTTTGTTTCATTATTTTTTAATTTTCAAACGCTGACACATGCTCCCAAATCATGCCTTCTAATGGGAAAAAAAAGTATAAAATCTTATTATAAATGAAAATAGTTTTGGCTAAAATAAAAAATTTGTTTTCTTTAACGTGCAAGTACTCAACAAACATATGATATATTCGTGATTGCTCATTTGACTTTTTCTTATCATCTACAATTATTCTTCGCATGTTATTGCTCTCTAAAATAGAATGTAAAACGCATCTTCTGAAAGAGAATCTAATCAAGATTTGACCCAAAATAAAGACTACTTAGGCTGGTTCACCTAAACTTTAGAGCGTTTTTCACTACATTACAGGACATTATGGCAATGGGGACAGAAAGAGGGAGAAAAAAAAATAACAAGTTGATGGTGTGCATCCATAATGCAGAGAATTTTGTGGAAGCGATTTTGCAGTTAGAGTGCCCCATTCCGTAACGAGGTGTGGGGGAGCAAGTTGCACAATATATAAAGGGAAACTGTGTGCTGCCGCAGGATCGAAACTGCAGCAAGGCATCCCTGGACCGAATAGTTTAAAATTGGAAATATTTATGTGTAAGCACAAATTTATCGTGTCGTTTTTACACATTCACAATAAAATTATAGGACCCACAAATAAGAGAATATTTATTGCATAAAATTAATGAGACCCACTTTCATTGTGAGTGTATGTAAAAATGGCATGATAAATTTATACTTAAGAATATCTCTTAAAATTGACCGGGCGAACCATAAATTTAGTACTTAAGGTACCATCGCACGCATTGACTAGTACTACCCTTTTGAATTATCACTTGGCTGAGTAGAAAAAATAGAGGATTTAAGATACATTTACAAATAGCCATTAGTGATCCACAATATGGGATGAAATGAAAAAGCAACATGCACATAACTAAGTTCACTTTTGAGAATTTGGATCCTCAGGATACTTCTGGACCCAAAAAAAGTGAGAACAATTGCTAAGTGAAAAGATAAAGTTATTGTCTTATTGATCATTGATCATTTTATAGGACCCACTGAAAACGATCATTATTGATCCCTAGGTAGTTATCCATTTGCTTTCTAATTTTAAAACTATTTCCATTTTAGAAGATTCTAATCCTAGTTTTGATGCACCCATAACATTAAAAAAAAAAATTATCATCATCTATTCACATCTTTTTATTTGTAAGATTTTTTAAGATATTACGTGTTGAATCTAACTTTTGATTATATAATAATATATAATTGAACATATGAAATTATTGAACACTTACCATGTATATAAGTTAAATCTTTACTACGTTCCTTCAAATAATAACATTATTAATAATGGGAATAACTCAAATGAGAAAAGTGACTTATTAAAAAAAAGAGTAAATCTAAATTGTATAATTATTCATGTATAGTTAATATTACACTTTAATAATAATATAATTACTTAAAAAATCACAATTTTATATTTCAATTTTGATCATTTGTATATAATATAATCATTAAGATTTTCATTTCATTTTCATAATAAATCATTCCTTACTTGAATAAGTGCCTATTGATAATAATAGGTATAAACATTACGACTTCACCCGACTGTTACTTCAACAATGAAACCAATCCAACATACCGCAGGTTTTTCATTTTTCTCTGTCGGTACTTTCCAAGTGTTTAACTCTTTATGTTAAAGCCAATGATCCGGCGGCCCAACGGAAACGCTACTCGGCTCACATCTTTCTTGACATTGGCCATGACCCCGACAAAAGGCCTAAAAAACAACTTTCTTGATTATCAGCTTATGAGTTTTGAACAATCGGCTTCGACTGACATTCTATAACAGACCAAAAACAGAATAATAATTAAAATAAATCAACAGAAAGATTAATAACATATATAAACTTCATTCATGAAAATTTTACCTTGATTTTCAACCTCCAACCAAACACACCCTAAGGCAAAATTTATTATCAAGGGTCATCTGCAGTTCATAAGCTCTACTTCAGATAAGATGTTAAATTAACAGAGAAATAGGAGGGTAATGATTCAGACCCCAAAAAAATTGGTCGTAATGATTCTAACACACTTTTTTACGTGGGGTTCTAAAACCAAATTGGGAGAAACAAATTAAAGACAAAGTCAACATAAGAACCCTCACGCTATTAAAATAAACACTATGACCTCATTGACATTGAATCAAGAATCCATCCCCAAATTTGGAGCACACAAATAAAAGAAATAGTTGAGACCTGGATATGCCAAAAAAATAACCCAAAAGTAAAAGGAAATAAGAAAATAAGAATCAATGAAACTTGAGTTATACAACAGAATAGAGGCAGAATCTCCTAAAGCAAGCTCCACCAGAATTAAAAGTTTCGCCATAAAGAGGATAGGAACACCCTACCAAGAGCAAGCACCATATCTCGACAAGCATCATAAACTCAGTGTACGAGTTCTACTGCTTTCTGCATTTCTGACTGGATCAAAGTAAGGGTGGGCCTGCATAGAATTGAATATTTGTTTACCACAATTCTTAGAAAATAAGTTCATATTGAAGCTACGGCTACTACCAGTTGATAAAGATACAATCTTCCAGACAACTGAGCATAAAAACCAACAACCAACTTAACAAAATATGAACCAAGAAAGTCAGGATAGATCATTAAAATGAGAGAAATGATCTACTCAGCAGAACTTCCCAACAGGATTTTATCCACAAAGGTGAAAAAACCAAACATGGCAAGATTAACAGACAGCAGATGAACCAACTGCCAGAGCCAATCATGTTGGTATCCTAAAGCCCAAAGTCGAATGTGTCACTGAACCTATTGTAAATTTGTGCTAGCAAAGAAACTAAAAGATTGGCCTTTTTACCATGGCTTCTTTTGCAGTGGGTCGTTCTAGGTGATCATACCGAAGTAACTTGTTAACAAAGTCAACAGCCTTTGGAAAAAAAAGAAAAAGAGGTAAATTTAGAATGTGAATCAATGACTATGTAGGTATTTATCAAAACTGAAATAATTAAAAGCATGCTACCTCAGGAACTGCCAAGTGTTGATTTTCAACATTAATGAACTTTGTCCATGGCTTTTGGCCATGCCTGTCACAAAGAGCATTTTCTTAATTGAAATTTCTGGAACAAAATAATAGTTAGTACTCAGAAAGCAGAAGCAACATTAATAGAGCATTGAGAAAGCCCAGAAATTAACCTCCCAACAAGTGCTGCAAGATGTGGATCCAACTCTATGCGATACTTGTTCAGATATGCATTTAGTTCATCTGTTCCAAGTACCTATTGCAGCAGGAGAAAACCATATTCAACAACAACAACTAAGCCTTTTCCCATTCCATTGCAATCTCTTTAATATGCAAGCAGACTTCTTGACACACTGTAGCTAAGAAATGTGAAAACATCCTTCAGTTCTAAATACACTTCCAAAATTCGGACTGACTTTGCAGGCATGGTTCATTATTTAAAGAATATTTCCACAAGCAGAGAGTTCAGCATGACCAGCACCAAAAAATATGGCACCGGTCTGGAAATGAAAGATAGGAATTCTCAAAGCAAAGAGTGGTACTTTTCATTTCTTAACAAAAAGAGAAAATTCAATTGCAACACAAAAGGGGGACAAATTCTGGTTCACATAGTACATTGAAAAAGAAAAGTCTAAAAATCACTTGGGGAGTCCTGCAGCATAGAAGAACAATAAAAACTCGCAACATAACAGTACTCTCTGTAACAGGAGGTTACAAATAAATGCAGATCTTAAGCATACAAACCAATTAATTATCGCTCAAACACACAGCCCAAAAAATCTGGCACAGAATCCATTGAGTCCAGTTCACAAGCCTTACCAACCTTAGCTATTTTGACAAGTTGATCATAGTTATCATGTCCATAAAAGAATGGCTCCTTGCGAAAATCTGTAAAGACAAAACCCAAAGGTAAGCAGATCAGGAGACAGTAACAAATACATTAACTTCGGAATGAGAAATGATGCATCATGGACTAGGGGAAAAAAGTCAAGGCTTACCACAGCAATGTAAGCCATAATCCTAAACAACAATAAAATTGCATTCTAAGGAAAGTGGATCGCTTACCATTCCAGCAAACATACAACCAAGACTCCACAAATCAAGAGAGTAATCATAGTCTTGAAGATCAACAAGAAGCTCAGGACCTTTGAAATATCTGCAAACAATCCATGCATAAAGGAAAGGGTCAAATAATAGTTTCTTAAAGGAAAGTAATAGGTTAAAAATTTAACAAAATCATGTTCAAATAAACAAAAGGTAGTAGACAAGAAAGTATGTGCTTTCAGCACAAAGAAGAAAGAGATAAGCACTAGCATCCATGCACACAAAGATAAATGAGGGAAAAAAACTAGGCAGTAAACACATTCATAGTACTTCATCACCGAACTATCAACAAGCTGACTACAGTTACCATGGTAGTTCCAATTATCCCCATATCTTAACCATTCTATCTGTGGAAAACTACATATCAACTTACTTGATGTTGATATTTCAAAGACATTTAGTCAAAATGTCTATTTTTCTGTAACACGTGATTCGTGGACAATGGCAATATATCTCCCTATCAGTGTATTATTCAATGTTTATACAAAACATAGGAACACCATATTCTTTAACATGCATTTATTTCTTTCACATAACTTATTAACTAGTGTTCAACGTAGCAAGTCAATTCCAAATAATAATGGAAGTTTCCAAAGCAAATGTAGTTCAACTTTCAACAATGGAAGTTTCAAGAAACATTGGAGCCTTCAGTATTGTAAAAATCTGAGACGGGCCGATGCAAAGAAGGCGTATTATGTGAGGAGAATATCTAAAAAGAAATATCCCGCCAAGTTATCCTCCTCAAAATTTAATGCAATAGTCCTTACCTACTCGTAAAGAAATCAATGGTCTAAAGGAGATATATTCTCAGGAAATAAATTTCCAAGAGCCAGATGCAATGATACCTGAGTTGGCATCCCACCTATTCTGGTGTAAACCATATTTGCTCTATTACCAGATGCCATAATGAACATTGAAGAAGTCTATGGAGCTAAACGTTATCAATCATTTACCAACTAAGCATTGATTTTCATGAACCAAAACCACTTTCTTTATGGGCCAGGCTACAACATATTCCCTAGCTAAGTGATTTATTCTTTCTTCTCATGTGCCTGACTAGAGGAAAATTTTCAACATTTATAAATCACTAGAAAAGGCCGAGAAAGAGACATAACCTCGAGGCAACACGAACGTTATATTCTTTCCCAGGATGATAAAACTCTGCAAGCCCCCAATCTATAAGGCGAAGCTTATGCTGCTCATGGTCAATCATTACATTATGAGGCTTTACATCCCGATGCATGATTCCTTGAGAGTGGCAATAATCCAGTGCCTGTCAAAAAAGTTTCATGAAACTTGACTGTTGCAAGTTGATGGCCACAAATAATAGGATAAAAAAAGGTTGGATTGATAAAAAGAAACTACTGCAATTATAAATCACAAACTCAACAAAGTAGATCAAGACAAGCACCAATCAGGATATATGAGCATGTATTAAATCTACCTACACAAAAGCAGACATATACATGAAGATACATTATCATTTGCAAGACCAATATGTTGCCACAGTCATGGACAGTAAACTTCTGCATATGCCAAAGTGATGCATACATCCCCATCAAATGTAATCATAATTAAAAGACACTAAAAAGACCATCAATACCAATAGTGCAATTAACAACAAAGAAACAAAAGCTTTTTAAGTTGACGAATCATAATCAGTGAAATTCAAATAGAAAGTAAGCCACACTATGTCATGGAACATAGGAAAGACTCGAGAAGCTTTGGAAGCAAATCATCCTGATTCGAAAGGATTGATTAACTCGGACGATTTCAAGAGGAGAAAGGAGCTCATAATGAACTGTTAACGAATGTTAACAAGAAGGTAATATCATATCATACATAACATGAGAACCAATGTAGCGAGTTTTAAGTTCTCTTATGATCCTTATACAGTTATACAGCACAGCCCATCCTGATGGCAGATACTTTGGGTGCCAAGATACCAAGCAAATGAGTTTTTCATCAAAGATTAATGCAGAAGAAGCTTTCACATATCTATGCGGCAAATGACTCAGCCACCACCTAATTTAATTCTCCATAAAGAAAATCACAAAAATCCTAACAATTGACCATTTCACGAAGCATATTAGCAGATAAAGTGTCCAGAAATATCTAGAACAAATAATGACTACGAAAATAAACTATGAATGTCATGTTAAACTTAAATAACCAAGAAAGCACAAAAACTTGCCTTTAGAAGTTCATAGATATAATATCGTATGTCATAATCTGACAGGGTAGGATATAGCACTTTAAAATCAGTGTTATTAACATGTTCAAATATAAGGCTAGGGGTCTTTGACTGCTGGTCTCTAACGATGTCAAGCAGCTCTATTATATTGGGCCCTCCGCAAAGATTTTGCAATATTTTGATCTCCCTCTTTATCTGCATTCCAATCAGAAGCAAATATGAGATTTGCATACTTATATTATATATACAACCATAGGACGGGAAAAGGGAATGCACAAATCTTGCAGGTTTTACAGAAATTAGACTTAAAACAAACTAAATGACCGAGTAGCATTATGGAACTACTCTCTAGCACTGTGACCACTAGCATGGCCAGTCTGCCATCTACGTCAACCGATTCAAGGGAACAATTCATGGTAAAAGAGTAACAGAGAATCGTAGCACAGGCGTAGCAGTCTTTTCCTTATGATAATTTATCGGATTCTAGAGTTCAGACAAACAGAACCCAAGGCAAAATGGAGTATACATACTAGAAACAAAAATAGCAGTGTTGCCTTATTTCTTGTATGTTGCTACTTGCCTATGAATAATTAATTGTTAAAAACTACAATTCATTTACCACACGCACCGTTGAAAGTAACAACCATAAATGAAAATAAATAAGGGGAGAAAAAAAACAATGCTAGGATTCACCTTCTTCTTCTTCACTGGTTTCAGGATTTTGATGACACATTTCTCATTATCGGTGCAATGAACGCCCTCGAACACCTCACTGTATTTTCCTCTTCCCACCTTCCTCACAACCTCATAATCATCTTGCTCCCTGCAACTCATAACCAATTTAAAAAATAAATAAATTAATAAATCATTATCAACTTAAAAATTATTAAAAATATACATAATAATTAAATATTATTACGGTACCCCCAGTGGACGGTGAGGGTCTCGTAGTCCCAATATTCCTTAGGACGGACGACGTTGATATCGGCATAAATCCTGGCCTTGGAGGTGGCGCCGGGGCCGCGAGTGGATTTTCCAATCTTCTGCGCCAGGGTGTCGGGAGGAGGCGGCGGCGGCGCGTGATAGTGGTAAGGGCGAGAGGGGGAGGTGCCGGCGAGGAAGCAAAGCGGCGGAGGAGGAGGAGAGTGGGGAAGGTTAGAGGTGGTTGAGGTTGAGAGGATGAGGAGAGGGAATGATGATGATGGTAAGTGCGGAAAAGAGAGAGCAATTTGTCGCGGGAGAGAGTGGGTTGGAATTGGAAGGGCCTTATGGCCATCAAAATCGCAAATGGCAATACAAGTTGCAGCAGCGCCTTCGATGATGATGTCTTCAAACTCAAACCCTCCTCTCTCTCTCTCTCTCTCTCTCTCTCTCTGTTTTTTTTTTTAAAAAAAATCTACAAAATTGCCTGGAGAAATATCAAGACTCTATAATGAAGGCCCGTCTCATGATTTTTTTTCGCAAGACGTCGTATTCCATAAGAACAAAAGTATTTTACTTAATTTCACTAAAAAACAATTACTTAATTTCTGTCGTTAATCGTTATAATGTTTTTATTTTATCAACTTGCTTAGACATATATGTTTACACCACCATTTCATGATTAGTATACTTTTGGGATATTACTACATTAGCTCTATTCTTCATTAAGATTGTTTTAATACATCATTTTACGCTTAATTACCACAAGAAAAAAAATAAAGAGAAAAAACGTAAAGGTATGTTTGGTTTGAGTTTTTAGTTATTAGTTTCAATTTTCAGTTTTAGTTTTAGAATTTATGAAGGAAAAAATAAAATTCTAAAACTACAAATTCCAGTTTTATTTTCAGTTTTCCTTCATAAATTTTGAAAAATTGAAAATAAAAAATAAAAACCGAAAACAAGCCCTAAAATTTGTTATATATATACAGATTTGTGGAGGAGTTATTATTATTTCTTCACCCTGAACAAGGTAACTATGTTTTTATTAATCTTACCATTACTATGTTCTTAAAGTGTTATTAACCTAAACTTTTTTCTAGACAAGACCCTATAACTACAAGGACATTTGTCGGGAAAGCCTAAGCTTACCAACATAGCTGAACCAAGGCTTATTTCAAGCATTGAAACTTTTGATGCCTTCCATGTTCTGCCATTTTATAGACATTATTGAGTGATTCTTTTCATTATTGAATGCACACATTATTGTTTGGTCAATTTTCAATAGTATTTCTTGTCTTGCCATCAATGCCTCTCCTCTACGAAAACATGTTGATCAACTTTAGCATCTTGAATAACTCTTCAACTTCCAACTTACAAGTTTGGGCTAGAATTATACCAGCTTGAGACAGACCCAACCCATTATTATCAAAGCTTTGGTAAACCTCCTTCAAGTCTCCTTCCAAGATGAGTGCCCTAATACCCATTTTAGCAACAGTTTGAACCCTAGCAGAGCACCTTGCGTCTATGCTCGTAAGCATTCACAGACCATGAGTCTTCTTCATTTAGCTGCCATAACTCTTCCCGTCCAATTCCTAGCCATGCTTCCCATCCTAATTGTGTCCTATTCCTCAAATAGAGTAACGTTGGTATTGATCTTGATGACACCAAGTTAGAGGAGACTCTCATTTTGAACAATGTCTCAATCGACAGAAGTTTTTTTATGTATATATTTTAGACTAAATACTAAACAAGTCCCTTAGGTTTACATTGGGGACAAGTTAGTCCCTCAATTTTGAAAATCACAAATTGATCTCTCACATTTCAAAAAAAAAAAAGGACAAATAGGTCCCTCCTACAGTGGACGAAGGAACCAATTTGTCCCCTTTTTAATTGTACAGAGAGATCAATTTGTCTTTTGAAATGTAAGGGACAATTTGGAATTTTTAAAATTGAGGGACTAACTTGTCCCCAATGTAAACCTGAGGACCTGTTGGGTATATAGTCTATATTCTAAAAAGGAGAAAATGAAGAAAAAAGAACCAAACGACAATTGTATTAAGAGGAAATCACATTGACCTCCCACAATGTTCACTAAAATTACATTGCTTTCCCTGTTGATATTGGTTCGTTAATTTAAGTAACAAAAATCAATATGGTGTATACATAATTATTAATGACAAAATTGTAGCATTTTGACAGCTTATTGATTGAATAAAACAATTTTTTATCACACGAAAATAAAATTTATAATTATAACTTATGATGAAAGAGAGACATTTTTGTGTGTATATGTGTGTGTCTATATATATATATATATCAAAATATTATAATTTTATCACTAATAGTCATGTACATGTCAAATGTTATCTTTTCTACGACCTAAATTAATTAATTAATATATGTAAGAGAGGTTAGTGTAATTTTGCAAAATAGAAAGGTGACAATGTGATAACACTAAATCTTATATCTTATGGGGGTTAGTGTAATATACTCTTGTATTAAAAACATATGGTATTTTTTGTTAATGTTTAACACTGCTTCCTATATTGTTTGTATGCTACAATCTTTAAGTATTGGGTAATGCACATGATTTTCTATTTTGCAAGATAGTTATCCCTGCTAAAGACTACTATAATTACTTAAGCTCCATAGCAAAAGCTAAAGAGTGTGAATGACTACTAACAATCAGGATTGTCAAGTTAGTCAAGTGGACTCTTCCCCTTCTGAGGGAGTTGAATGTAATTTACAATACTTTAAAGGTGTGAATGTGATATAACAAAACTTATGGGATATCAATGTTAATTTTCAATAAAAAATGAAAAAAGATTACAAAATTAATAGATTGTAAATATCAAGCCAATTAGAGGCCATGAATTTCGATTAGAATCATACAATTGCTCTATCTCTTACTAGCACTCAGACATATTATGATTTGAACTTGTATGACCTCCAAATGATTATATTGTTTACACACTAGCTATATATATACTATATACTCCAACATGGAGAAGATCTTATATCCTAATATAAAAACCAGTCATCTAGTATGGTATCATGAGCTCAAAATGATAATGCTTCAACATGACAATGATTTGCAATTCCCTTCAAATTGTCGAGATCAAATTTAACAAGTGATAGTACAAATGTGTAATGTGATGTAGTTGAATTAGATTTCAAATCTGAGTGCTATTGATACAAGTTTCCAATCCTACTTTCTCCCATTGTAATTAATGCTCATACTAATAAGTGCACATGTGCAATCCATTGGAGATGTAGTAGTGGAGCTACACTGATATATCGAAGTTGAGTGGAAATGAAGGAAGCTTCACAATCCACCTTGTATGGTCTTATTAATTGTGAGGGAGTGTTATGATTCAAACTGACCCATTTTTTTCCTTTGACTACAAAACATGGTGAGAGTGTCTTCTCACAGCATCTTGCCTTGTCCCATCCAATGTAACTACTTTGATTTCAAAATTTGGTACCTTGTTTTCTGGAAGGTAAATAATGGGATCTATAAACATAGGAGTGGTGCACCTTTTTTAGTATGCTTTGTTACATTGTTAGTATGCATTTGTTCCAACCTTTATTCTGCTTAAATTTTCAAGCTGGTATTAGGTTTGTAATCATTTTATCAAGTGCATCTTCATTCTTCTTCGAGTACTTTAAAAATTGGTTATATTTTAACATTTTCTTCATATTTTCTGCTATAACTATGGTTTCCACATCATGTTTTGGACGAATTGCTTGTCATGAGAGGAGGTTCCATTGTTTTACCATCAGATGAACCCTAAGGTTGTAAGTTGCATTTCCTGCTTCTAACATTTATGTGCATTTAGTTGTATGCCTTTTCATTTCTACAAGGATAAAGGACATCAAACCTTGGTAATATTCTTGAATTTGAACCTAATTGCATTGGTTTTGTTTTTTGTTTCTATTGTTGTGTTAATTTTGTTTTGCTTATTGGATCCTACTTGTTGCATTTGCTCTGCAAGCTTTTCCACATTGGGTGTGCAATTTGGAACTTAGGGACCAACATGGAAAGTCTTATTCCATGGTGCTAAGATGGAATCAAGGAAGGCCTAGAGAAGTGTATCTTGGAAGGGGATGACACAAATTTGTCATTGAGCATGATGTGAGAAGTGGTAGTGTGCTTAGGCTTGTGGTTCCTACTAATTATGCGACACTCATTTTGACCCAAGTTTTAATAGTTGAAGGTTTCTATTTGGTCTTTTAGTAGGTTTTAAGTTTAATTTCTAGAATTGCAATTTAGTGGAGCCATGTTTTTGTGAACAATGTTATTGTTTATATGCCATTTTGGCATCAGGGATTACAAAATGTAATGGAAGTTTTAGTTATTAATGCAATTAGCTTGGTGGTTCTACCCCAAATTTGCAAGTTACTTTAGTTTTCTTTCAGTAAAATTCGGATTGTTTTAGAAGTTTGATAAGATATTTTTACTTTTTGATACTTCTCTTAGCTAGGTTCATAAATATTATGAAAAACAACTTGGTCAACAGTCTTTTTATAAAAGGGGCGACAAAAAACAGAGCTATTTTATAGATTCATTCAAGTTATATGATACATTTTTCTGAAGTATGTTGAGATTGGTTACAATAAATAGAAGCACTCTAACCCACATATTGTGGTTCAAATCCAGAATTGAAAAACCCTGATCAACTCTTTAATTGTGGTATTTAGTGTAGCTTAATAAAAAAAAATGAAATGTTCAACCCTTACATTCTAATATTTGTGTACAAATATGGTAGTCATAAATGAAATGCTTTTTCTATAATTAACAATGTTCCCTCATTGAAATTTAGTCATGGCAAAGACATGTAGCCAGTAATTTGTGCTTATGATTTGTAATAATGATTTATGCAGGTTGAAGTGGATGAGTGGCAAAAAACTTATCAAGTACTATAATAATTCTCAAAAGTTGGTCATCTGAGACTAAGATTTTAGACATGTAATAGTTTTTATTCATCACATAACTGCTTTTTCCTATAATTAAGAATTTTCGTACTTCAAATTTACTCATGGCAAATACCTCTATCCAAGTAAATTATGGCTAAAACTGGTAGATCATTGATTTATGCAAAGTGAAGTGCAACAAGTGATAGATAATTTATTAATCACTATATTTCTCTTAAGTTGGTCATCTGAGAATAAGATTTTACAAATGTAATTCATATAAGTTGATTTTAATTTATTGGCTCATGCAATAATGTTTTGAAATTTGAGAATAATATATAGTTCTGCTTATTATAATTTTTGGTCTACTTATGCTGGAAAATTTTTAACAATTTGTTGTAATCAACCATTACATGCAACTTATATTTCTTGCTTCTAGATTCATAATGGTACTTGAATTTGTTCCTATATTTTGCATTACTTAGGCATTGAAAAAGGCTCTTCATTTTGCATAAGTCCTTTCTAACTTCTCTCCTAACTACTAGCTTGCCTAATTCTCTTCTCAGGGACTATGAAATGAATTATTTATGACTCACAATCTGCTAAGGTAGCAATTATTGGTCTACTAATATCTTAATTCAATTTCCATCGTATTTAATTGGATATAGAGCTATAGCATTTAGTGAAAGAGTAGTCAAGCAACATAGCTATTGTAACTTTTAATCAGCCACTAATTTCCTATAATAGACTTCTCATGCACCTAAGCTTTTGGCTCCTATTTGAGTGACCTTAAGAGCAACCAAAATCCTTTTTGATATGTGTTCTCCTTCAATTACAAAATTTCCTATGTATTGGTGATGTAGTAGAATTAACCTCCAATAATATTATACAAATAAAATCTAAGTTCAATTATAACAGATGAGATTTGAACACATGAATGCACGTAGGTTATATTTCTTACTCGATTTGTTGTTAGTCAAAGATAGTCCAAACTTTAATTGTGACGGAAATTGAAAACATCATGATTTATAAGAGTAATGCTTACTTTGCCGATTTCGTTTTGGTGAAGGAAATCCTATGTGTTAATGTGATGTCTCAGGTTCACGTGTCCGTAGATAAATCTAGTAGAGCCTTAGCAATCCCCGGGTCCACCGTGTTAACTAGAAGGCTCCACATGTACGATAACACAAAATTTCAGAAATAGACTTTCAAGAGACCATTGAGCATTGCAGTGGTCAAGCACAACACATGTCTGTCAAAACAACACAATCTCAGGAAAAACCCCAGATACTATTAAAACAAATCTCTAGGCTCGAGATTAACACCCTAGCCACCTCCAACAGTCTCTGTGTCTCTTCCCTCGAGTTTTTCTTCCATTCTTCCACCTTTCCAAGATTCCAGTAAGTAATTTTTATGGAATTTAGTTAGTTTCTTCCTTTTTTTACCTACTTTATGAGTTTGGTCACTAGCATGCATGATTTTCTTATAACATTCTTCCCCCTTAACATCCTAAATTCAATTTTTGGCACAATATTATATTGTTTATGGTTTCATTATATTGTTTGGCAGTTGCCAGTGTTAATCCTTCCCTCCAAAGTAAAGTTGTCTGTGGAAGCACACTCTCTACTAACTGTGAGTGAGTTTAAGCCCATGACCATACTTTTAGTCATCATTAGTATTTTTCCTGCATTATATAAATTGTTATGAAATTTTAAAATGATTTATGCCAAGAAAACCCGCTTTCATGGATTATATTAACTTTAGAAAAATTATTATTTCCCAGTTACCATGAAAATTAATTATTTTAGAAAACTCATTGGACTATAGTTGCTGTATGTATGTTTTAGAATTATTTTATTAGTTAAAAAAATTGCATGAACCCTAGTGTAGTATGAACAACAAGAACAGTAAATTATTTTCAATGCTAGCTTTTAGTCAATGAATAGTAAGAAACATAATAGCGAGTTAATGGCTGAAGATTGATTGTTAACTTTGGTATCAAGTGATCCACCAAATGACTAGCTCACCCATAATAAAGAACCTATTGTAGTGTCCATTTATGGGATCTAGTTAGATGCCCACCAGTTAGCCATTGGTTCAGTTTCAGCCATCGTCTAATTATTTATATAGGATAGCTCCTGTTTCTCTACTAGTTATTGCCATGGATTTAATTAAATTATTAATTTCAGGAGTTATATATATGTAAACATGGAAATGCTTTATATTAGCTACATGTATATTTTACATATTCTTCTTCTTGTCCATGTGGGTTGTGAGTGGATACTATTTACTAAGTTTTGATTAACTCACCCTTCTTTTCTTTCCTCTATAGATAAGCTATAAGTTCAGTGCACCACAAGATACTTCTCAGTAGTGTCCAGCTTGTTATGTTAGTTTAGTAGTACTCCAATAATTGTATAGGTAGAGACATGCATAATATTATTTTATTTACGTTTTGAATCTCAATTATTTTATTAATTGTGTTTGGCTTGAACAGATTAAGATTATACAATTTTATATTCAAGATTCATGTTTTGAAAACACTTTCAAAATTATGGAATTTGATTAAATTTGAGATATTTGTAATATATGTTTTATTTCTTATGCATATTAACCGTCACGTTACCAAAGGCTTCTGAGGAACCCAATCCTCACATGCCGGTCACATTCTCTGAGTAGGTCATGACAATTAATTGTGATGTAGTTTATAGATTTTACATTAAAAATCGTGTGGTAAACGATATCCAATCCTATTTATTGCACTCCACATGGTAACACATGAATGAGACTTCCTAAAGATTTTATGCCGAAGATTTCATTCAAATCTTAACAATAACTTGTTATATTTATCAAATAACTACTATCAATGTATATTAAATTAAAATTAATAAATAATATTTCTACTTTTATTATATAAAAAATATTAACCTTAATATGAAAATATGAATATTTTAAATTTTATCTAAATATTCTTAAAATCTTTTAACATTCAGAAGTGAAGCTTATTATAGGTTATGTTAGTTTAATAGTGATCTAGTAATTGTGTAGGTAGGATGAACATACATAATATTATTTTATTTATGTTATGAATCTAAGTTATTTTATTAATTATATTTGGCTTCGGCCAAGACTATGATTATGTAATACTCGGGGCTAACGAGGGCGGGGAATGATCGCTAATGCAAGAAGACACGGATAAGAAGCGACTCTGTAAGCTTCTAAGTTGTAATATCCCAAAAGTGGATGCCTTTAAGAAGGTTATGCCTAAGCTTAGGAAGGATTGAATAAAGTTTAGGAGATATTTAAATGCCTTAAAAAAAAGATGTTGTATATAAAAAATAAATAAATCAAAAGAATGAATTAATATAAATCTCTATTTTAAATTTATGTGAAATAATATATCATATAAAATTTAGAAAATATCAATTCCAAAAGGAGAAAATAAAATATAAAATTTATAATAATTTTGTGCATCAATCTTTTTCTATGCCAATGTTCAGTTTTTATTTGAATTTAATATTTAATCTTTTTATGTAATATGATATTCAGTTTGTGATATGATATTTTATTTTAAATTTTGAAAATATTATCTTATAAAATTTATTAGATCCAATATTGTTCATAATTATTGTTGATTTTAATATTTGTATCAGTATTGTATTGTTAGAATTAAAAAATATATAGCATACTAAATTTTCCTTTTATCACATATACTCTTGATAAATTAATTTTTATATCATTTCTAAGATTATTATTTATTTAGATATCTATCATTTATATTTATGATGTAAATATCAATTAGGATATAAGAATATATATATATATATATATATATATATAGTAGATACAACTTTTGTAATAATGATTTTAGCATTAAGTATTTTATATTGATAATAGATATAATTTTTAAGCAATTATAAAATAGTCAAATACTTTCAAAAATATAAATATATTAAATTAAATGAATATGTTAGAAAATATATTTCCATGTATACATATCAGTTTCATAAAAAATTGAATACAGGTAAATTGATAGTTCAAGATTTTAAAAGTGATTGATAGTTAATAAAATCATAACCATTGTGATTTGAAAATGATTTTTCAGGCATTGCTAAATTACAATTATACTTACTTGGAGATATTAGATATTATATAAGAAACTATCAATGATTAAATTTGAATTATTATTATTATTATTACTACTACTACTTCAAAAGTAACTATATAAGTATTGTTACATATATACACAAGTAACATTATTATTTGTGTGTGTGTGTGTATATATATATATATATATAAAATAAAACCTTACGTTGAGTGTTGGACCGTTTGGTTTATAGGAACAATTATGTGTTTTAATTATATTTTGCTTTCAAATGTTTAAACCATCAGAAGACAAAAACTTTTCTTGGGAGAAAGGCCTCTTCAGTGTTGCGTGGTGTGGACGTGAAACTATTCTGTCGGGTTAGTTTTTTTATACTTCTAGCATATATTTGGCACATTATAGTACTCCTAAACATTCTTTTAAAAACCCTAGCCACCCAAGAATTTTTCCCTAGAGAAAAACGCAATTTATCTCAGTCATCTTCGATTAATCTCTTCGAGGTGCTCTCATCCTTATCTTTATATGGTTATGAGTTTAGCAAATTTTTAGATCACTGTGGTATGGTTTTCTGTTCTCATTCTATTCCAAGTCATTCCTGATTCTTGTCTATAATTCTATGGTAGTTGAGAATGTCATTCCAATTTCCAGGATCATGTAGGCAATGGTCAGACATCGATAATGAACGGTGAGTGAGTTTAAGCTCATAGTCATACTTTTGGTCATTATTAATATTTTTCTAGCATTATAGAAATTGTTTATGAAATTCTAGAATGACTTATGTCAAATACATGCTTTCACGGATTATGCCAATTTTCAAAAAAATTATTATTTTTCACAATAATCATGAAAACCTTATTTTAGAAAGCTCATGGGACCATATTTGATATCTTGCATGTTATGAAATATCTTTTTTTAATTTATGAAATTATGAGATTGAGTTTAATGTTTATAGCAGCAATATTAATTACCATATTTTCAGATTATGGATTTCCTATTAAGATTTTAGAAACTCAGTTATGATTTATTGAAAGTGTTGAATAAAGTATGATTAATAACAATTGTCAGATACATACTCTCTTGGCTTCTGAAAATCACTATGTTTACAAGCTGGTGATCCTTTGGCATAATTTTAGAACCTCAGTTATGCTAAAGTCAAATTGTTAGAATATAACAATTGTCAGATACATATTTTGTTAGCTTTTGAAATCACTAAGTCTATAAGCTTGTAATCCCTTAAGCATGATTTTAGAACCTCAGTTATGCTAAAGTCAAATTGTTAGAATTATATAAATTCAAAACTTTTAGATTTATCCACTTTAATTATAAGTTATGATTATTTTTTTAAAATAATTAGTGAGAAATAGATCAATTAGCTGCGGATTGATCATTAACCTTGGTACCAAGTGGTCCGCTGGAAGACTAGCTCACCCAGGTAAGGAACATAGTGAGGTGTCCATTTATAGGACCTAGTTAGGTGCCCATAAAATTAGCTATTGGCTAGATTCAACTATTAAGCTAGATATTTATGTACACAATAATTCATGTTTCTCTACTAGTTATTGCCATGAATTTAGTTAAATTATTATTTTCAGGATAATTATATGGAATTATATATATAATATTTTATCAGTAGCATGTATATGTTATGTATGTTATTGTTGTCCCATGTGGGTTATGAGTGAAGACTCGCTTATTGAGTTTTGATGAACTCACCCCTCCTTTTCCTCCCCTTACAGTTACAATTGCAAATCAGTTACATTCAGATCCATATTAGAATAGAGTGCTCTAATAGTGTGGGCGGGTTCTCGGACATCATTTAACATGCACGATTATTTTAAAGTTATGTTATTTTACTATATGATATTTTATGTCATTTCTTCCCATAGTATGATTTAAGATTGTCTATTTCAGTTATGAATTTTTGGAATTATTTGAAATAATTAAATATTTTATGTATTTTTATGAATAAAGTTTTCAAGATGTTTTGAGGAATTATTTATTTATTTACTTTTATGATTTATTATGAGCATTAATTTAGTGATATGTTACGTATGATTGCATGAAATTAATTCTAGAAGGCTTTCATAAGAGACAATATCCCTTATGTGCCAGTCACGATTTTTGGGTCGTGACATAAGCGAGGGTACATGAATGAACCGATTAATACCATAATGAAGAGATCCTTAGACTGTGTAGGTATGAGACTATACAATTGATGATGACTTATATGAATTGATTGGTAGTACTTATACGAACAAGATGCATCTTCTTTTACTAGCCAACCACTAAAGAACTCTACGATTAAGCGTGCTTGACTTGAAGAAATTTTGGGATAGGTGACCTCCTGAGAAGTTTTTGGGGAGTGTGTGAGTAAGGACAAAGTACGCTAAGAAGATTTGTGTTGGTTTGTGGGAAAGTCATCAATACATAAAGCGCATGAGATGTTACAGATTATTAAATAATTTTATATTTAGGATTCATGTTTTGGAAGCATTTTTAGAATTATGAAATTTGGTTAAATTTGAGATATTTGGAGTATATGTTTTATTTCTCATGCATATTATCCAATCACGTATCAGAGGCTTCCATGGAATCTAATCCCTTACGTGGTCACGTTCCCTAGGTAGGCCGTGACAATTAATTGTGATGTAATTTTATAGATTTTACATTAAAAATCCATGTGGTAAATGATATCCAATCCTAATTATTGCACTCCAAATGATAACACATGAATGAGGCTTACTAAAGATTTTATGCTGGAAGATTTCGTTCAAATCTTAACAATAACTTGCTATATTTATCAAATAACTACTATCAATGTGTATTAAATTAAAATTAATAAATAATATTTCTACTTTTATTATATAAAAAATATTAACCTTAATATGAAAATATTAATATTTTAAATTTTATCTAAATATTCTTAAAATCTTTTAACGTTATGATTGTTGATTTATATCATAAATATTCCTATTATATTAAATATTTTAAGTTTTGATATAAAAATATTATTGACTTTTTAAATAATAGAAATATTACAATTTAATTGCATGAAGAAATACGGGATGATAAATTTTACAAGGTTTTGCGTATTACAGGTACTTATGAAAATCCTATTTTAATATAATGATACTCTCATGACTTTTTTTATTTCCATTTTTGTCATGTGCATATACTTTATATTTAAATCATTTAATTGATTGTGCATCACATGGGGACAAAAAGGGTTATACTATTTATACGTAGAGAAGCGAGTAAATAAAATGGATAAGCAAATCTAATTAATTGTGATTAAATTAAAATAAAATTTTTCAATTTAGTAATTAATATTTATATGTGTTGTTGAATTCAGCAATTATAATAAACTTGAATGATATTTAAATTCTACTCAAATTATATCCATCTTTGGTAGTTATATTCAACTTCATTCATTCACTATTAAATTTAAATTGAATTTAGCACTTAAATAATTAATATTTGTATGTAGTATTGAATCTGGTAACTATTATTAATTTATTATTAAGGTTTACTTTACATAATTTAAGTTTCAAAATGATTTTTTTTAATTCTACAGATTTAATTATTTTTTGGTAGATTTTACTTGCAATACAAAAAGGATCTAGACAAAAGATAACTCAATCTATGATCAATGCTTCATAATTGTGGTCTTTTTTGCAAAGCTCTTAAACTTTCAATGAATATGAGGCTTTCGATTAGGTCTGATGGTATTATCAATGAAGAAATTAAGAACTTTACTGAGTGGTTTTTACAGATAGGAGATGAACTTGCTGGGGATTCAATCGATGATGAAGATGAATTTGATATTCCAAATGATATTCTCATAAAAAAAAATCTTGATACTAGTTTTCTTGACCTAATTAATTTTGTCCTACGTGGACATTTTGCATAGTTTATTAAATATAGATAATTTCAAAGAAATGTCTATTCTTGCTCCTACATTAGAGGTTACACATGTTACCAATTATATAATGTTTGGCCTTCCCAGGGAAGAAAAGATCTTTTTAAGTTATGATTCATTATGCATAGCAGAAGGAAACATGAAATTTGAATTGGATATGCCCTTTCACCGAAAATATTAAATGGAATAAATTGTTTTAGACTTCCTCCACATAAACTGATTTTGAAAGAAAGGCAGCCAATAATGTTGTTAAAAAATATAGATCAATTAAATGGATTATGCAATGGTACTAGGTTGCAAATAAAGAGAATGGGTAATCATGTAATTAAATGTTTAACTCTTACTAGCAACAAGGTTGGTGACGTTGTTTTGATACATAGAATGGATATGATTTTGAACAATGGCTCAATTCCTATCAAATTTCTAATAAGACAATTTCCAATCACAGTCTCTTTTAATTTGCTATGAGCATTAATAAATCTCAATGACAGACATTATCTATAGTTGGGTTATATCTACCAAGACTAATATTCATGCATGGTCAATTATAGGTAGTTCTTTCACAAATAAAAGGCAAGAAAGGCTTGAAAATTTCTTAGAGATCATGATAGAATAACACATGGATGCACAATTAATGTAGTTTATAGAGAAGTACTGGAAATATTTCTTCAAATGGTATGTATTGATTAACACATTTTATTTTTTATTTGACAATTTTTTAAATACACTTAACATGCATCTATTAACATTAATTTAATTATATTATGCAGATGTTTGACAGCAACAAGCAATCAAAAGTCTTTTAAAAAATTGTTGTAAAATAACAAAATGATGAAGCATTAATGCAGTGTAAAACATACATAACAGTTACTTGTGAAATTGGTATGCCATATCAAAAGAGGTGTCAAAAAGGCCTATGGCACTACGGTTGCCCCCAGCCCCCTTAGTTTAGCCCCTATCAAGTAGCAAGCCCCAACCTTAGTGAGCCTCTTAAGTCTTAACCCACAGCCCCCAAATGTGTGGGCTAGGGGTACAACCTATGGGCCGACCCCTATTTTATTCACTTTAATAAAAGAAATTGGCACGAGCTTAAATTGAAATCAACATACCAACAAATTGCAAGAACCAGCTCGAGTACTCCAATTGTAGTTTTTGTTTTTTGTTTTTACCAAGATTTGTTTTTGACCAAAAACTAGTTGCAGTTTTTTAACCAAAAAAGGTTGTAGATCTTTTTTGAGCAAAAAATTTATAGTTTTTTTGTCAGCCAAAAAAAAAAAGATTACTCAAATTGTATGAATGCCAAAACAAAAAATTTACCGAAAAAAAATCCCAAGAAAAAAAAAATGCACGTACAAGATAAAATTATTCAGCAAAAGAAAAGATTAAACTTAGATCTCAAGCGACTCCAGTGGAAAACAATAATCAAAATCGAAGAAGTGGCATCAAGGAATGAAGAGAATAAGAGAATCAACAATAGCACATCGAGTAGATCCAAATTACGGCACACGAACCTTGAATCGAAGGAGAGAATAATGGTTGCGTGCGTGAAAGGGGGTAATTTGGGGTTATGAGAATCTAGAGAGAGAAAGGTTAAGAGAGACAGAAGGAATAAAGATTTATTTTGGTTCTTAAAATTATATGTGTGATTTATTTTAGTTCTGAAATTTTAAAAAGTGATTCAACTTTCTTTTTGTTATTAAAGTTAGTTAACTAAGAAACGTAGTATAAGAATTAATTTAAATAACTTTTTAAAGTTTTAAGGACTAAAGTGATATTTTCTTAATTTTAAGATTAAAGTAAATCTTTATTCGATGGAAGGGTGGAGGTGAGGAGCAACAGAGAGTAAAAACATAACCCAAAAATAAAAAATAGTATTTAATTTTTATATTTGTTTTTGTTCGGTTAATTTGTAGTTTTGAAAATAGCTTATATGTATCCCATTTTTGTATCGAGAATAGTTTAAATGCGTGTCTTACTTCTCCATAAAACTTCCTTTTAAGCATCTATTCATTATACATTCACAGATTTATACTTTTAGTTTGTTGTAATTGAAATTTGCCTTCATGAGTGCTCTCTTTGCTTCTTGTATGTGAATGATTTATCCTAATGATGGTGGCAGAGAGGTTTAAACTTTATGGATAATTTATATCCTTTATGTGCTCATTTAAAATTATTTTATGCAGGCCAGCCCACATAGGCTAAAGTTAATCTATAGGTGGGTCAGGGATATGGAGCATGCTAGAGCTAGCTCATTAGAAAAATTTATAAAATTTAGAATTTTTATAAATGAACTTGTCTACAACTAAAACCCTGTTAGTAAGTGTGGACTTTTGCCTTGATCCATGTGGGTCAGGCTAAATATAGATGAGACTAATTTGACATCTCTATATCAAATATTACTTTCTTCCTATCTATTATAATATGATTACACTAATATATATTGCCCATTATGTCTTTGATGAAAATAGTCCCATGCAGAGGACGGGCTATTACACTAGTTTCATATAAATTCAACCCTAAACACTTTATTTATTTGGTTCATACAGTTATTGAGTGTCAAAATATTAATTCTAATGACTTGTTCAAGCTTTGCGATCATATGTTCAAGTTCAACGCCCATACAATACAACCAAGGCACAATCATTTAATCAATTAGACATCAACATAAGTCCAAGTCTTAGACCTAGAGAAGAGCAATTAAAAATAGAATTGATCATTTAAGAATTAGCTTTTCGTCATTTTAATCATTTATAAACAATAAAACAATTTTTTTAATTAATCTTCAATAACCTCAAACACTATCATTAATTCATTATGAATACGATAACAATCTAACGTAAGGTGTGTTACGTATTTTTTGGTACATATACTATGTGATTTACATTTTGGGCACATAATGCACTATGTAATTGTAATCTGAAATCTGAATGCATAAGTTTTTTTTTTCTATACTTCTGGAGAATATTTTATGTGTGATTTAGGGACATTCACAATCACTTATTGTTTATATAATTTTTAAATTTTATAAGTTAGGATGAATTAAAGTTAAAATAAATGACTATGGATGTCCGTGGACCATCTACTCCCTCCTTTTCGGTTAAGAATATAATTCTTTTAAAGTTATGTATAAGAATTAAGGTGATAATTGAATTTAATTGATTTTTTGAAAAGATAAAATTAAAAGACAAAAATACTCTTTATCACTCATTATAAATTCTCTCTCAATTAAATAATTGGTAAATTACACAAACCGTTGAAGTCTATCAATATTACACTTATATCCTCCTAACTTTCAATTTAACACCTAACTCCCTTATTTTATTTTATTTCATTGCAGTAGTCTCCCTTGATTGTAAATTCTAATTTTTAAAAATTTAAAAAAAATTACATAAAATGACTATTTTATCCTTACTTATTTGCTTTATTCCTATTTCATGTCATTTCTATCCATCCACCCACACCAAAACCCTAAATCCCCCAATCTCATAGAACCACCCACAACATAACATATCCACATTCTCTTCTTCTTGTACATCCACCAATGCCTAGCATACCCAACACATTCTCCCACTCTTCAACCAAACCCAAACCACACATCAAGCAAAAAATGGCAACCCAAATTCTACTAAATTACATCAATGGAAGCTCAAATAATTGTCAACGCCAGCCGCTAATGCCACCCTCACAAGTCGCAACCCGGCCGCTGTTTTCCTTTTAAAAAAACTATTTTGTTGTGCATCGCGAATCACATATGAGGAATGGCTGGTTCAGCGTCCAACGAGTTCGGAATCGGCAAAGTAGAAGGTCCAAATTTGATAGGGTCAGCAAGTGAGATGCACAAGTGCTCTTAACTAAATGCCATGTAATAAATATGAAATAAAGTTTCATAGATATTGCTAAATTACTTGATTAACTGTTTTGCTTATATCATAAAACAACCGAGGACAAATAAGACTAGGTTCTGCAATTTTTCAATTTACAGTATAGAGAAATTATCAGGTTATTGGGTGTGAACAAGAAGCTGTAAGAGGCCATAGAGGCATAACAAGATGTGGATATGGAAGCGTTAGAGTGTTAGGGTTTGTGTGTGTGTGGATAGAGGTAGAAAATTATGGATAAAATTGGGATTTTAAAAAATATGTCAAGAGAGGGGAGTTAAGTGTTAAAATCTAGGAGGGTGCAAATGTAATATTAATAGACATCAAGAAAGTTTTGTATAATTTACTTTTAAATAATTACATTCATTTTTATTCATTCTCATTCATCATAAACATCAGAATAAAATAGATAAAAAATAGGTAATATTTTCTTAAAATATGAAAACATATTATATTTTGGAATTAGGGAGTATCATGTATGATTAAATACTCCCTCTATTTCTGGTAGTGTATTATGAGAATGAGGGTTAGCATAATTTGGTTGTATTATTCAAGACTCACATGTGGGTGGTTGGCTTCTTGCTCGATCCATAGATGAGATGTGAATTCTCAGAGTGGAGCTCGAAGATGTTTGGCATAATCTTTTATTGGTTTAAATGTTTGGCTTGTACTGTGTATGTTGATATAGATTATTTGGAGGTCTTTTTGGATGTATCCACTTATCAGATTTCTTCTCATCACTTAGACCTTGGTTTGCTTCTTTGTATTGATGCAGCTGACTTTGGACAATTGGAGTGTTCATTGTGGTCTGAATTCCAGACTGCTAATTGGGCAGTGGATCATGTGGCTAAGATTCTGCATCGAGCTTGGATTATTTTAGGTGGCATAATCCTGAAATGGAGCTCAATAGCATTATTTTTGTTGATTTGACCAGCTAGTCTTGGTTGTGTCTTTGTATTTTCATTACCAAAAAAAAAATACTCTCTATTCCATATTAATAATTATTTTGAAAAGTTGTGTAATTTTAGCACATTAAAAAATAAATATATATTGCTTTAAATTATAATCAAATATATTTATTTTTTAATATATCAAAATTACTTGATTTTTTATTAAATATAAAATGGAGGGAATACGTTCGAGTAGTATTTCTTTAAATAATGTTTGGTATATAATAAAATTACATAACAATTATATAAGATATCCTTATTATTATTGGATATAATGAATGAGTGAATTGAATAAGAATCCTATATCATATTTAATAATAATAAAATATATAATATAAATTTATTATATAATTTTATTTTACCCTAAATATTACTGTTTCTCTTTTGCAGAGGGCGAACGTGCCAATACCCCCTGGACAAGCAGGATAGGATTGGGAAAAGGGCAGATCAGTGCTTGTCATTTACTCATTCATTCATTCATCACGTGATCTCATTTGATTGGGTCCTGTCTCCTGTGTCTGCTGGTGTGCAATGACTTTGGCAACTTTATCCTTTGCGACTGTCAACCCGAAATGGTGGATTGCGTGGCCCAAAAGCATTTCGCCTTTTGGAAAACGGAAACAGGGCCAGCCTCAGAGCGCCAACAAATCCCGTATGGAAAACAGTAATACCCCACTCCGAACGCTGCCCCTTAACTTAACACGCAGCACCATGAAAACCCGCGAAACTACTCCGAAGCGGGTAAGGACCCAAACACACACCACCACTTCCTTGTTTCCCGCGTGCCCTATATACACACATGGGTTCACTTTTCAAAACGTCTTCGTTTTAGGGTTCCCGAGAAGAAGAGCCTCACACTTACACACACTCGCCGCATTGTGCTTCGCAGCTCTCCATGGAAGACGTTAGGGCTACCTCTGCTTGGGTCGCCAGCCGCTCCTCCCACGTTGTCGTCGACTCTGCAGGTTCACTCTCCCACTAATGTCGTTTTTCTATTTATAATGCTTCACCTTCTGCATTGTGAACGAGCACGACACAATAATAATAATAATAAATAAATAAATAAAAATGGTGGTGTTTTTGGTGGTTTCGTTTTCAGGAATTGAGAAAGTGGTGAACTCCATCGAGTCCATTCCCAAGGTTGAGTGGGATTTCGAAGGGATTCATTACTTTGATAATGGGCCTCTTACTGTGCAGTACTTGTTTGTGTTGGACGCTTTGAACTTTTGCTTCTGGCCTGGTGCGTTCTCTACCTTCTATTTACTCTTTGTTTTCTACCCCAAATGCAGGATAAGGATGCATGATTCCTTAATAATAATAATAATAAAAAGGAAACTGGACAATGTTAAAGGACTACCAGTACTTGAGTATTGGCCTTCAGTGTCTTAATTAAGGGTCCCCTGTTATTTTAAATATCTTTTTATTTGCTGTTTGTCTGAATTTTTTTTAAAAAAAATTAATCTGTCACGTTATGGCTGCATTGTCATGGCCAGACTTAAATCGTTCGGATTCGGAGACCTGGTTTCCGGGGAGAGGAGTTTCGTCTTTATTGGCAACTTTGGATTGAGAATAGGTGGATTAAGAAACGTTTTATTGGTGTTGCAGAGTCAATAAGTTGATATTTCCTGTAGAACATGCTGTTAGTTAACTCGTGAAAGGTATGAAAGAGGTTTGTGAAAATGGAAGAGGTGGCAAATTTGGACTTTCATACCTCTGGTATTACCTTTTTAAGCATTGGACTTGGTCAACAGCATTATGGATCCTGCGTGCTTTTTCAAGATATGCGGTACACCATATATCATCATTATCAGTCACTAGTAAAAATATATTGCATTTCTACACCTATGTAGAAGAAACATGCGAACAGAGTTAATAAAAAAAATGGAATATATGAACAAAAACCCTTAAGAAAACATTTTTTTTTTTGGTTGTAAACTAATACGAATGAAAAAGCATTTGAATAAAGTCCTTCTGCCCATTAGTTTCTCTTAGAAGAGACAAGGAGGATTTCAATTTGTCATGTCCTTATTTTCCTTGATATGCGGATGAGAAAGTAGTGTATATCATTTTCTCATATAGAAATGCTTTTGGTTTTTGTAAAAAACAAAAAAATATATTTTATTTAGCTCGGTATTATACAGTCATATCTTCAGGGATGATGTTCAGCGGATCATTTGTCTAGTTGACACCCTGATTGTCAAAGATATGAAGCAGTGAACTGGCTCCTAAGATTTCAGCACGTCTATTTTTCACCCTACTTTTTAACGTTGTCATCCTTTCTGTTCTCTTAAATGGACTGCCTCTCATCTCATTTTTTATGTGTTAACAGATAAGGATTTGAGTTATGATCATTTGGCATCTGGGTTGAAGGCAGCTCTTCAAAATGATAACTCTGCATTTGATGCTGACCGCCTGCAAAAGTACACCGGTAATTCTGCTTATACCTTGTGTTGCCTTTGTGCTAACTAGCATGCTTTCTGAATTACTTCCATTCCCATGCACACATTTTTGTGTAAATGACGACTGTGCCAAGAACTTTACCTTCAATTTAGCTCATGCTTTTATTATCAGTTGAAACTAAGGCTCGTTAAAACTATTGAAAGGATGATAAAAAGTTGAGGCAGGCCTATATGTTTGTGGATTTTACTATGGTATGCGTCTATTGTTATTGTAGCAAAAGTAATGGAGCATACAATTACATATTCCTTAATGGTGGTCAGGACTTGGGATAGTGAGAGAACACTTTACAGCCTTTGTTCTTTCCATGCTTCCAGTTCAAACACAATAATTTTGCAGCTTGGCACTTGTGTACTTGCTTAAAATGGCTGTCCATTTACAACAATTGAATTTTAGTTCTTCACATGAGATAACCAAATCTGGGATTTGTCTTTTAAGTTACAGTATTTTGAAAAAGACACATCTGCTTCTTTGTTTACACATAGCCTTATGGTGGTTTACTTGCTTCAGTGAGGAAATACTTTTACTTAAATAGCATAATGACAGAGCCAGTTCGTAATATTAGGTCCGCAACTACGTGAGCTTTTAAGGTGGCCTAGACCGCTTCCGTTGGAAGATGAACGTGTTAGATTACTTCATGAGGTAAAACATATAGCTTCCAAAGTCACCTTTAACCACAGTTTTTTACATCTTTTCTTTTTCTTTTCTCTCTGAATTTCATCTCTTCTGCTGTTTTTTCTCTGTTGGTCTATGTTGAAAAGCATGTCTTAAAGCCTGATAGCCATGCGTCTAACCCACTTTTATCGCTAGGTTGGAATTGAATTGGAAAGAAGTTTTGGGGGAAAAGCATGTAATCTTGTGGAGAGCTGTGGAAAATCAGCTGTAAATCTTGTTGCTCTTGTTGCACGTCATTTTCCTGGTATCTTACACTTTTTTTCTTTCCATTTTTTTTTCCTCTAGTGCTCACTATTCAAAATCTGAAATAAAAAATTAAAATTTTAAATTCTTTGTTTGAAGTTGCTAGGGATTGTGTGTGCAAAGAATTTGCTTCATTGACTCCAAATTTGAAATGTTTTAGGCTTTAGAGACCATTCAGTGTACAAAGGCCGACAGGTATTTCTATATAAAAGAGCTCAGATATTTGCAGCAGATTTATGGGGTGCATTTAGGGGCCATGGATATGGTGAATTCAAAGACATCAGCTCTCTAACTATCATGGCAGACTATATTGTCCCAGCTGTGCTTCGGCAGCTTGGTGTTCTAAAATATAGTCCTACCCTCGCCAGTACTATTGATGCCAGTGTAGAAATAGTCCCGGGACCGAGGAGGAAGTTGAACTACGGGCTTGCTCTGTACATGCCGTGGAAAAAATGAGGGAGCTGATAAGTCTAAAATCAGGAAGACAGGTCAGTTCATTTCTTGTATCTGCATAGCATCTCCCATTGATAAGCCATTTTCAGTGCATGTATATTGAGTTGACCTGAGATTCCCTTAGTCGTAAACAATGCTGAAAACAGTTGTAATTAACCAATTTGTGTATGTTGTTTATGATATTGCGTTTTGGTGCAAATAATGCTGAAAACAGTTGTTCATTTATGCCTGAATGCATACACAGAGAAACATATATGCATGTATGCATAAACAAAAGCAACCTTAGGAGTTGTTTCTTGATTTCATTATATTATACTCGATTTTTTCCTTTGACCTAATTATTAGTATTTGACCAAGAAAAAAAAATAGTACTAGTATAAATAGGACCGTTGTGTTAGTATTTTTCGTATTACACTATTACAAGCCGTATCAATCTCAGAATATTATTGAGCTCTCTCTCTCTCTCTCTCAGCTTCCCTTAACCTGTTATCTTTGCTATTTTTCTGAATTAAATAATTGCCCAATTTTATTTCAGGTGCTCAGTGTGGAGCTAGATCTTTGGCTCTGGGCTTCCGGTGTTCAGTGCACAACTCTGCAGCACCACCGAACACTTTCAATATATTACTGAGCAGATGATATTTGGTAACTACTTGATGTCAACCATTAAGTTGTCCGACCAAATAAGTGGCTACGTTTTTAAGGGTAATTATTTAAGACAATGTGAATATCTACCTCCTTTTTGCCTAAGTTTAGGAATTAGCTTTCGTAATTTGTGAAGTGCTTCCCAATCAATATAGTTGCGCTTTATTCTATATAAATGAATTATCTAATCAGATGCCGTCTAAATTATCGTAATTTGTGAAGTGCTTCACAGCTCTGCAAGTGTTCGATAGGGCATGAGCACAGATGGAGTTGAAAGGCAACACAACCTAGGTGGAAGTGTTGCTTACAAGCGAGCAGTGCTTAATGCCATTGACTACCTCGCTTTTTAGCAACACTTGCATGTAGGTTGTGTTGTCTTTCGACCCCATCTGCACTCATGCCCTATAGAACCAAATACCCCGTGAATATTGATTCAACAGGATCGATTTTTAGTATTGAATTGACATGAATGAGAGAGTATGCCTCATTGATGTCAGGTTATCTTTCATTCGATCCCATATAATTTCACACCTGATGACAAGAAACAACTCTCATTTCGTGTCAAGAAAACACCTCTTCCCTTTTTGTCAAATGTTGCTTTGCAACCCTCGTTCAATCTCCCTACTCAGATCTCTAGCTCTGGCAGGTATCCCATCATTGTTGGAAAGTCTGATGTGACGAGGATACTGGAAGTTTGTAACTGAACCCTTTCCCCAGTCAAATAAATTATTAACTTCAGGAATGCGATTATTTGGTTTCTATATTAGTGTTAGTCTTCAGAACTAGCTTATTCTTTTTGTACCAAAATCAAGTTGACGAATCCGGTTTACGAAAATTGGAATTGGTAAGCTGGATAGCAACTTTCAGTGGCACACCCTGTCCTACGTACCATCCCTACTCCTAGGATTTCAATGGTCGCTGTTTCATCGATTATGCAGAGACGGTTTTAAAAAAAATTAGATAAAGTCTAGATGAATTCCTCAAAAATTAGATAGTTTAAACGGTACAAAAAACTTAAATGCACCCAATAATTATTCCTTTGAAGTCTCATGCAACATCTATTTCTCAGTGAAAGCGAGTAGTTAATTTGTTTTTCTGAGCGTAGTGCTTAATAATTGACGGGTTGGTCTTCTGTCTTTAATAATTTGGGTCATTCTAAGCAATGGAGTATTTTAGAAGATTCTATTGAATATGTCTTCTGTGTTTAATTTCTATCGAATGAGTTGCTGCGGTTGGCTAAGTTAATTTAAGATTCAAGGGTGGTTACTTTAGAGAAGTAAAATCCATTAATTTAAGTTCTTTGTAACGAGTGCAAGCAAAAATTATGGGTATTTCCAGGAACTGTGAGAACTAATTCTCCGGCAAATTACGATAACAAAAATGCCAATCGTTATTTTTCTGTCAGATAGTAAAATCTACTCAGCATGACACCAAAATGGACTAGAAAAAAAAATTGGGTACAAAAAATTTAGATCTCTACCTTTTGTTTGGCGCGAATTTATATCATTATCTGGAGATATATGCAAGGCTTTTCGGTTGCTTTATTTATCTTTTAACAGTATTGTTCAAATATGATTTCATAGTGTTCGCAACGTGGGTTAGGCTAATTTTTTGGTCTATGTTGGCTGGTTTAGCTAAACATTCACGAACCTAGGCCCAACTTCTTTGGGCCTTCGTTGGGTATTTGGTTAGTGGTAGAGAGGATCCAACTAAAGGTCATTACGTCGCTTGACCAAAAACGAAACAAAGTTCATTACGACGCATCTCAGGCCTATCTGCTTCACCAAATATACAAATTCATCCGCGGTTGACCCCAAAACAATAACAATAATAATAAATAAATAAATAAAAGAAGAAGAGAAAGATAGCAAAGTAAATGGGGGATTGAGTGTCGCGAGTCCACTTGGGGTCTGGAGGTGAAATGGTGAATATTTGACCCCAAAAAAAATGTCACGAAAAATAAAATATTTCAAAGATAACAAAAGAAAAATGAAATATCCTCAAATTATACTTCGTGCAAATATAAACTATATTTTCTATTAATAATTAATTTTAATTTCAATGTTTCCTATAATAATTAACAAACTATTAATAATTTCCTATAATAAACTATGTCGTCATACAACCCAAGAAGAATCTAAACTAAAAGACTAAATTAGAATTTTATTCTGAGTTTTATATCGAATTCTTGGTTTCCTTTATGTGTAACTCACAACGTGTCAGCAAATAAAATTCTAATTACTGTTGTGCAACATTAAAAGAATAAAAGTTGATGAAATTTTTATTTCCCCACCTTAGGTGAGGAAAAAAAAATCTCGAATGCTCCTTGTGGTCCTAACTAATCTATGATATCCTCTTATTTCTTGGAGCAATTTCTATTTCTTTTCTCACAGCGCACCGACAGGTCGCTGCTCGATGCTGTACCACTGAGACTACTGCACCATATTTGTGTGATTGGGAAAAGAAAACAAAAAAAAAGAAGAGAAAATCAACAGTATATATCTAGAGTCTGAACAAAAAATAGTTAGGAACTCACAATTAGATGAGCTTGGTTGATGTCATGACTCATGAGCAGTGTAATTCTGCGTAATACCACCCCGCACCGCACTGAACTGAAGTCTGTCATCTAAATGCCGAAAACTTCCCCAACAGTAGCAACATTTGCAGGTGGATTTTATTTAGATGCCACCGATTGTGAAGGGAAAGTCTTGGGTGTGTTCCCATGGCTTCCTTTTCAGTTCACCTCTAAGGGCAGCAAACACTCTAGGACCGTACAGAGCATCTCTGTGCCCACAATCTCCAAGCTGATGATGCCTTTTCATGAAATCAATATGTAGCCTAGTAGGTGTGTTCCGGGGTTCCTTTAATGGTGTCTGTGTACCTTCATTTTCAGAAATCGTCAGATGTAGAAAGTGGGGGATTTTACAGGTATCGGCAGCCCCATTTTTGTGATATTTTTTTTCTTTCTTCTTCTCTCGTGGGTGCATGGGACCCTCACCACTACTAGAGAGTACTAAACTTTGGGACCCTGTCTGTGTTTCTTAGTTTATTTTACTTTGGTTAGATTAATAGTGTGAGGCCCAAACGCGGTACTTTTTTGCGTGGGTAAAAGTTTGAGCCACTCATGAGGGAATAATGCTTGTACTTGATCTTGACCATCAAATTAATCCGATTTCTGTTTCCAAATTATCTGATTTGCTTTCCTTAATGTGTGATGCGATAGCTTGATTAAACAGAAGGTCTGTACTTGAGATGCCGATTGATTTGATGGTGAAGGACAACCAACCAAGCAAGTTACTTTACATGAGAGAATGGGGACCTTACCACTAACATCATAATTTGTGGGGTGGAATTGGACTCAAGCTAATCCAAACGTATGTTGGTAGTACAAGGGCCCACATATCGGAATCTTTAGGATATTGCCTCTCCATTTTCACCTTGAGATTTTAGCTTAGCTTTGAACTGTGTTTGTTTGTATTATAGGGATAAATATAGATTAATATAGTAAAATATTATTTATATTTATTATTTATAAGATATTTTATTAATATATTTCTATCTATTATTAGATAAGATATAAATTTTACTTAATTTAAAATCTATATCTTATTTAATAATAAATAAAAATATATTAATATAATATCTTAAAAAGTCTTGATACAAATAATACAACTCATAAATATATCACGTCTCTTTTCCTTCAGCTGATGATGGTCCTGAAAATACTCCGGGGTTTCATTCATTAACACCTTACCTTCCAATAGGCATTGGCTCCGTACCTCTTCTGCGAATAATTCTAACCACACTCATTTTCATTTGTTGTTTTTTATTTTATCCCTTCTAACTGCGTCATTCAGTTTAGTATTTGAATTTAGCTGGCCTCTAGACCTGGAAAAATTATTTTGGACAAAATTATATTAATCCGTCTTGAGGTTCAGTATAATTATATTTAGTATCATTTTATTTTATAAATCTATTATTAACTTCTCTTGAGATTTACTAAAATTATATTAACCTCTTCTATACATACTAGTTCATTAATTTAAGTGACAAAGAAAAATAATAGGTGACATATACATAATTATTAATGATAAAATTATAATATTTTAATAATATTAGGCATATATCTTAACTGGAATATATTTTTTATATAAATTTTTTACATGTGATAAAAAAAGTACCCTTTTTTAATCATGAGTCATAATTATAATTTTTTTTATGTGATAAAATTTTTTTTATTCAACTGATGTGTTAAATATTATCAAAATATTATAATTTTTTTATTAATAATTATGTACATATTCAATATTATCTTTCTTTGTCACTTAAATTAACGAACTAGTATCTGCAAGGAGATTAATGTAATTTTAGTGAACCTAGTGAAGGTTAGTGATAGTTTTGTAAAATAGAGGGGTGTTGAGTGTAATTATACTAAACCTTAGGGGAGGTGAATATAGAGTTTCAGAGCTTTAAAAGATTTTAAGAGTTTCAGATTATTTACATTAAGTACAAACTAGTTTAGACGGTGGCTATAGAGAAATAGGTGTTAACGCTGGAAACGATCATTAACTTTGGTTAGTTGTTCTTAGGGGCAATCACACAAGTAGAAATGGAACTAGTTAGGTGTCCAATTTAGATTCTTGCGGGATTCCAAGTAGAGAATTTATTATGTCATGGTTGACATGTATAATGGAGAAATTTAGAGATATTATTACTATTGCTATATATATAGCCAGAGATTACTGTTTCTCGATAAGTTATCACATCCCTAGTTAAAATGCTTTTATGATGGATTAAGGATTCAAATATGCTTGTTTACGAGGTTATGGAATGAAAATCGTTTTCTCATAATAGCTATGTTATGTAAATATTGGAAATGTTTTTGCTATGCATATATATATATATATATGGTTGTTGTTGTCCATGTAGATGATAGGTGAGAATTTACTTAGAGTCCATGACTCACTTCCTCCCTTCTCTCACAATAGGTACAGACATGGTTCAGTCACATTCTAATTGCCGCTCTCTGGTGAGCCTTATTTTGAAGTAAGGCTTAATTTAGCTACATGTTACTATTAGAATGCTCTAGATATGGGACAATTAACCATGCATTTATTTTTAGATTATGTATTTAATTCCATAGTTAGAAACATTTATGTATATGCTTTCAAAGTTCAAATATTTGAAATGTAGACTATGGTTAAAGAGTTATGTAATGAGCTAGAGATGAATTTATGATTAGCTTTCAAGAATTAAATCGATTTTTAGAGTATGATTAAGAGATTTTAGAGTTGTATATTAAAGTATTTTAGTTTTATAAACTTGAATATAAAGTTTTGAATAAATATTTGGATAAAGGTTTAGATGAAACAAAGTTTTAAGTATGAAATTATGTTATTTTATATACTTAGAGACACGTCACCCAAAAGACTTACATAGGGATGTGATTTCACATGTGCTAATCACGTTTCAGATCAGGTCGTGAGAATATGCTTCTCAAGATGGATCTTGAACTTGGAAAGTCTAATATTGTCTATCAACTTCAGTGATGCAAAGATTTCTAGAAGTCTCTTGTTTACTTGAAGTCGAGAGTCACAGTGTCGGAGTAAATTTGTCCTGCACTTTTACACACAAATGCATCCCCACTTTTCCTTGTAAACAACTTAGCCAACCAAAAGTAAGTTGCTAACCAAAGTCCTAATGGGAAGGCTGTGGGCCCCTTTTAATCCAGAGTTCACGCACTTGACTAAGTTCATGGTCATCTAACCCCATTGATGGCTACCGTCATATGCTAAAACCCATTTTTCTTGTGAGATTTCATCAAACTAGGCTGTATATCCCTCTCCCCATTCCGTACTTGATCATAATTAATTTTGAATTGAGACTCATTCTTGAATACCCTGCAAAACACGACATGTTTAGTATATTATTTTCTCATATTCACATTTACAAATCCATCAATTCACAATTATGACTAAATGTAAATTACCCATCTTGACGATCAATTTGTGCAAGTAAGTGCCCTGAATCTCCTCAAGAAATTAAACTGATATGCCTTATGCAATGCTTGTGGAATGCCCTCGGAAGATCCCACACACCATTACATCTTGTTATTGCTACAATGATTGACTCGTGGCAATAAAAAATAATGCTAACTCCATTTTAGGTCACTACTTTTCTACGTAAATTATGGATGAAAAAATGCTAGGTATCTGCAGTTTCATTCTCAACAATAGCAAAAGCAATTGGAAATATGTTCTAATTAGCCAAAAATTAGTGAGAAACAAAACAATGAATTAACGCTAAGATCGTTAACCTTGGTATCAAATGGTTTGACGAGGACTAGTTCAACCCTAGTTCCAGTAAGAAACCAATTTGGTGCGCTTATAAGACCTAGCTAGGTGCCCATCATTTTCAGCTAAGGCTCATCAAGTTATTTTATTCATTTAGCTCCTGTTTCTCTGCTAACTATTGTTATAAATTAAGTTGGATTATTGTTTTCAAAATAGTTATGTATTTAAATATTAAAATATTTTGTAGCTACATGTATATTTATGTATTTTTTTTTGTCCTACGTGAGTTGTGAGTGGAGACTTGCTCACTCAGTTTTGATGAATTTACCCCTCTCTTTTCCTCCTTTAGAGATCCAGCTTCATGTTCAGTTGCACCAGGATCCTCCTAGGAGTGTTGCAACATTTCTTGGTTAGTTTCACTTCAGAGTGAAGCTTATTATAGGTTCTTGTAGTCACAGGAGTGCTCAAGTAATTGTGCGGACAAGATCCTGTACATGCATAATATAGTATTTATTTATTTTTGACTCTCAACTATTTTATTAATTATGTTTGGCTATGAACCAAATTATAGTTGTTACACAATTTTACATTAGGATTTGTGTTTGAAAATATTTCAGGATTATGGAATTCATTTAAATTTGAATTATCTGGAATATATATTTTATTAAATTATGCATATTAGTCAGTTATGTTACCAAAAGTTTTCGTTGGGACACAATCCTCCATATGCACGTTTCCAAGTTGGGTCGTGACAGATTCTGATTCATACATTTTATAATCCATACTTTTAAATATGATATACTTAATTGCTTGTATAACAACCTTTCTCGCTAAATTGCATTCCAACACACAATTCACCATTTCCAACAAAAACACCTACAAAACACAATATGAAATAATAAAAATTAAAAATAAAATATCTAAGCATAAGACAAATATCAAATTAAGTAAATTTGTAGAGTAGATTATGAGCAAGCTAAATAATCTGTTTATATATTAATATTATAAAAAATTAAAATTCACTAAATAAAAAATATGCAAAAATAAAATATGAAAAACTAAAATTAACTAAATAAAAAATATGCAAAGTTAAGATATACAAAACTAAAATTAAACTAAATTAATAATAACAATGTGTTATCAAATAAAAATTTTATCCTGAAGATAAATATTAAGATACAGCTTCAACGAATACATATTAGCATGCTCCTAAACTTAGGTGCATGCATAGCTTAACGATATAAAGCACGTATGAAGGATGGCCCCTTGAATGGATGCTGACTCCAGATTGTGTTTAATACATGCTCATCATCTACTTCATCATCTAAACCAATATCATCAGCATCATCATCACTACTTTCATATTCCCCATTGTTTTCTTCCATTCTATCCCACCTTTGGATAAGTGTTCAGCTGAGGCTCTTCATCCTCATTGTCAACTTCATGCTCAATAGGAGCAGCTTTGAAATAAACATATAATTCGATGGTAGAAATTTATTCTCAATGCTCCTGGTATGTTTGAAACATTTATTATTTATTGTCTTTATCGCTTATTTCAACTCCTTGAAAATGTGTGAACCTGTCAAAAATTGAGACTTATCTATATGTTATTTTCTCCACTATCTTAGGTGTCTTAACATCTATGCACCAATAAAGTCCACTCTCTAACTTTGTAAATAACATGGTATATGGAATAAAAAAACATGCTGGATTCTCGCTTATAAATGTTACCTTAACACTTGGATTTGTAACAATGTTACCATTGAAATATACTATTATATTTCTATTGGTATCCATTTTTACCTTTTATTTTCCTTACAAACAAGTAATATAAAACTTATTGATCAAGTGAAGAGGAAGAAGAAGGGATAGTCAAACAAAAAAAAAAAAACTCATTTCTTTTACCAATACCCTATTTTTTGGGACAAATGGACAACTCTTTTTTTTTTTCAAAATTAGTAACATAAAATAAGCTAAGTAGAAAGAGAAAGAACGACTACTTAGATAAAAAAAAAACAATAATAATAATAATAACTCATTTTTTTTACCCAATACTCCTTTTTTTTAACAAATAGACAACTTTTTTTTTAAACTAATAATACAAAATCAATTGGTTAAATAAGGAAGATAAGAGCAATAAACTACTCCGACCAAAAAAGAGGACATACTCTAATTTTTTTCCTACCAAATACATGAAGTGAAGAGAAATAATGGAAATGAGAACTCATGATGAAGTAAAGAGAAATAAAAAGATGGACTACTCTTATTTTTTCCTCCTCATTGCTCACTGCACTTTGTCTTTTGAGTAATGGATGTTTCAACATGAACACCACAAGCATTTTGATGAACAAGAGAATACAAGAACATAGATTATTTGATGAACGAGAGAGTAGAAGAACAAAGATTGATATAGAAAGAGTTTATAATATTTTAATATTTTTTTAAAATCTCACACGATACATTTTGTTTTTGAAGTATTTTATTATTTTTTCTTAAAATTTTGCATAGTGCAAGATTAATTAACGTTGTTTTATTTTTTATTTTCTAGGTCTAGGCTTTGACCAGTTAACCAGACAACAACTAATCCTAATTGTAGACACCTCAAAGGGTGGAACATCTGTCAAAAAATTTAAGCTCAATACCAAAACCAAGAATCAAATCCCTAACATTTGGTTAAGGATGAATAAGTCTCTCACTAATCACACCCCAAGTTTAACGTTGTTTTATTTTATTATTTGTATCAATATTTTAAATTTTTCTTTTAAAAATCCCATACTATACGAGCTTTTGTTTTTAAAAGTTAAAAAATATTTTTCTTCAAATTCTTGCACCATACGAGATTTGTAAAACCACATGCAAGTAATTACGTTTTACATTCCATATCATTGTATAATTACAACTCAAGTTCCATATATTGGGAAAAAAAAAAATGACCCTTTATACTTATTCGACCGTCCTCTGAAAAAGGCCAAAGGTCATTTTATTTTTCAAATACCAAACGTCTTATAATGGACAAGTTCCCAAGTGGTTATGATGATATTAAACTCTTCTAAATATTTGTCGGTCATTCTTTTTCTATTTATTTATTTTCTCGATTCTATAACTAAGACCATATCATATAAAAATTATGCACTATGTCACCCGATCTTAATACACTTTGCAAGCACGTCTAAGAAGATAGAGACTCATAAGCTTGTTTGGTATTTCTGATACTTTTTTGAGATTTGTAGATTTCTTTGTACTCTAAAAAAGTTACTATTAAAAAGTCATATTAATATTATTTAATAAAATAATATAAAAGTTACTCTTAATAAGTAAAAGTCACAATAATAGTATTTGATAAATATACTCTAAAAATTTAAAATAACAATAATAGATATAGATATCAAAGAAAATAATTTCATTTATTATTATTAATTATAATAAGATTATATTAGTCTTTTAAATTTAAGAGAATATAAGTCAATATTAAAAAAAATCTTATAAAATGCTCTAAAAAACACCCCAAACTTTTAGCTTGTCAAACAAAAAAAAATTAACTTATATTTTTCATAAGTCTGAATATTCGTAAATAATTTACCAAATTTAGCCATAGTTGACCCTTGGTACGGTCCTATAATTTTAGAAAAATCTATGTTACGTTACCTTGTGTTTTCACTATTAGTGACTCTTTGTGCATATCTTTGATTGCTCTTAATATACGCAATTCAAATTTATTTCTTCTCCAAAAATTTTCATACAACCTCTCTTAACACCCTATACTTTTCCAAATCTCTTCGTTTTTATAGTAAACATTTAAAACATAAAACCAAACTAATTCTTTATAATACGAGTCTGCTATCCTTAAATAAAAATACGATTCTTATTATTAATTAAAATTAAAATATCATTTCATCCTTAATTATAACAAAATCCGTCCATATACTCCATTATCATCAATAATTTCTTAGCCATTCAGAGGAGAAGTTTTTACATAATTCTAAAATATATTTAATATATACTCCAAAAATATCTATAACAATATTTTTTAATTTTTATATTAATCTTAATATTTTAAATTAAAATTAAATAATTATAATTATTTCTAAAATATGTTCAAATAACATACAAATATTTCTTTATTTAGAGGGTGGGAACACTTCTCTAGAATGAAAGTACCTTTATATGTGTCACTTTAAATATGGGAGATGTCAAATATGAATCGAGTAAGTGGCATCAACTTTTTCGTACAGCTATTAATTATTGCAATCGAAAATGTCGAGCCAATAGTTTTCAATGAATCCTAAATTCCAGTTTTCTTTTGGGTGAAGCTTTGACAAAAAATTGATGTAAGCGAAAGTGCAATAATTAAATTGCGGGGACAGCTCACATAATCGGCCCTTCTTTTGTTTGTACCATGACTAGCGTTTAGTTCATGAATTTAAGACTTGATAATAAATTATTGTAAGTATTTTTATATTCTCTTAATTTTAAACAAAACATTATTCTAAAGTTTTAATAAAATATTAATTAATTAATATTATTTTATTTTATTTGTACTAAATTAAGCAACTTTTTTTTTCTCATTCTCTATTTCTTTTTTAGTACATCATAATTTTTTCCATGGAAGAGAAATTAGATCAAACTTGTCAATCGGGTTAACTGGGAAGTGGTCACTTATAATAGGTTAAGCTCCTGAAATAAAAGGAGTTCAAAATCGCTGAAAATGTAAAAATCAGAGAACTAGTCCAAGTTTTGAAGGTTGGCCTATTTGACACTTTTGAATTTTTTGAAAGTTTAAATGAAATCTTGGAGGCAGCAAGTAAAAATGAAAAAAAAAAGAACAAAAAAAGACACTAATAAAAATTATTGGGATGTTCTTCTTTTTCTTATTATATATGTTCACTATAAACCTCGCTAGCATTAACAAATATTGTTTTTAAATATTTTATGACTATTGTGAAGCTAACTAGAGAAATTTTATATGAATTATATTTATTTTTATAAATTTCTAAATAATTATTTTTTATTGTAATTATATTAACGTTAATGATTTAATTTTTTTATATTTTAATTAATCATATGTATATATTTACATATATTTTATTATATTATGGTTAAACCTATAAATCTTTAAACAGGACCTTGATCGGTTAAATATCCATCCTATTTTCTCTTCCTTGGTTTTTTTCATTAAAATAAATTATTTATATTTTTAGCTTCATTTTTTAAAAGGTTCAAGATTATTTAATAAATTTCTTCATTCTTGTATAGTAATCTTAAATAACATTTAATTTGAAATTGGGGAGTAAATGTTTATTAATTTTAAAAGCGTATCCTAACTTTGAATTAAGACAATTTTCCCTTAATCTAATTTTTATATAAAAAATCACATTCTTTCATGCATTATTTATTTTGTTTTTATTCTAAAGTTTGGGTTGAGGGGCAAAAATTTACCCCAGTTTAGGGCAAATCTATATTTCGGACTCATCAAATCTTTGTGGATGTAGTTACAGTTCATCTACTAATAACAATTCACCTATCAATAAAAAAAAAATTTAAGAATCAAACCCAAATTATGATAATGTATAAATAAAAAATTGATCAAATAAATTAATAGCATTCTTTAAGATCTTTTTTAGTCCAAATAAAGAATAGAATGATACTGTATTGATTATGGTGTCAAAGTAGCAAAATTCTCACTATAAAGTATGAACATGCAGATACCAGGGAAAAAAGTATGTACATGCAAGTGACCCATATGCAATTTATCATTTTAATGTATATGAAAGCTAATAGATAAATTTATATAATATATTATTTACATCAAATAATTAATGAGTTTATAATATATTATATTGAATTATTTATCATTAATGATAACAGTTTAATCTCAATCTATTTATATTACAATTCTTTTATACAACCATCTATATATTGCATATTATCACATCAATAAAACAAATTTAATTTGACTTTCACTTCATAATTTCAAAAGTTATGCATATTAAAGAATAATTGATTGTATAAGAGTGGGAAATATTACTACCAATATATTTAAGGATTTAATTTCTATATAATGAGAATATATTATCACATCTATCATGATAATTGACTTACATATTCACCAATTCAAAAATTATATAAATAAAAAAATTTAATTAAATAATAATATAAAAGTGTTTCACATCAAAATTAAGCTCTATATTTAAAATTAATTTAATCCTAATATAAAAAACACGTGAGTTATCATAGCTGCTGTATAGGTATCGTATCATCGTCAATCATCCTGTCAGACAGGTAATTAGACGGTGAAAACAAAGAAGACGAAACTCTTGTTTTTGTCGCTTAAGTCAACATAGTGACTCAATGATCACTCAGCAGCAGACAGAATTTCACTCACGTATAAATTCTACAAATTTATAAAGAATAATTTATCTGTGTCAATATTCTTTTTTTTGGTGAATCTGTGTCGATATTCTACAAATTCTTATGTTTGCTATCAAATAACTTATCAATTTCATTTTTATTATTAAATTCACCTGTTTAGATAAATTCACTTTAAAATTTTCAATAATTTGTGAGGACCAGTGTTCTTTTGGACTGATATAATTGGTAATAATTGTTCACTCAATAATAATAAGTATTTTAAAAAAATTTCTGTTGTTTTTTATTTGAGTTATAATAATCTCAAATACAACAAAAGAAAAGTAGTGGACTCATTAGAGAAAGCGATAAGGATGCCACGTTTGACAAGAGAGGGACATCCTTACTTCATATATCACGGTTCGCATTGCACCCCTTTTGTGCGGCCTCAATCACGCCTCGCACTTGAGTACTTCACTAACTAGGTCTTTTTTCTTCTTTTTTTTTCTACCGATTTTTTTCTTGAAATTTAGTAGCCTTGTCACACGTGGGAAGTGTGAAAACCAGGCATTAGTAGTAGAGAATAGAGATTAACTACCAACACCTAGTTTTTGCCTTGCTAGAGTGACAAATGTTGCTTCCTTTAATTACTGATCTTGAAGTAGACCGAAAAAAGAAAAAAGAGATTAGCTAGTACCTATTTTCATGATTTCATACTTTTTATCTATTTCTTTATATCATATTTTTTTATGAGCTTTCATTATTTTTGTTTTTTTTTAAATAGAATGTATATTATTTTCTTTATTAAAAATCAAAATAAGTATTTTTGCATTGAAACATATCATGACATGTTGCTTGTTAGCTAAAGGTAGAAAGGAGGAGGTCTAGTATGTAGGGGTGTATAAAGGACGGTCAAGATGGATTAGGAATAACTATTTTTGGTTATTTTTAAATATAATGACGATAAATGATATTAAATCTATAAAGATTTTGACATTATACAAAGTAAAGTCATAAAATTTTACAAGTAAGATGTCACGACACGTGAAAATACAACCTCATAACCTGGATTCTCTATATGCAGTAATACTTTAAAACTGGTTAAGTTATAAAATCTTTTCTACGTACAAATCATTTGTCTTTAAGACATATAGTCATCATTTTCCAAATTTTCTAATATGCAATTTTCAAAAGTCTAAATTTATATACAAATCTCTATAAGTAACAAAATCTTATAATACAATTTAACACAACATATATATGCAAACTTAAATCATGCATACGGTTATACCATATTGAACACTTAAACAACTTGGAATATATGCCTTGAAGCTTACCATGACACTTTGCCATGGTTGAATAGAATTTGCAATCATGGTTCTATTGAAAATTAGAGAAATGAGATGAGTTTTGACAAAACTTAGCTAATGGGACATCCAAGAGCAATTAAATAAAACAAATCATAACAATATTAAAAGTACTTATAAATCTTATGCAACTACAAATATATTTTCAAACCATCCTTCATGAAATCAATAAAAGCTATTCCTTTAATTCATTTTCTTATCTACAATCATATAAACCTAAAACCATAAACTCTTCCATACTTTCTAATGACTACTTTATTAATTCAAAAGTCATTTCATTAACTAACTTTCATACCTGGTATAAATTAAACTCATAATAACATAGCTCTTAAGAAAATTCTACACATCTAGGGCGTTAGTCAGTGTTATCAATTCTCTAGGGTCATGTGACAATAATGGGTACTGGGTCCTGAATACTCTTGCATACTTGGTCCAAGGTTATTTTAACACAGATAGCTGGAAATTAACCTGAAACTCTTAAAACCATTTTATTCTCTAGAGCTCTAAATTTCTATAACTCAGTTTGACCTTAGCAACTATGAAACCATACTCAGTGATTTCAAGTAGAATATGTATCCGGCAATGTCATTATAAAGATTCGTGCTATAAAACTCTTTTATTGATTATCAAAACATCATTCAATCATCAAAACTCTTTAAATCAACTATTAACTTGTTAAACATAGTTCCAACCATAAATTAGGAAGACTCAATATCATATTCTGAAATCATAGCATCTAATCCATAATTTCAGTCATTTTCTCTAAACCTCGATCTTGGGTATAAAATCATAGCATAAACATTAAATCAGTTCAGAATCAGTAAAACATCCATAACAGGCTCTAATAGAATCATATATCATCAATTCTATATAAAACCATTGTAACAAGCATGGTCCCATGAGTTTTGTCTAAAACTACATTTCATGCTATAAAACTGCAATTCAAAACACATAACCCGCAGTAATCTCAAATCTTGTAAATTCTCTAAATCAAGCATTAAATCATAGTTTTCATGAAAATAAGTATAATGAACAACATAGAGGCTCCAGATGCGAACCCACTCACCTGGAGATAAAAAAGGTAGAAACCACCTAACAGATCTCTGGGAAGTGAAAATGATACCTCATCTGTGGAAGGCAGAACTTAGATTAATCTCTAAAACCATAGGAACCCTTTTCTAGCAAGGTGGAAAGCTTCTCTCCCTGAGAAGCATGGGAACCATTCATAACCCAGAGAACTAAGAAATGAAACAGAACTAGCAAAATAACATACCTTAAGCCTGGAGGATTGAAGATTCTAAGTTAAACTTGAAAGTAGGAAGAAAATGGAGTTTTATGAGTGAAAATGATGAAGAAATGAGTGGGGAGAAGAAATTTCGCTTTCTCCTGGAGGGGGGGTTAGAGTTGGGATAGAAAATGGAGTTTTATGTTTGGTGTTCACTGGTATGAATTGCGCTTTAACGGACTTACTCTCTTAAACATTAGCTTCAGATGCAATGCTGTATGTATCTATTCCACCACTCACTTATTTACATTCTTAATTTGAAGTTAATCATTTGTTTTCTTTCCATTAACTTTAAAACATAAATGTAAATAGGAAAATACCCTATTTGGATTCAAATAAAATATTAGAAAGATCAAAATCCTAACCAATCAAAATCTCATTTTTGGGTTTTAGTTCAAATTAGGAAAATCCTGATTTTATAAATTTGCAAGCTAAAAATGAAGTACTTGCGGGTTTCGTAAAATTCGTTAAAATCTCTCTTCAACTCATTTTCTCTAGGGAATAATTACGGGACTTTTGGTCCCAAGAAAATGACTCTAATATATAGCCAAAAGGGCGTGTAGGTAAGACTTCATAAGGTGGCATTCTTGGTTTGAAAAAATTTCTGGCCTTTTATTTATTTTTTTGAAAATCTAGGGTATTACATAAGAAACAAAATTCAAAAGATATTTTGAGATACATATTTCAAAATAAACCATCTTACTATAAAAATAATATCAAGTTGTCCAAAATATATTAATTTAAATATAAACTCTTATAATTTATCACTAACTATTATAAAAATATATATAACTATAAAAGAAATTTTAACTGAGCCTGGGTAAACTTAATAAACTTTGATCAAGGACGGATTGAAGGGCTCAAACACCCTAGCATGTGTGGGTTTAGAGGAACTTACCTAACTCGTACCTATATTGTTGTATTTATAGGCAAAAAGATCCTATCACATACTTTGGACATGAACGAGCCGCGTCTTCATCATCATCTTCATTTTTATATATTTATTCTTTTGAAATGAGCACCTCAATACTGAAAATTAAAACATGATACTTTTTTTATAAATAAATAAAGAGGCTCAACCCAAAATAGAGGAGTAAAAAATCAAAAGTCAAATTAAACATGATAAATTAAACATGTGAGGATCCTCTCGCATTTGCAGGAGGAGGTGCCCATCATAAATATAAGACATAATGTTAAGTCGTAAATAGAGATGACATATTGGAGGCGAGAGACAGAAGGGGGATTTATCCATGTGTGTGCTGAGATAGGCCAATGGATATAAAACCTAGACAGATGACAACCTACTATGTACTGTAAAGTTCTAATCTAAATTAAAGTAGGTCAGTGAGATTTAAATCAAATTAGTTAAAATTTAATAAACTTTTAATATTGGTGATTTAGACCAAAATATAAAAATATATTTTTAGAGTCCATATAAATGTTTATATTAAAAAATAGATTTAATTTATACATATGGACAATGTATAATTTTTTTCTACAATCATCAAATATTGTATTATCTCTCACACACTCTTGAAAAATTATATAAATAAAAGATTTTGAGTGGATAACAATATAAATATATTTTATACTGTTAATGTATTAAAATTAAACTTACAAAAATTTAGACAAATTTTTTACCTGCAATACGACTATAATAAAATTATGACTGATATAAGTGATCTGCAATTTAGTACTCCACGGCAATAAAAAAAAAGTGTTATATATTATATGGTATATGCGCAGAAACTGCTCCAAATAAATTGCGGAGTGAACATGTTGAATGGGATTGTACTAAAAACAATTTTTCTTCGTACAAAATAAAACAAAATCTCTGGTTACATACAAAACATTTTAACTCTAACAGACAAGCCAAACTTGATATGCATATTGTTTTTCTTTTTCCCCAAAACACACGGCAAAGTTACTTACTTCGTGATTCGCCATCTATCTTGTATTCTTTTCAATTCTTTTATTACTAAAATATTTATTTATGATGAAAAGAAAATTCAAAACACAAAGAAAATAAGAATAATACATAACTATTATAGATAATATAATAAATTAGATAAATAAGTAGAAGTCAAGTATGCGTTCCATTATGTTCTAAGTAAGTCCTTTCCTGTATAAATGTCTAATATACAATACGAATTTAATTTTCTGCGTCTCAATAGAACAAAATTACAATAAACAATTCAATTAGACGTAGGTTAATCCCACACAAGGGTCTCATTAGAACTTTTAGGTAGCGTTTGCTTGGTGAGAGTGGACACAAAATATAGGATTAGTGAAGACAAAAAATATGTTTGGAAGGGGAGGTATAAATGGTCAGAAAAATATAAAATTTTTTTACCTTTAAAATGTAAAGACACGGATATGAAAATTGAAATTTAATATTTTTTTTAATAATATCCCTATAATATTTATTATTTATATATTTATTTTCATTGTCTCTATTATCCCTATATTTTATCCGTATCCTCCTATCAAATGATATCTTAGAGTTCCCTTATCTTATTTATTTCTTTTTTTTATGAGAAAAAATGACGCAGCATCAAATAACTCCGCGACAATACTTCCACTTTCTTTTTGTCATTGTCAGATAGAGCAAAAGCATTCACGTTCAGGGGGCTTTTTAGGTGGTTTAGGTTCCAATATATTTAAAAATGTTCACGTGAAAGAATATATTTCGCTAAACTGGAGCATAAGTTTGGATTAACAAAGAGTTACCTCATTTATAATATAAATAACAGCAGAAGCGTAGCGTGGTTTGCGTTAATAAAAGCAGAGGGACAAGATGTTGCAACATCTGTGCGCGTATGTGTTAAGAATAACATAACTTAAAATGAAAGTAAAAGATTAAAATTATAAAATATACTTTTATCAGTGATCATATATTTTCTCTTCATTTACTAATCATAACTCATTTTCACTAATTCTCATTCCAATTTTACATTATCTTTCATAGAAGTAAAATAATCATAAAATAATTAAGAATTTATTGAAATTATTTTGAAATAGGAAAAAAAAACTCAAAACATTTTATATATTGTCAAATGGAAAGAGTATAAACTTTTAGAATTGGTCTAATAGTAATATATTTCAAGCCACTGAGATTGATTTAGTGGTGAGAAGTTTGGATAGTATATATGAGGTCTTAGGTTTAAATCTTATTCAAATCAATAAATCAGAAATAAAAAAAATAGTGATATATTTTGTTAAACTGGAACATAATTTTGGGTTAACAAAATGTTACTTCATTTATAAATAACTGCAGAAGCGTAGTGTGGTTCGCGTTAATAAAAGCAGAGGGACAAGATGTACCAAAATTTGTGCGCGTATGTAACTTAAAAATGAAAGTAAAAGATTAAAATTATAAAATATACTTTTATCAGTGATCATATATTTTCTCTTCATTTAGTAATTATAACTCATTTTCACTAATTCTCTTTCCAATTTGACATGCTCTTTCATAGAAGTAAAATGATCATAAAATAATCAATAATTTATTGAAATATCTTATATTATGAAATAGGGAAAAACTCAAAACAACTTATATATTATCAAATGGAGAGAGTATAAACTTTTGGAATTGGTCTAATAGTTAGGGATTTAGGTAATATTCATTAAGTTTTATATTTAAATCTTATTACGATCAATATCATTTTTAATATAAAAAAATAAAGAGAATATAACTTAAATTTCGGAACTGCTACACCAAGCACTCAATCATTAGAGTCTTAAATTAAATCTATTTAAGATATGTTTATGAGTTTGGATTTTAAAGGAACGAGAGAAGAGGGAGGACTTGTAATAAAATTTCACATTATAAATTCTTTTCTCTCATTTTTTTTTCTACAAAATCCAAATTTATAAACATATCCTTAGGATGCCTCCTAATTTTATAACCCTCTATTTTGTTCCCATTTCTCCCTGTTTGCCCCTTACAGCCTTGCAATTGGTACGGAACTGTTGGAACATTGTTTATTATTTGAGTATTGCCCTAGCTTCTTAATAATTAGCAATTGTGTTATTTTTATTCCTCGCATGAGATATTATCCCAATTTACACTTAATTGATTATTAGATGGAGATTGAACTTTATTTGAATGTATGTAGTCCATATCCTATTTAATAGATAAGGTATAAGTTGATGTAATATTTCACATATAATTAGTATAAATAATATTTTTATAATTAATTTAACAATCATCTTAATTCAAAGTATTCAAGGACTATGTAATAAATTAGAATAAAATTTTGAATTAAAAAATTATTATACATATCATTTACATTTAGAAGATATATTATATATTGTGGTTGCGTTTGTTTTGAAATTTGGAAAAAAAAATATAAGTCCTAAATTTTATATTTAATTAAAAAAATTGAAAATTGATTTTTTTGAGATTCTAATTATTTTTTAAAAACTGTTCAAATATAAAAAATAATTTTTTATTTAAAAAAATGATTTGGAGTTCCAGAATTCGTATATTGTAGTACATGTTCACGCCATTCCATGACATGGCCACTGGTAATAGCCACTAGATTATGAGCTCCATAATAACCATCAGAACATTAAGATAAAAAATAGTTTTTTTTTTTTAAGCAGAGAAGCTTTATTATTTTTTGTTTAATATCACCTAATGTAAAATAAAAATATAATTTTTAAAAATTTTATTAAAAAAAGGAAACAAATATTTTTTTCATACATTGCCAGATTGAAATGTGAATCCATTACCTTGTATATATAAACTACTTAAATCCCTTATTATCACTCTAAGGAAGATCATGTTTTCATCCACAAGGTATCTTGCTTTTAGACAAGAACGGATCCCAGTGTATAGTGCTAGTCCTGGGGCTCTTGCCCCCACTACAATTAAATTTTTTTAAGAGTATATAGATATATGTATATTTTATTGTCCAACATTTTATTATATTTGATCTCGTATTAAAATAAAAATTATATAAAACTTCATATTATGTTTTTTATTATTTTTACCTCTATTACTAAAATTTTACGGATTCATCATTACTTTTAGATGTGATTGTGGCCTATGGGACCCATATAGAGGTACAACAATTACGTGGATATGAGAAGGGGAGGATTCTTCCTCTTGGAGGAAGGAAGAATGACTTGTTACAGTGAATAGTTAATTAATACAATTTAATATTTTTTGAATTATTAATAATTAAAAGTGTAAACTTATTCTACTTTGTTAGTATAAAAAAATTAAATTCTATTAAAAAATATAAATATTAGGTGATTTAAAATATTTACTTACCCTTTTAATAATTCAAAATGAGAGATGATGAAAAGAATGATAGAATTCACAAAGCTATTGCCACTTTAGATTCTTTTTCGTTGATAAAGTGCTGCCAATTTAAAGAACAGACTTCTTCGTCCTCTTTTCTTTTTTCTGCAAAAGCACCAACCCAATACCGTATTTGGGTATATTATTTGAATATAAGGGAACACAACTAATAAGAATTACCTGATTTTATGACTGAGAAATTTCTTACCATAAGGTTGTGTTTAGTATGGATGAAAATGAATTTTATCTATGAAGTTAATCTGTAAAAAACTTTTTCATTTTTGCTCTTTAATCAAAGTATTTAATTAGAAATAAAAATTAGATAGATAAAATTGATATTTAATTTTATACATAAAACTCATCTATCAACTTTTCATTATTTTTTTAACTCCTCAACTAAATATAATATAAATAAAATATAAATATTTTATGTTTTATTATATAACATAAACACATGGGCTTTAAATAAATAAGATCATTTAATAAGGAGCAATAGGTATTATTTTTAATATTTACCACGTACACTTAAATTACACCTTAGTATATTTTTATAAAAATACTGTAATTTGTTTTCAAGTTTTTCTTAACAGTACGTAATCGAAGAAATTAAAAAATTATTATATAGTACACAGTTGTGAATTAAAAAAAGGACAAATTAGTAAGAATTCCAGGGACGAAAAGCAAGAGAAACTATACATTCCACGTAAGATGAAAAGGAAAGGCGCCTATCAAAATCAATATCTGAAGCAGAGAGAAAAGGAGCCAAGAAATCCAACGGCTGAGGAACATCTATCCGCGGAAACACGGAGCCGCGCACGCCCAAGACCTTGGAATCTCATCCCCTCCCACACAAGCACACACACAGACGCACACCACACCCACTCTCTCTTCCACACTCACTCCTTCCTTAACCTAACCCTAGTTAATTACCAACCCCACCTAGTTGCTTCCTCCTGTTTATTTATACCCCAACTGCACCTGCAAATCAAGTTCCATTCCCTATCTGCCCCATCTTCTTTCCTCAATTTACCACCATCACCCTCCTCCTCTGGTCCCCTTTAGTGTCTGTTGTTCATGTGAGGGCCAATTGTGCAATTATAAGAAAACAAAGTTCTCAATCAATTTGTTTGTGGTAATAACTAGGCTAAAGATAGAGTAAAGAGCAAGAGCTAGGATATAGGCATGAGTTGCAACGGGTGCCGTGTCCTTCGGAAGGGTTGCAGCGAGACCTGTATTTTAAGGCCTTGTCTTCAGTGGATCGAGACCCCCGAGGCTCAAGGCCATGCCACTGTCTTCGTGGCCAAATTCTTCGGCCGTGCCGGCCTCATGTCCTTCATTTCCAACGTCCCTGAAACCCAACGACCCGGTAATTCTAATTTTCCATTTTTTTTAATAAAAGAGAAAAAAAAACTATATCTCACTTATTTTCTCGCTTTTTTTTAACTAAACGGTTCTTCTATGCAGCTCTGTTTCAGTCTCTATTGTTCGAAGCGTGTGGGCGAACCGTTAACCCCGTTAACGGCGCCGTTGGGCTTCTTTGGACCGGAAACTGGCACGTGTGCCAGGCCGCCGTCGAGACGGTGCTCCGCGGCGGAACCCTAAGGCCCATACCGGAGCTCCTCGGCCGCGACGCGCCCGCTCCAGCCGCTGCCGACGACGCGTCGGACGGTGAAGTCACGTGCACCACCGGCATGTGGAGCCTCCGAGATCCGAACCCAAACATCCGATTCACGAGCTCGCGGTCCAATAAGGGCTCTTCCGGCGGGAAGCGCAAGCGATCCGATGAGTCGGTGACCACCGATCTTAACCTCCGGCTGACGCCGAGTCACGTGCAGAGCGGCAGCCGGCGAGAAATTCGCCGGGCGGGGACGCCGTCGATGAATTCTGAGGAGGAGTCCGTGACGACGACGGCGTGCGGCGTCGGAGACGGCTACGGTCACGGCGGAGACCGGAAAGTCCTCAACCTTTTTGTCTGAGGGTTCTCTCGCTTGCTCGCTCGCTCTCTGAGATTCGCGTTTTTCTGAATCTAAGTAAGGGGGGTCACACGCACGTGTAGTTGTAATATTTATGAACGCTTTATTTTAGAGAAGAAGGTTTTCTTGCCCGGAAATCGAAATCCGGTGAGATTTTGTAACATACACCGGCACAGGATTTCTCTCTCTTTGTTCTTTGTAGACAGAGGGAGAAAGATGAGGGTTCGTCGGTGATAAATTTTTGCCTTTTCTTTTTTTCCTTTGAATTCTCTTCTTTTTTGGTCTATGAAACGTGTTATGATCGTGTGACATGAATATTAAATAACGATTATGTACAATTTTCTTTTATTTTCAATTTTGTTATTAGTTTTAGAAATAATCAGGCAAAACTTTATCATTACCTACTTAATTTGGTGGATTGATATGGGACTAAGGAGTTTGTTAAGAAATGGAGTTATTGATGGTGGGTCAGAATGGCGTATGAGGATTCCCATCTACGCCCGTAACATAAATAAAAACGACCTGGTTCAATTTGCAGAGGCATGTGTTTGCTGTCTGGTGACTCAGACTCAATCCAAATGTCGTTGTTATTTACCTGCTAGTCAATATTAAACTGCGCCGCTTTAAATATTCGGGTCTTTGTAGATAAATAAAGTGACTGGCAGCTTGTGATTACATTATTGATAGATATTTGGAGTGGAGTTCCTTCCTGCAAATGCATAGACGATTTATAATCTCAAATCGAATCCTTAGCGCAGTCACAACTCACAAGGACCCCAGCCACTTCAGAACAATATTTGAGCGATAATATATACACCATTTTAATATGTACGAGAATAATGTCGAGATGATCAAAATGTTTTGAGGTCTTAGAGGGTGGAGCCTGTAGAATCCCAGACTTCTTAACTGTTAAATAAAATAGTAGTGAAATATATATTGTAGTGTAGAACCAAACGTTAACGTTAAGGAGTGTGATTGTATCAGCTCAGCAGTCAGTCCTCCATTCTAGATGCGGGAGAACTCCACGCTACTAGGCAATCACAAACTCAGAGACCAAAACGTAGAAACCAGAGATGTAGAAGTAATGTGTTCAGTTGGGTTTAATTAAATCTGAATTTGACCTTTTTTTCACCACATCATTTTCTTTGAATTCAGTCTTAATTTATAATTCAAAAATGCTATGTAGTTTGGGAATCTTCTGCACAAAGTCGTGTGCCGAGTCCATAAATTGTTGATTTTATCATAATGTTTTATTTTTATTTTTTATTGAAAATGTAGAATAACCACCGCATGATTGATTTTTTTGTGTTTTCGACGAAAACTTGTCAGATATATCATGGATCTTTATAATAACTCACTTAATAATTGGGTCAAACTAAGTCAATCTCACATTTAGATATAGTTTATAAAGAATTAATATATTCATAAAAAAACTAAAGAATAAATATTGTGTAATATAAAATTATAAAATTTTATAAATAAAATATATTAGTACAAAAAATATAACTTATTATATAAAATATATTAGTTTGTATATAAAAGTTTTGTAATTTACAATTAAATTTTTTAAAAATATATGGATTTAATTTCTATCCATTGATGATGTAATTTTTTTTTATATAATCATCTAATCATGTATTATTACATTAACTATGATAGTTGATTATGCTACATACTACTTAAAAAATATGTAAATAAAATATTTTGATTGAATGACTATACAAAAAAGCTTTATACTATCAATGCATCAAAATTAAACTCAAAATAAACTTTAAAAAATTTATATGACTTCAAATTGAGTCAAGTAATCTATAGTATAATCTAAACTAAACTGAAAAAATGTACTAAATTGAAATTTTAAAACTCACACCCAGCATGATAATTAGGGGTTACAAAGATGGGTTGCAATGAGTTAGACTAAACTTGAATCTGACTTTATTTTTAGATTGAATTAATTCTTTTAGTTTGAATATAACTTAATAAGAACCCAACTAGTGATCAGGTTAAACATGATCAATTTGACTTTTAGACTACATATATAAAAAGATTTAGATATTATATAGTAAAATTATAAAATTTTATAAATAAAAACCAAATTTAAGAGATTTTTTATAACTTAAAAAATAATTATTTAATCACCTTAAAAACTGCACCAAATTAAATTTTAGGATGTGAACACAATGCAATAAGGTCGAGGTCAAGACGGATTAAAGGGTTTAGGGATGAGTTATCGAGACATATCAAATCATGAAAATCCCCTAGTAGAAACTGTATTTATATGTGAGGTAATAAAGTAACATTAATTGGTAATTGCTAGGAAGAAAGCGAGGGATATAGAGACAAGGATTTGCGATTAGTATATGGGTTTTTGCCCTGTTAGGCGGCTTTTGGAGGATGCGAAGAGGCGTGCAAACTACAAACTACAATGAAGGAGTAGGAATCGAGAAGCTACAGTTGCTGATTGCGTCCCGTTTTTGTGCATTCCTCTTTACTGATGGTAATGCCAACGAATACGGCTACCAGTCAGCGTCGAGTTTTGGCCGTCTTTCGTGTTGTCCAATTCTTACTTGAAGCCACTATTGGTTGAAAAAAAAAAAAAACATACGACGGAAAAACTCTCTCATGTAGGTATATTAGTATTGAGCTTGTATGGTTAAACTTATTGGAAAAATATTTTTCAGACGCAGAAGTAGAAACAGAATCAGAATTAGAAGTAGAAATTTATTTTATATTTAAATATAATTATAAAAGTATATTTTTTTACAATAATAAGAATTTATTATTAATTATGTCATATTAAGTAATATTTTTTGCACATCTTTTATCACGTTCTGTGTTCAAACACCTAATTCATTACCTTTAAATTTGTGTAGCCCTTGTTTAATGAAAAAAATCTTTTATTTTATCATTGGATTGGGGTGGATGTCAATAAACACATCCTTTCATAGTCTAATTTTGACAGATAAAAAAAGGAGATATTTATTTAATACATTTTTCTTAAAATAGTAGTACTAGAAAAATTTCTTTCTTCCTCACTGGTTATTGATTATTCATGGTTCAAATATAGTTTTAACACAATTTTTTTTATTCCTCATAATATCGAGTGGATAAAAATTAAAAAAATTAAAAAGGTTTCATTATACAGAAACTCAGGAGGATTAATTATAAAGTGTAATATTTATTTTCTAGAATTATTTGCTTTACTTTGCCTTTATTATACATCATTTTATTATGTACGTTGTTACAACAACATTAAAAAAATTCAAGTAATTTTCTCTTAGAAATTAAGAGAAGTGAGTTGGAGCCACTTCATCTCCCCAGCCTGCAAATTAAGCCACAAACGGTACAATATTTTGTTAAATCCAGTATAAACCAATAAGAATGTGGAGAAAAGAAGGTAAACAAAAGCCATATCTATGATTGAGCATTTTTGAAAAATAAAATAAAAGTGGGGGTCGTCTCACATTTGGTTGAGTTGAATGGAGAGCAAGAATTAAAGCAAGTGAAGCAAATGGCTTTTCTTTTCTTTTCTCTCTGCATTATATTGCTGCGTCTCGCCGCATTTGCCATGGAGCCCACGGAACCTTCTCCCATGAGGTTCCCACATACACCTCGTCTTCCACTACCACTCACTTGGCCTGTACAGCGTCTCTTGATCGTTGATGCTCTCACGTCACATTCTATCCACTCTCGAATGCGCATCGCCTCCTCCTTCGCTACAATTCCAATGCCTTACTCTATGTGCGACACATAATCAACATTTATTTGTGATATTTTAGTAAAGCAATGCTACAGAACAGGAGAAATTATAAAAACGTTCGATAGGAAAAAAGATAGTGACTGAATGATATTAAGAAGTTTAACTCATTTATCTATCTAAAAATTAGTAACTATGTCATATCACTTTTTCATAACTAAATTTTGATAATAAAAATCTAACTCTTTAGTATTTCTTTTCAAGTATCTATTTAAATTATAATTTTAAAAAATTGATTTTATATTAAACATATATGAGTTAGGTTTCAATCAAGATTGAATGCGAATGCATTATTTAATTTTCACTATATATGGATATTTTCAACTCAACATAGACGTAATTTATTATTATTTTTTGACGTGACGCAATTTACTGTTTTAAGTTTAAGGCTGAAGTTTTGTTAGAGGCAACTTAAATTTTACCAAGCACGTTATTCTGACAAGACAATTCAATTTACTTACTTGAAGTCATGGTGTGGGCTGGGCGAACCCCACAAACATGTTCTTCTTGATTTTTTTTCAAGTCTACTTAATATACAAATCCTTCCATATTTTTTTCAAACGTTAAGTTTTTTCTTTTGTGATCACACATAGAGGGCAATGTGCAAACGACATAAAATAATTAGGTTTAAATGTAATTTGAACTTAATTAATTTCTATAATTTTTTGTGTATATAGAATCACATAATGTCTTCCCATTTAATTTTGAAGATTTTTTAGGAATTAAATTAAATAAGAAAAATTATAAAAAAATTGTGAAAATAATTAGAAACGTCGTTTATAAAAAAAAAAAAAACCGATCACTTTAAGAAAATAAAAAGTACAGGTGCTTCGTCTGATTAAAACCTCGTGCATTGGAATAAAATATTTGAAGCGTTGAATTATGAATAGAGCAAAGTATTTTTTTAAAAAACTTAAGAATTTTTAAGAAGTAAACTGTTTCTAAATTATGTCATTTCTATGTCTCACTAATTATACTTTGTAAAATCGGTAAAATAACATAAACATAGTCGACAATTGCTTTGAGTTTTCAATTTTGTAAGTAATCATTGAATAATTATCTAGTTATAAATGCTCATTAAAATTAAGACAATGATTAATAAAAATTAAAAATAGTTTACTAAATTGTCTTGTTTCTTTTCAGTATTATAATTTTCTCTCTCTTTCTTTATTCATAAGTTAATAATATTTAATAAAAATATTATTAATAAAATAATAAATACTATCTAAATTTTTAAAATAAATAATAATTCATGAAGGAAAAAAGTATGTTGCATATGTCAAACCTTAGTGGGTGAGTCGGGGATTTGAGTTTGATGATAGATAATTTCTGTTCGATGCGTATATATGGGGCTGGCACGTGGACAAAAGCATGGAATATGAAAATGGGATGTGGCAAACAAAATTATTCGAAGGAGGACAAGGAAAGCAAAACAAAGGCGTGACGCGGATTTCACCAACGCTCCCTTGGAAAAATGAATTTTTAGCTATCACGACAAATTCCAAGCTTCTTGGTGCGGATGCGGTCTCGCTACTTAACAAAAAGATATCTTCCGATGCTTAAATTAAGTTCCTTCTTTTTTTTTGATAAATTAAAAAAATGTTAATTTAAGCATTGGAAAATATTAAAATCCTTCTCTGAACCGTAAGGTGCGTGCTCATATAGTTAAATGCTGCTTTTGTATTTAACTTTAACATCTAACAACTATTATTAAAATGAAAAAGTTGCTAGACCTTAGCATGAGACACGTACAAAAACGTGCAACACGCCTGTTTATCATATCCAGTAAATTTCAAACTTGTTTATATGACCGTACCATTTTACATACGAACAATCATGACTCTATTTTTGTTTTGCATGAAGTTGATTCTGAAATTAGTATGGCATATCAACTTCGCGCCATCACCTTCATTCAGGCAACATACGATATGAGCATTTATCGTAAATATTTATTCTTGTGAAGGAAAATGTAACTTTCATATCATACATCACATATATAAAAGGCTTAAATTTTATGTTTAGTTAGGTGTTTCCTTACAGATAGAAGTGAAAATTTCAGAAATGTATTTTATATGAAATTCTCAGTATTCTCAAAATTATAACCTTAATGCGGTACTTAATTTAGCTATAAGACCAGATATTGTAGTTTTAATGGTCATGTGAAAGTTTTTCAAATGGAGGAAAAGAACAAGTAAAGATTATAGTGATGTTATTTTCCGAGAAACATGGTCAAATTTTGATCTCATGAAATATTTTGGTCAAGAGACTCAAGACAGGTGATGAAAGGGGAATATAATGGAAATAACTGGACAGCATAGCATAGAGATACCTTGTTAGGCATCTAATTTGTGCCCCATCTCCAATCCTTCACTCATAAGATTGTCTATGATCAGCGGGAATTCGGGCCACGATTCGATGGTCCTTTTTTTAATGTTTGGAATTTTGTATGTTATTGCAAGTTGCCGAGCCAGTTGCCACCCTGGGTCTACCTGAAAGTGAATGCGGATGACGTTGCCGCACTATTATTCGCTGCTCATGTTAGCTTTTGAGATTCCCTTTGATGTATAATATAATTCTTGGCATGACAGTATCCAATTAATTTAATTACTTGTTATTAATTTAGACACGTTATTGCAATTCTTGAATGGCAACGTATCTGAGTACACGTCTCTCTAATTGCAACCAACCAAGCCTACGCATTATTAGTCTTTGGCCTTCGCACAAAGAAATGGCCCTTCAAATGATTTTAAAGTCACCGGCCTCTTCCATGCCAAGTTCCAACTCCAGAGGTCAATTTCCTATTTCCATCGAGGTTGGCTATACACCACCAGTGTTGGGGTAAGTGCATGGCAACTATATACATGTACACCAAACTATCAGAGGCACTGTAGAACAAATTATAAATCATATACTCATAAATCTTTGCATTTTTTTTTTTTTTTTTGTGACTCTGCATCGTGGCTTATGGCTGTTTAACATGTGCATAACTTAAAAATAAAAAATAAAAAATCATGTGATGCGCCAGTACTCAATAGGATCAATTTCTGTTCAAACATCAATTAGATCCGTCCTAAACACAACAAGTCATTATTGCTACTTGTATTAGCCTAAATTAAACCATCATAACGTATAATATGATATAAGCAGATCACTGAATAGAGACTTCAGTACGTTAATTAGTTTGCTTAACTTTGCTACTGTCATTCGAACCTGCATCACTGCGGTATTTTTTTTCCACACTTACCATAGAAATGACGGTAATTTTTTAAATTTTTTGGTCAACTCATGCACACCGGGAAAGGGGCCTTTGGGAGCCGAACTAGCAATTCCATTATATGCACTGTTTGCAGAGGCGCTGTGACAGCTCAATAGGTTCATAAATAACAAGTGGTCAAAAGTAAATATCCACTTTGATTTCTAAAATTATAAATGTTCATTTTAGTTCCTAAAATTTTAAAATTAACTCTGTCCTTTAAAATTTTATTCCATAAATCACTTTAGTCCTTGATCAAATAAACATTAGTCAATCATTATATTTTGTTAACATGGTATGCCATGATGCATGCTGATGTATCACCAAATCAAAATAGGTTCATATTTTTCATTGAAATTTTCATATGTGTCAAAATAGTTTGAGAAATTTTCTAAAATATGTCTAAAAAGTCCTCGATTCCCAAATTTCTTTTATTTCATTTTATAAAATCTAAATCCTCAATTTTTCTTAAACTCACTTATTTCTCTCTTATTTTCACACCCTACTTAGACAAATATCTCTCTCACATAGAATAACAATGAGAAGATAATGAATCACCAATAAGTTGTTGTTAAATGAGTGGTAAGCAATTTAAGCCCATGTTGGAAGGGAAAGTAAGCATAAATGCTTTATTCTAAATCGATGTCACTGTGTTTATCCTATTCCATCAACATCCCCAAAATGCTTCCCTATCTTCACTATGAAAAACCCTCATGCCAATTCGCGAATAATAGCTCTCAGTCCATATGCATCTTCATTTACGAATATGAAATATTCGAGGTACATGTGTCAAGTGGTTGAGTTCCATATAGCTGGGTCACCTGGGACCCACCTATTACTAGGAAGGCCCAGATGCATAAAGGTTATGTTATGAAAGTTTTTAGTGACTGTCACCGCTATAGTAGTCCGAGGCGGCGGTCAAGCGTGGGGTGTGGAGTGTTTTTGTGTTTTGAAGACTGCTATAGCGTCCTTGCTTTAGGTTGAGGAGTGTGTGGCCTCCTGGTCGCTATAGCGGTCATATACCACTATAGTTGTCCCTAAAAACATGAACAATGCTTGAAAACGGCATCGTTCCACTAACCGCCCTCCCTTTTTATAAAAACCCTTTCCCACTATTCTTCTTCTCCCATTTTCAAGCAGAACCCTCAAACTCCCTCTCTAAACACATTTATCTCTTCTTCTCTAATCTTACTCAAATCTACCCAAATCATCAAAGTATGTTTATGTTGATAGATTTTGTCTTCCTTCCTATTTTTTCATGTCCTTAGTATGGGTCATTGTTTTCTCTTATTGTTGTCAAGTGGGGGTGCTCTCTCAATATTTTTAGAATTGTTTTAGGGTAATCTAGGAGTACTCATAAATCATTGATGAGTTTTATGATTGTTATGGAGACTTTGGTGCCATCCCTTCTCCTTAGAGCTCTCTTAGAGTTTGTCCTTCACATTTCACCCCTCTAGGTGAGTAGGTTCAATCTCATGACCTTAGTTTGGTCATTGTACTATTATTTTCTAGCATTACGAAGTATCTAGAAAATTGAAAATGGATTCTTATATTATATGATTTTATATAAAAATGTGCTTTTGTTAGTAATGCTCCAATCGAATTCATACATGAAAATCTTGATTCTATAATATACATGGGACCATATTTGCCCTATAAAAGTTTTATATTATTTAAATTTGAAAATTTGAATTTATTTATGATTGATGAAACGGGCCTCTAGGCTTTATGTTATTATGGAAGTGAGATATGTTGAACTTAGAATGAATAGAACCCCATTTTATGACTTAGTATGGTTTTTAGATAGGAAATTCCTAGAGGAACAATGCTGTAAGTTAACGATTAATTTGTTCTTGGTACCAAGACCCTCGAGGGGCACTTTATCCACATGTTAAATCAGTCCACGAGGGTCGCGGTTACGGATGTTAAGTAAAATTCATTCAGGGCTCTTGTTCGCGAGGGATTGAGTCAAGGTTCGGGTGAGAGTGTGAGTGAGAGGATGGGGTTGAAGATAAGCATATTTGGTAACTCAATCTAAAAATGAGTAAATTAGGGGAGGTTAGTATAAGTTGGACAACTAAAAGGGAGGTATGTTAAATTTTAACAAATCTTAGAGAAATTACGTGTAATTTATTTAAAACTTACATAGCGTTCATTTTTTTTTTCAATAATATCCCTATTAAATACTATTGACGCATTAGTGAAGGAGAATAGAAAAATTAGTAGAAGATGTACAATTTAGTAAATTATTTCATAACTTTCTCTAATCATTTCCTTAATTTAAATGAGCTTTTAAAACTTGGCCAGCCGAGTCTAAAAGCCTGATGTGCACCGTTGTCAGATTCAAATTTATACCAGCATTTTTCAATTCTGTTCACATTTCTTAAAGAACGCATAAAAGTTAAATCATATTACATTAGTTATATAATGTTAAATTAATTTGTAGAGTATCCTAACATAATGTCTACTAATTCTTATGAAGTATAACAAACTTTTCCATTATATTATTATTATTGGGATTTATTGCCTTAGCATTACTCGATGGTTCCATCGTGAACACTACTTTCTTTTAAAGTTTGTAATTTTTAACCGTTTTTGTGGCTTAATAGGTTTTTTCCTTTTTTTGTTTTGTTTTGGTCAAGGTGGTTTAACAGGCTATCAGAAATCAACCTCAGTTGGAAAGTATTGATTTCTTTTAAAGGCCCATATTCATTGCACCTACAAAGTATAAGCTTTCGGTAGTAGTTCATTGGAAGATTTTCATAAACTTGCGGTCATAATTTAATAAAACTGCAATTATATTTGTTCATTTTCCTTCGTATCAACGTATGCAAATAAATCAGGACCCGCCTACTGGATAAGGATAAGTGCTTGCCGCTGTCAACATATAAAAAGTTCATTTCATGTGATGATGTTTCTTTTGACCCTGATTAATATTGTATGTTGTTCTGAGAAATCTTGCATGCATTTAGTGCACTATGTAGACATGGTCTATATTCAATTATAGAATGACACTAATTAAATAAATATAGAATTTGAAGGTCAGTCCTAACTAAAATATTATTTTATTATCATGTATGAAGTTTATTCATATATTACTCCTGGCACATATAAGAATTTCTCTTGCTGTTTTAGTTTGTTTGATGTTCCTTGTGCTTTTCTAGGAGTTAATGTAACAAATTGGTCAGATAAAGATACCGTAAAAATTGTAGTTGGTGAGTAATTATGCATGAAACGTCATTTCCAAATATGCTTTGGTGTTTGACAAAGTATGTTTAAATTAAACTGACTCTAAAGCTAGCTGGAAATATATCACTATTGTATTTAATCTTAAGACCTATGAAATAAAAAAATAAAGATTATTATGTGATACCATTATTACTAAGTCTATTATTGTTGTTAAACCCTCATTAGTGAGTTTGCCATAATAAGAGGGCTTAACTTTCCCATTGAATTATTGGCCCTAATACATCCATCTAAGCATTTTCTTTTGTGCTATCTAGTTAGTGGTGGAAATAGGTTGACTAAGTTACCTTTAGCTTAAATAAATTGGTCTTATCTCCAAAATAAAACCTGAGCATGGACCTATTATCTAATATAGGTCTTTTTTATGGCTTTCCTAACCTTCTAAAAGCTTCGTCTAGCTGAAAGCCTATAAAGGTCTATTTGATTATAAAATATTTTTAAAAAATCAAAATATCTATCTCTTAAATAAGTCAAAATACTACTAAATATATTTTAAAATAGACTAAAACACTTTAGTTTAAAAATATATTTTCAAATAGATTAAAATATTTCTATTATCATTAGATATTTAAATGATGATGATGATAATAATAATAATAATAACTTAAGTATGCCAGGTATTCGCAAATGATATTTTTATAGCTTGAAGCCTTACCTATTTAGTTAAAAATGCTTTTTAAAAATCTTAGCCTAATTTATTTACTAAATATAGGCCAAGCGTAATTAGGTCAACGTAATTTAGGCCAAAGACCTTAACCGGCTAACCTTTCCACCTCTATGTCTAGCCTCCACCCATATTAGGACTGTGGTTAGTTAAGCTGCTGTTTTTTTTTTTTTTTAAATTTTTTGATACGTAGTTAAGCTGATCGCTGTTTGTAAGAAAGCCATCAAACAAATTAAAATAAAAGAAAGAAAGAAGTCATCAAATAAACCATATCACGCATCAATTCAAATAATTCATCTCTTTTTTTTTTTTTAGTCGAGAATAATTCAGATCCGATAGGGGAATACTGGACCAAGTTTTCGACTTTTTTGGGTTTTGGGATCCCTTAGTGGGCTTTGAATTTGAATGGGCTGACAGTTTCTTCCGTAATCGACAATGCTGTCCCCCCTTTTTTTTTGGTAAATCCACTTCTATGCTTTCAGTGGGTGGCTGAAAAAAGTGAATGGCTAGAAAATTAATTAGCCCATAGTATTGGGCATTCTTTGCACATAGCATTGGGCTTCCTTTTTCATTGGATTCTATTTCAACAATATCTTGAACAATTGGAACAAGGCAACAAACTAAACATGGACAGGAGGCATGACCCCCCCCCCCCCAAAAACAAACCATTGACAGGAGGTATATTTTGTTCTACCACAACGAAAAAGGCTTAATATCGAATCTCAATAAAAGAAGCTTATAAGTAAAGGTGGTGAAGTGAAGAATAAACTCATAAAGGTAGCTCAACAATAGAATTGGTGTCAATGAGAAAGTAGCAGGTGGAGTTTTGCTGGGGACCTTATTAAGGTGTAGAGTTTTGGTTCTGCTACTACTCTGTTGAAAAGAGCATAAGAATTGGATATGGAGAGATTGGGCTGGAGACTATACGAAGGGTAGTGTTTTCTTGCTTTCTGGAGTCTTTTATTGATGTTCTTTAATATTATGTTTCTTTTATTTGACTTGTTTTTTTTATTCTATCATTGTACTTTGGTTCCCTCCTTTCAGAGGGGTGTTTTTAGCCTTTTAACTATCTTGTAAGGAAAAAGAAAAATCTCAAGATACTGAGTCTTAAGTTGATTAGTTGAATGATTCGTATTAATTTTCATTCTTTTATTCCAAGTTGTTTGTAGACTTGCTAAAGCTGTTTATATTTAACAACATTAAACAATGAATAGTATTTATTAGAATCATGTAAAATGAGATAATTTATTAGTTTTATTTTTTGTCAAAAAAATGTACATTTAAATATTTTTCTGGATGGATTTTCCAAAAAAAAAAAATGAAATAAATAGCCTACTATAAATTGTAAGTGTAGAGAGAACAAAAGTCGATCCATATGTCAGGTGTGTGAGGAACTATGCTATAAATTGAGAGACTTCTCTCGTATAGATTCAATTGTAATTCAAATAAAATTATTCTCATTCCTAAAGAATGTAGAGATGTCCATAGTTACAGCAAGAAAAAAAAAATAGAATTGCTCCTTAATGATTGGTGAGACATTTTTGGATTAAAACTTCTTAATTCAATCACACTATTATAATTAGCCAAACTTTCGAAGATGATGTCTTTATCACTTGAATAATACTACTTATTCAAAAACAAATATATACAAAATTTTTAACAGAAATAATAATGATTGTTAGATGAAATAAAGTGATATAACTCACTAATTCATTCAAATGTTAACAATTATAACGTTATTTTAAATCCAAAATTCTGAAAAAGTTTTTAATTGTGCAACGGTTTCCTTATAACTTTGGCTTGCTTATGTTTTAGGTAAGTTCCCTTCCTAGAAATCAACATATTTCGTCTGACGCAGCGTGCAAATTAACTATAAGTAGTAATTTAAAAATTCAAAGAACAATTCCTATCAACGTGGGTATCTAAAAGCACATGGTTACTTACATTACTTTCGTCAGTTTCGTGCTTGCATTTTCTGTTTTTAGTGTCGTTCTAATCAAGGAATAAATATTTACTTTGGACGCAGTGAGAATTCTCTCAGACAAATTCCAACCACTGGTTCAAGATGTTTGCTTTTATCCTCTTGTCCTGTAGTTCTTGTACCTCAAGTTTAGGAATACTCCTCAAAATTCACATGCACAATTATTATAATCACGCCTCCTTAACTTTTGTGGTTCTCCTTATGTGCTTTTCTTATATTCTTGTCTCATTCCCTTCTTAAACTAAGCAGTGCATGAGCAATGTTTAAGGCAGAGTGGATTGTGAGAGATAAAATTACAGGTGAGTTATATGGTGAATTCTATATGTTTGGGTTTTATTAATGGTTGGAATTAACCATATAATAAAGATAACAATCATTCAACCACGAGTAATATATATATATATAACTGATATGGGCAAAAAGTTAGTCACCTTTTTGATTGTAAGATTCCGTTATTAATTCTATAAAACTGATATGGGCAAAAAGTTAGTGACCTTTTTGATTGTAAGATTCCGTTATTAATTCTTTCATGAAAGGATGAAACAGAGATATTAGTTGGCAAACAAGAGCTAGCTGTGTGGTAAAAGAAACGAACATGCGAGAGCTTTTATAAGATTTACAGGATTCGGGAAAACGACGTTTGAATAATTTCAACTCTGGTGGACCAAAATGATTTATACAGCTCATATATGCATGCAATATTGCGGGTCCATCGAAAATTTTGAATTCACAGGAGCACTGGTGCGGTGATCTATATACGAAGCAGCCGTTTGATAAGACTATGGGTTGAGAATCGACAATTCACCCCGCAATGTACACGCATAAGTGAGCGAATAATGCTATGTACACACACCTCCCTACAAACACCTACGGTTACATTGTATGTGAGGGAAGGAAAATGACAACATAATGGCATGACTTATGACACTCAATATTTTAGACAAGACATTTCTGAAAAAGCAAAAAACACAATAGTCTAGGCAACTCTCTTCTCTTGTGTGCAATAGAGCAACAACCTCGTCACCACCACCGGTATTGCCACGTCCATTGTCGTCAACTTACTATTTGATCATCTCACAATAAGAACAACAACTCTTGAGGAAGAGTGTAACTCCCTTACCTAAGAAGAATAGTAACAATGTCTTCTCTCTCATAATTTTTTACAACAATCTTCTTTGTAAGGTAATGATTTCTCATTTACATTTTTTTTATAGGTCTATGATATTTGATAGCTTCCTTATTTGCACTTTTTTTTTGGTGAGTGTACACTTTGAGTTAAATCTGATTATTGAATTGAGAATGAATGGTTTAATAAGCTTGTAAAAGACTTTAAAACTCATAAAATAATGCTAAAAATCGATTTACAAGTTTTTTTTTTGTCATTGGTTTATAAGTTTTAAGCATGTATTTACAAGTCTTGTAAACCAAATGCAAAAACTTGTAAAACTAAGTATTGCTTAAAATTTGTATATACCAAGTGTAAATAACTTATAAATAGATGACAAAAATCTTATAAACCTATCCTTAAGACTTACAAATCAAGTCCAATGGGCTTTGTAAACTAAGTTTTGGGCACAAAAAGGAGCTATAAAGTTCGGAAGTAGTTATAAATACTTAAAATTTGATTTTAAATATTGTGAAAATCGTATATAAGATATTAGCAGGAAAAAAATTTCATTGGTTTACAAGTTTTCGCCCTTAGTTTATAAGTTTTAAACATGAGTTTACAACTCTTATAAACTAAGTTAAAAAACTTGAAAAACTAAGATCTATTTGGTTTGAGTTTAGTTTTCATTTTCTGGTTTTTAGAATTTGTGAAGGAAAACTAAAATTTAAAACTGAAATTTGTAATTTTTAAATTTTATTTTCCTTCATAAATTCTGGAAAATTGAAAACTAAAATGAAAGCTGAAACTCAACCAAATAAGCCCTAAGCATTACTTAAAACTTATAAACCAAGTTAAAAACCTTATATGAAGGTGGCAAAAAACTTGTAAACCATGCTTAAGACTTACAAACTAAGTGCAATAAGTTTGTAAACCAATTTTTGCATAAAGTGGTGCTACAAAGTTCTAAAGTAATTGTAAATACTTGAAATCTAATTCTAAATATTGTGAAATTGGTGGTAAAAAAGTTACCACCTGATACAAGATACTTATAAACTGGTTATAAATTCTTGAAAATCAATTCTAAAAACTTGTAAATCTAGTGGTAAATATGTATATATAGGTTTTGTACCACAACTTTATTATAATTTATTTGGATTTTTGTTGTTGTAGGTATTGTATCATACTCTATATGTAAAGTATGAAGAATTCAATGATTGTTGACGCAATTTTGATATTGAGGTTTATATCGATGACAATGATGGGGATTGTGATCTCTGGTGCCTGTAATTGGGATGATATTCAATTTAGAAGAATAAGTGAAATCATTTTACAAAAATTACTCAAGTAACAAGAGTTTTGGGTTTAAAATTATAAATTCAAGAAAGAGGTTGGATGGACAACTCAATTACATGTTACTTGCATGCTTATAGGAGGGAAGTTAATACATAAAAAAACTAACTAATTTGTTCATACATTTTAAGTTTGTTACAATCAAAGAAAAATTCATTATTTCCATCATCACTATTTATAACTTTACACTATGCTCTTATCTATTGATTCGTCATTATCATCAACTAATATATTCTTTTGATATAATTCCTTAGTATTACTCATGTCTTTGTCCACATTGATCCCATCACATTCACATCTCTTCTTGGCTTCTTGGGGGTTTTGTATTCTTTTCCATTTATTTTTTATTATTTGCTTTTGAATGAGTTATTTGGTTATGTATCTAGTACAAAAAGGACACAAATGAGTTTATGTATCATCTATATAAAATAATATCAATAATTTAATATTATAACCAATTTCAAGTAACCAAAAGTAAAGTAGTCTATTGAAACTTGTCCTAAACCAAAATACAATTTGTAAACACGTGAAAAAACTTGTAAACCAGTGGACAAAGCCTGTAAACCTTTGTTTAAAGCTTATAAACCAAGTGCAAAAGCATTAAATCTGTCTTGAAAACTTGTAAACTAAGCACAAAAAACTTGTAAACCCATGTTGAAAATTTGTAAACCAAACGTAAAAAACTTTTAAATCAATGCTGAAAACTTACAACCCAAGTGAAAACACTTGTCAACTCATGAAAACTTGTAAGGAAAGTAGAAAACTTGAAAACTCGGCTTAAAGAGTCCACCCATCCACCCACCATTATAATCAAATAATCCATGTGTTAAGAGAAATACAGAGACCTATCAAAAGAGAAGTGCAATAAGAAACCCACAAACCTTACAAAAAAAATTGTTATAAAAAGTGAAAGAGATGTGTATTTGTTGCTACTATTCTTCTATAGGTAAGGGAGTTATGCTCTTCAAGGGTTGTTGTTCTTACTGTGAAATGAGCAAATAGCCGAGAGGTGGCGGTGGCGGTCTCTTGCACTCATGAGAGAAGAGAAGAAGAGAAAATGGGTTTGTGTTGCTGTGCAAGAAAGAAAGAGAGAAATGTGTTTGTGTTTCACTTTTTCAAAATATTTTCTTTAAGATAGTGGTGGTGTTTGTATCTTACCACTATTTTTCTTCTCTTTATCCAATACGGTGGAAGCGTAGGTGTAGCATAAAATGGTGTATAAATAACATAACTTAAGTATATATACATGCACATCAAATTTGGGCCCTAACAATAGAAGAAAGAGTAAAGGGAAGATTCAGACTAGGCTAGTGTAAAGTTGACTAAAAAATTAGATGAATATGATTTAATCTTTTAGCTAATTCAACCATTTTCCTTAAATTATGACAAAATTTTAATAATTTTCGTAATAATTCTCGTAGCAATACTAATTTAGTAACTAATTGAGTAATTCTCCTAATCTTGAGTAGATGTACACATACTAGACACTTTTAAGGGGCGTGCCATTTCATGTGAGATGCCTTTCTCTGTTTCATTCAAAAATTTCTGTTCTGCTAAGCTGGTCCTACACGGATATATAAGGCCACAAAATGACAAAAACAATACTATTAAGTATTCTTTCTGTCTGTTTGTGAGTGAGTGAGTGAAGAAAGAGAATGATTGGAGAATGTTTAAAGAAATGTAGTATTCCCTAGAGAATAGTATAGAATAAAAGGACTTGACGTTCTGATCTGGATTTTGATATTAATAGAGGTAACGGGGACCAATCAGAAGTGGAAAACGATGTATGGCAAACAATAAACAGTAATTTTTGACCAGGGATTCGCATATTTGTTTTGTCTATTCCGTCATTTAATTAGGCAATATGAGGTAGGTTAATGACCCTTTTGTTGTTTGTACACAAAGTTTCCAAGCCTTGTTGCGGATTGTCCGATATTTGATTGTGTAGAAACGGCTAAACCATGTGTGGATTTATATTTATGTAACGTACAACTTGATCATGTTAATATTCTTAATGCATTTTATCATTCTTGTTTCTGATTCATGCCGTTGATGTGCATGTCATTAGTGGATAATATAGACATATCCATGTCACATCATTTCATATACAGCAATATACTATAATATGTATTTTATGCCATCAGGCAGACTCCAGAATTCGTTGGACAATCGGAGTCTTATTCTAATATAAAAAATATTATAAAACTGAGGATATGATTGGCAAAATTAAAATGATGAAACAAAATATCCACCAGATCAGACAGCGGCTACATTTCTTTCACCTACAAATTACCATACAGAAATTATTTATTAATTAATATATTAATTATTACATTAAAAATATAGTAAACTAACAAGTCAATTAACCAATAGAACAGAAGAAATATTTTCTCACTTTCAATCACATAAAGAAATTTTCTTATATATTATAAATAATGGCTAGCTTTGAACAAGCAAGATTTTCACCAAACAGACAAGAGTAAACAGATGATGTTAATAGCTAACTAGCTATGGCAATTGAGAGGAGCTGGTGAATAAGAAGGTGGCCTAAAAATGATTTGTTCATGATATGATATGATGGTTGGCTCGTGAGTGAGCCAACATCTTAACTGCCTCAAATCCCCCACACTGATGTCCACCACCACCAGTACATGACAAATTCCAACTCCCACATACAAACAATATGCTGGCCGGCTGCTTCACATGCCACCAATATCCAACACAAAGCACTGCTCCTACAACTACAGGTACTACCCTCTATCTCTCTCTCTCTCACACACTCACTCACACTCATTCATCACACTCACTCGTGCTCTCTCTTTTCTCAAGAAGTAAATTCAGGGAAAAAATAGGCTTTCCCAGGAGTGGGATCAGAGTCTTTTTGTAGCCATGAAGAGGTTGTTCATGTCACTCCTCCTTTAGCCCTTTGGCCGTTTCGGAGAAACTGAAAAAGCCTGAAATTCGCCCAAAGAACGGTCCTTTTACCCGACTTTGACTTCAGACGCCTAGTGTTTTTTTGGGAGCAGAGTCTCCCTCCCTTATACTGACTAGTCTCTTTTGGGAAGAAGAAGAAGGATAACACCCTCACCAAAAATCTGATGAAATGTCTATTTTTCCCAATTCGATTCATTTGCAGAATGCTTCCGAAAACACAACCCGATAATCCCACCCCACAAATTGGATCGTTTCCCAATGGTAGAGGTACCCACTACTAGTCAAGTCCCTTTCCCCTTTCCTGCTACCCCTCTGATTTCCAGTTAATTCCCGTGTTCCCCACACTCTCCTCTCCCCTTACTCTCTCTCTCTCTCTCTCTCTTATCAATGACGCAATTCACCCGAACAATACCACCTATGCACCACGAAACCACACACCTCTTCTCCAACCCTAGCGTCGTCATGAACAAGAACCAAATCCCTAGGACTAGGCCCTGGCCTGGGTTCCCTACAACACCTAAGTCCCTAGGTAGCACCTTCGGTGACGCCACTTGCATGGAACAGTTACTTGTCCACTGCGCAAACGCCATCGAAACCAACGACGTAACGCTCGCACAACAAATCCTCTGGGTCCTCAACAATATAGCTCCCCCAGACGGCGACTCCAACCAGCGCCTCGCCGGAAGCTTCCTTAGGGCCCTAACCGCCCGCGCCGCAAAATCCGGAAGCTGCAAGTTGCTCGCGGCCGTTGCAAGTGCTCACCATAACAACCTCGCCACAGTCGAGACGCACAAGCTCTCTGTCATCGAATTGGCGAACTTCGTTGACCTGACACCCTGGCACCGATTCGGTTTCACCGCAGCCAACGCCGCCATTCTAGAAGCTACCGAAGGGTTCTCCGTCATCCACATCGTGGACTTGAGCCTGACGCACTGCATGCAGATACCGACATTGATCGATACCATCGCAAGCCGCCACGTGGTGCCACCTGTCATCAAGCTCACTGTGCCCGGTGCTGCCTCCAGGGACGGCATCAATATCCCTCCCATGCTCGACCTCTCCTACGAGGAATTGGGCGCCAAGTTGGTCAATTTCGCAAGGTCCAAGAACGTCGTCATGGAATTCAGGGTCGTTTCTTCGAGTTACGCGGACGGTTTTGCGGCTTTGATCGAACACTTGCGGGTGCAACATATAGTTCACGCAGCGGAAGGTCGACCAAGCGAAGCTTTGGTTGTGAACTGTCACATGATGCTTCACTACATTCCCGACGAAACTGCACTGTCTCTGGAAGCAGATTCGAACCCTTATGTCGTTTATCACGATTATAATTCTTCTTGTTCCGCGAGTAATAGTAATTCCTCGTTGCGATCAATGTTTCTTAAGGCACTGCGGAGCTTGGACCCTACGATTGTCGTTTTGGTTGATGAGGATGCGGATTTGACGTCTAATAACTTGGTTTGTAGGCTAAGGTCTGCGTTTAACTATCTGTGGATACCGTATGACACGGTGGACACGTTCCTTCACGAGGGAGCAAGCAGAGGCAGTGGTACGAAGCTGATATTTGTTGGAAGATTGAGAATGTGATAGCGCATGAGGGGCTTCAGAGGGTTGAGCGGGTTGAGCCCAAGAGCAAGTGGGAGCAGCGGATGAGGAATGCGAGCTTTCATGGGATCGGCTTCAGCGAGGACTCGGTTTCGGAAGTTAAGGCCATGCTGGATGAGCATGCTGCTGGGTGGGGATTGAAGAAAGAAGATGAGCATCTTGTGCTCACGTGGAAAGGCCACAATGTCATCTTTGCCTCTGCTTGGTTGCCTGCTTGAACATCTTTTTCTCTCACTCGCTGTGTACTCTATGAATAATAAACTTTTCATATTCTTATGCAGTTTTTGGCTTTCAATCTATTAGTCATTAGAACAAATTCTTCTTTCTACATTGTACTTTTAGGAGTAAATCAGTAGATGAGATTTTTTTCTTCTTTTCAGTTTTGGGTGAGAGATTGTATACATGCACCTTATCTTATACCGACTTGCTAGAAATCTTGTACAGGTAGTGGAGACAAGGTTGCGTTATCTAATAACTAAAAAGTGGATGTCTATTGGAAACCTTTATACAAAGATGTGATAGATGTTGAGGATAAATGAGTATTATCATTCAATTGTGGTAAAATGAGTATTCCAATAGATCCTCACTTTAGATGTTAGAATGATATTTTAGTGGAGACAACAGCTGCTTTATACCTTTTCACTATTTATCATATCAGTTAGGTTGGCTTCTATTTTCTTTTAATTTATATATGAATACTGTTTAGTGTACAATAAAATTGTAGAACAATATTATATCAACACTAACAATATTCTTTTTATTTTCTTTTCAGTGTATCAATACCCACTCCCACTAAAAGATAAATAACCTTGTGAGAGTGCCAATGTAATATTGTATAATTTACACCAAGCCCCTTTATATATATTACATTTGTAGAGCTATTACTGAGATGATGAATGTTAAATGGTAGAAAGCAACAAAAGTTTTCTTCTCTAACAACATATAGTTTAGAATTTCTCCTCAAATAAATAACTGTTTTGAACATCTCCATGAACTCTCCAATTTTAAGGGTGCTCAGTTGCTCACATTTGACCACTCAATGTAGATTTGAATGTGAAGTCAAAATTAATGGCGTTAAGTTATCGCAGTCTAGTATTTTACGTTATGTTGCTATGAGCATATATTGGATATCAATCATTGCTTTCAGTTTCCAATTCGGCTATATAATAGGCTTATGCTATCACATGCTTCGACTTAATAGTAATAGTTATTGTCATTTAAGCCTATCATTATAATAGTCAATATTTCCTTCTCACTCTTAACAATTAACCACTTACCTCACTCGATCCTCTTGTGTGTACTTCCTTGCGAAGGATGATTAAACCTTGGGATATTTCCCTTGTTGATAGAACATTTTTTCTCATTGGAACAAATTTCTCCTTTGCTGAATTAGTCATTGTGCGCAAAACATATGGTATGAATCTTATGCCTCTGAATTGGGTTGCTTTGGTGCTTCAGTCATAGATCCATAAACGTCATCTGTTAATCCTTATGCATCCAACGGTATGATTAATTTCTGACTAATCCTTATGATCCACTGGTAGTTCCCGAAACTCATGCATAATCCTTATGAAGTTATGATTAATTTGGTCTCAAAAAAAGTTTATACGGTCTTCAGCACGCCACGAAGCTGCAAATCTTCACTCCATCTTGTACATGTCTGTAGATATCAAAAAACGAGAATGTGGAGAGTTGGGGAAGCAGCAAAATTGGATTGAGATGACATGTTTTCTATTTTTATTACTTCTTGTTTGCTAACTGGCAAAAATCATTATTTTTTATGTTAATTTCATACTGTAGTTGTTAGTTGAATTTGTAAAGCTGAGTAGAACTTTTTGGTTTGTAGCATTACTCGTAACGGAAGTATGTCATCATTAGATCATTGTAACACCGTTCCTCAAAAGCAAATCGTAGAAACTTCGGTGAACTTTATTTCTGAGAATTTAGAATGAGTCTCTTCAGTACTCTATACAATTGGATACAAGCTAGGTTTATATATAGGGATTAGTTGTAGCAAACTTAATTTACTTAACAATATAACCAACTCTTCTCCGTCCTAATTGTGTCACGTGATTGAAGAAACTAACTCTACACGAGTGTTGTGCTGCAGTGATGGATTTCTTGCTCCTCCAGTGGTGGGCTCAACTTCTTCATATTTGGGCCTGTCAATAGAAGTGGGCTATGAGGTCAAATGCAATTGTTTACCTCAAAAGATTGATAAAACCTTATTTGGATTTAGTAGGTTCTAAATCTGTAGGCACATAACCCAACCTGTTTTGAATGGATTGCCTCTGACTAGGCACGTGCAGAAGCCAATTATTGGATTTTTCTGCATCAATTTCTGACTTTCGAGCAGCAATAGAGTTGAATGCCTGTTATTCTACCCGAAGATCGGCCACTGGCCTAAGTGATGCTAGTTATTATAACGGTCAAGTGCACAGTGATTTTGATAGACATCACTATCGCCGATAGTAATGATTTTTATTTTTATTTTTGTGTCCAGCAATAGTGATGTTGCAACATTCAGTACTTATAAATGGAAAATATGCGATGTTTTTGTCAAAGGCAGAGAGTCTCTTAGAAGTTTGTGCAGTTAATTGAAAGCCCGCGTTTGATCCTTTCTTTTTTGGTGCATCCAAGTTTGATTTTTATTTCTTGAACATATTTACTCTCATACAAGCGTGAAGAGTCCTTTTAGACTTGATAGAGCACAAGCGCATTACTCCTGGCCAGTCTGTTAAGTAGACTATGCACTTGAGGCGCTGGACTAATGGATGAACTGTCCTCCTCCAACAGAAGTACACAGCGTTCGAGCCAGTCACAGAAAAAAAAAGTAGACTCTGAAATCATTTAAGGATCCATTCTCCCAAGATTTTGAGTTGGTAGGCAGAGTACCATGAATGACATAATTACATATCCAACAAGTTCCCCCACTCAATGTCTTGAAGTATGGACCATGCGATGCACATTTGAATGGGTGCCCATATCCTGTATAGGTTCCAATGCCGACTGTCTTGGTCTAGTACTGTTATGCTCTATGCCGGTGCCTTGTTTAGAGTCTTAAGACATTTCTCTCTTTTTTTAAATTTTTTATTTTGCTATTTTGCCACTTAGACTCTAGTCATATAAGTAACTACATAATAGATCATGGATATTTGAAAATTCATTCTCTTGATTTTCTCATATAATCTATGAGCAATAAGTTGATTATATTAAGCAAGAAAATGAAGAGAACTAAATAAACTGAAGCAAAAAGCTGAGGAATCATGGCAGTAGAGATATTAACTGCTTTCAGTACTAATAATCTAAGCATAAAAGAAAACACATGTACACCACACCACACTTATTCACTTAATTCTTCGGAAAATTAATCTCCCCCTTAGGATTCTATAACTTGCGCTCCCATCTGTGTGCAAATTTAAATCACCGAACAATCGGAACGAATGTTCCCATTCTGTGCATTCTTGACTCCAACTCGGCCCAATTTGGTGATGGCAGCGACGAAGTTGGCGTGGAAGGTTTTGCTGTTAGTTGCAAAGGCATTCACTGCGGGCTTGGACCTGTGGTCCGTAAAAAGGACTTGATCCGAGGTGAACAGGCCCAACCCCTTCTGAAGATTCCTGTAATAAGCGTTATCGAATGCCCGTGGAGTTGTCGGGTCCATGTTGATTGCAATCCTTGGATCCACATTCCTAGGGCACATCGATTTTAGCTGTGATGCGTATAGCTCGTTCAATGTAGGGTCCACTCGACTGTGACTCCTGTAATTGTATATTCTATTCGAGAACTTGCTGCAATGGGAGAATCCAACGGTGTGAGCACCTGGCAAGTGGCAAGTGAAGAAGCACCATCACAGCACGTCAACATGGTTCATCTTTCCAAGGAAATTTTTTGGCACTCTAAAACCCCAAATTATTTTTCTCATTCTAATTCATTCACTCTTAATCAAGATAATAAGTGATTAGAAAGATAAAATTGTCTCAAACAACTGTCACAAATAATAATTAAATAAAATGTCTCACATTTTTTTCATTAAAATTTTTAAAATAATAAATTTTGAATTCATGATCTCGCATATTATTCAAATCACGCGTCTTACTCTATGAATACTTAACACTTTTCTCAACTTCCTATCTAATTTTTTGGCATGTGCAGTGCTGCGTGAATTAATTGAAAGAGTTTCAATTTTCAAGCTAGATTTTCGAGACAGTTGTAAGTAGATTCATCACATGGTTAGTTTGTATATTGATTCAATAAACGCATTAAACAATGTTAGATCTGTTACAAGTACTTTTCATCTGATTAAAATTGCTTCGCACATTGAGCTATACAATAAATTATCATTCCATCAAAAGATAACTTTTTTAATTATGTAGTGAGTGATGTGATGATAGTCCACACATAACGGATCAAAATTAAATCCGTAATCTTTTTATTCTTTCCAATCAATTTTCAAACTGAAACGTTATTAAGGGAACACAGAAACAGAGATCATGTCTGATGGCAGCTGTTTCTTAATTATTTGGGTAGCACCCTTTGATTGGAAAGTGTGATGCACGCGCATTACCTGAGAGTGCAATCATTTCTGTCTGGGTGAGCCCGTTTGCAGCAAACAGTGAATTGAGCTGGTTCAAGTTGAAGCCTGGCTGAGGGAGCCTCCCGTATACATCTGAAGCTTTTGATCTTAGCCCATCATATCTTCCCAATTCAACCTCGTAGTACGGTCCACCAGCCTGAAGTGAACACGCAAGCAAATTGCATTAACTCAATTAAGCTCCCAGTTGATCATACAATTAAACACAAATTAAGTTATGCAAATGGTATTAGTCACTTCAATTAGAGAGAGATTATTGATGATTATGAACAAACCAGCGAAATAACATCCCGGGTTGCCATGGCGAGAATATCAGCGCATGAGACTTTGTTCCTGCACAAAGGGACAGCATCCACTGCTGCTTTTGCTTTGATCACAGTGTCAAACCCATCTCCGGCCAATGAAAGATTGTCTGGGTGATCCTTCTCTGCTTTGTTGTTTGGTGTCGATGCTACCAAAACTGAAGCATCACAACCCTGTGTGACATTGCAGACATACATATATAGCATAAATAGAAAAAACTTGATGAGTTTATTAATATACAAGAACATGCTGTAGATGGTTCCTTCTTTATAAGGTTAATCATCAGATCAAATGCATGCAATTAATTGATTACCTTCACGAAGCAATCATGGAAGAAGAGCCGAATGGTAGCAGGGACCGTGACAAAGGTTTCATGAAACTTCTTTTTAACTGCTTCTCTGACGATGTTTTCAACATTGGGGCAGATTTTTGCATAGTGGTGTCGGCTTAGCTGGGCAGAAGTAGGACATGAATAAAAGCACACACTTAAGAGTAATGAGACTAGTAGAAGATTAAGCTGAGCCATTTTAATTTTGATGTTTCTGCGGTGGGAGAGGTTAAAGGAGGACTATAAAATGCAGAGATTTTAGTGGCAGATTGAAGAGTGAGAGTGGAATTATGGCTTAAGTGGAAAAAGTATAGGCGAGGGGGGCATATATTATACGAGCTATATGAAGTTGTCGGGTTCACGAGCCAGTTGTAATAGAATCTTTTTTAACCTTTTTTACAGCAAGAAAGTGCACTTTGAATAATAATAGAGGAATGATACATTTTGAAAGGGACACTATCAATCAGTAGGCAAAGAAGAGAGGACACTAGTGAGGTTGGTTCTTTATTGGCATTCCTTTTATTTATATGGCTGCTTCAATATATTTGTCCAAATATATATGATTCTTTTGGTTTAGGCCTGGGGGAGGGGCCTGGTTTGAAACCACAAATTCCCAATTTCCAAATAATTGTCGACCAAGTTGGTTAAGCATCAATACCGACAGAACGAGAGAGAAGAAGGGGCTGCTAACAATTAGCACAAGAAGAATGTGGAGTGGCATGCACGTTAAGGTTACTTTCCTAACCTATGCATCCCCTTGCTACCAGAAATTAAGTGCACTCTGCCAGTTTTGATGCTTGGCGGTCCTAGTAGTAGTAGTAGTGTCTGAAATATATACATTGAATGGGGAATTAGAAATAGAAAGTTTAATCTGAGGTGGCTAAGGGAGAAAAAACGTTTTTATTCACGGCGAAATTCTAATAATTGAACAAAAAAACATGCAACTTAAAAGGAAAATAGAAGAATCTAAGTGCCCTCTCGAGAATGCGAAGTATATCCATTAATAATGAACAAGGCCAACAATTTTGCGGCAGAAAATATGAGTTTGGAGTACCAGAGACACCACACATATGTCACTGTATCTGCATATCAGGAAAAGTGGTGATACAGGAATCCTTACTCACATGTCAAGAATCATACCCACATTCGAAAGTAACCGACACAGGGTTAGTTTGACTGTTGAGGCACGGGTCCATATTCCATATACTGCCAATTTATTGTTGTGTTCTATTTCTCCTTTTTTTTTTTTTTTTTACCAATATTTGGATTTTAATAGCCTTTTAGGTCGTGCTCTGCCTTAAAATCATTTGGGGACATGTGATGATATAAAACACGTTGATATCAATGATATGAAATGATATAAAATAGAGGAATGGTGTTTTTTCCCAATTGATTAGCTTTCAGTCTTTCACAAAAATGTTATAAAATTAGCTGCTAGTACAAATAATTTGCCTTTTGTAACATTTATAATCTGTTTGGCAAGGAAAAAAAATAGAGAGAAAGGAAATAGAGTGGAAAAAATAGAGATGAAGGAAATTGAGGTGATTTTTATTTTTCATAGATATGTTTGGATGTAAGGAAAATGTGAAGAAAGAAAATAGAAAAAGATAAATTTGTTTTGTTTGTTTAAATGAAAAAGTAAAAAGAAAGAAAGAACAAGATATCAAATAACTTTTTTATCCTTATGTTATGTTATGAAAAAAATAAAAAATTTATTTTTATAGAACTATTTAAAACATTATTGAAAAATTATATACAATTTTATCATAAATTTTTTTTCAAAATAATATAAATAAATATAATAAAAATTTACTTTATACATATTTATATAAAAGCATTCAAGTTAATATCAAATAAAACATGTAATTATTTTTTAATATTACAAGTTCAATAATATCAAGATAGTAAATAAAAAAATATTAATAAAAATAAATTATTTAAATTTATTTAAAATAAAAATATTAAATTCAAGAATATTGAGAATAGAGATTTAAATCATGAGCATGGATATTTTTTAGATATGTAAAGATTATTCCTACTTCCACATTTTCCGCCCATACAGTGGAGGAAAAAAATTAAATGGGTCACACATATTTTTTGACACATTCAGTCTTTTCCAACAAAAAATCACTTCTTTTCGTTCACTTTCTTTCCTTTCCCAATCTTTCCTCTTTATTGCCTTTCAATCATCAAATTTTAATAAAATTCTTTCCAACGGTATATAAGTTCAAACTGGGATGGCCCAAAATCTATGCGGACCAACATATCAGTCACATTGAATTAATGCAGGTTTATCAGGTGTCGGTGAAAAGCATTTATAGGTGATTTTTATTCTTTTAGCTGTTTGACCCGGGTATTATTAGGCTTATGACTCACCCTGTTGGCGATAGCGAGCTCAAAACACTGCACATGGCAACCACAACACACAGAAATAAAATACGATTCCAGTAAGAAAGATATTCAGAAATTTAAAAATAAATGAAAAAGGAAATGTCAAGTAAAGTAAAGGATGCTGATGCGATTCATAGGACTTGAGGAATTGAACTAGTGTGTCCATTCGGCATTTCATTAATCCATTTCCTAAATTGCCCCATTGATTAGGGTAGCAGTGAATGAGTCGGAATGGAAATTGGGCAATTCAGATATCATGGGCTCCCTCGCTCACTAATGGGCACGTACCTACATTATTATTGGCTGCTCATGCACGCAAACTCGTCCTTAACTTTGTCCATTATTTTTCCGTTCTTCCTTTTCCCCCTCAGACATGACAGCTGGAGTGGGCTCCGTCGTTTGGTGTTGTGTTTTTGTCCAGCGTGGGCCAAGTTGTTGCTGGTATAAGAAGATCTAACATCTTCGTTTTCTTGGAACTTCTTGCTGTTGCTTTTATCTCTTTACTAGTCGTTGCCAACACCAACAAATTATTAATATGGGTTACAAAAGAGGTCCATACTAAAGAGTTGTGTTATTTTAATATATCGAAAGTGGTTTTTATTGGATATCCGCTTTATCATTATGAGATATAATAAGTAGAAATCATCATCACATTTAATAGTAATAAAGTGATGTTCTCCCAACACCATCACATCCAAGCAGTTCCATGACTAGGACTACTATCATAACTCCTATGTGACATTCTTTGATCCCACAATCCTCATTTATTTGTAATAACTTTGCATATAGGATGTTTAAAAACAATTCACTAAGAATGGCAGTGTCTATACTTAAAGATTGGCAGTATTTATATATTGTGCTTAATTCGTCCCTGCACAAGAATCATGAACAGTAGCACAATATTATTTTAAATTCTATCTTGAATTTTCCAGCATGAAGGACGTGACCACGAGAGCGACTGGTTTGAAAACCGCATTAAAGTTGGAACACTTTATCATCAATTGAGCGATGAGTGACGCGAAATTAAAGATGGTGTAGGACATGCATGGATAGAAAAGGTCTAGCAGTTCAAAGTCTGGACAGGTCGAGTCCTGGTTCATAGTCCTGGCTTATTGGTTATGAGAAAGTAATTAACGACAGATGACAACCATCAATCTCTAGTGATGACTTGTGAAAAAGGAGAAGAATATGTAGTCGACTCAGTTTGATTGCTTCATACTTGATTTTTTCTTTTTGAATTAACTCTTCTAGTGAAATATAGTATTCCATTTTTTTTTCTTCTTCAAAAATTAAGTACCAGTGATGGATAGGTGGCTTCTATGTTTAGTCCATGTTGTGTTTGGGAGCACCTGGTGCAGGACACTTTCATATAAAATAATAGTTGCTTTTAATCTACAAAAGAGTCCTCTCCATCTATTCGCCTTCCTCCCTCTAATCACCAACGACACTGGTAGATTGCGCCACCGCCCCTTCTTGCCAAACCCTTGGACTGGCACTGCCGCAGCAGCGTCATGCCCGCTGCAATATTGGCTGCTTGCTTGAGTTGGGTGATCTGGATCCGTTTCACTGCTGCCGCAGGACCCAAATAGATGACATTGGACTTGTAACCGTACTCCAAAATGGTTACCGTGTCCATACTCAATATTTATATGATATCCGTACTTATTGGGTATTTTTAAGACTTATTAATCAACTATTACAATAAGTAAGTGTTACTTAAATACAAATTGATCCTTATAAAATATTAAATTTTACAATTAAATAAATTAAAGTGTTATTTACCATTTTAAATCTTATGTTTCTTTAGATATTTTTTTGATCATCATAAAAAATCACTTATTTTAATATATAATTATTTTATTGATTATATTTTTATATAATATATATTATTATACTCATCCCTCAATTTTTAGAAAATTTTTTTACCTCATACCTATATCTATACTCGATATAGATACCTAATCCGTACCTATGCAACATAGGTTATATCTTCTTCTTGTACAACTCCAATATTGGCTTCTTGTTGATTTTTATTGTGATGTTTCGAGAACCAAGATGGTTTTTGTTGTTGGTGAACCAAGTTTCTTTTCCGCGCTAGTGAATGAAAAACTTCAAGTGTTCTAGTTGAGAGAACTTCAAATGCAAGCCCGAATAATATTGCACCATGCTCTTTTTAATCACTTGTTTCCTAACTACCCGAGATCTTTTCTCTCCTTATTCTCTCCACCATTTCCGTTTCTCTACCAACCCAATTCTCAAAGGAAAGATCTTTCATACTTCATTGCCAATTCAAACTTCAAATTCTCAAAATCTCAATCCATCTAGTAACGACAAATGAACTTGTTTTCCCTTTCCACATGTGGTTGGAGCTGTTGTGAAGGGCGGCATGAGGTGGAGTTGCCGACGAATGTGAGGGATAGGAAACCCTGGTCTCCCTCCCACATTCAGGGGCTCCAGTCTGTGCGGTGTTGCCAGTACAATTTGGCAGGGCTCCTTTGTAAAATTATACACTTTACCCATTTTATGCTTTTTTTAAATAAAATTTAATGAATAAAATGACAATCATTGGATCTTTAAAAAAGTGTCATCTAATGGTAAATTTAAACGGACCATTAGAAAGTCCAGAAGTTGTGATGGACCAACATAGATGGCACCATCTTGGATAAACGTCATCATCAAATATTCTAAAGTAAAGTATAGACCGTGCCTCAATTCGAAAAAAAATATATACACTACTTTTTTTTATCTAAAATTTCTTCTTTTTATGGGAAATTTATTTTTAATTTAATGATTATAAATAACTATTTGTTTATACGAAGCATCTTGTTTCACAAATTATGGACATCCTAAGTTTTAATATGATATTATACTTTTTTTTTCGTGAATATGAAATGTTCTTATACTTATATATATACATATTAAACAAAGGGATGAGCATAGTTGGATGAATTAAAACAGATATAGTAAGATTTTGAATTTCACCATTAATTATTGTGGAATTTCCATATTAATATTAAATTTCCTATTTAATTATTTATAAAAAATTATTGTTTTATTAATTGTTTTCTCTTCCGTTTTCTGCATATTTCATGCTTGAATATATTGCCGGTTTAAATAACTATGAGAACATTGAACAATTATCTTGTCATACTCATTTTTTTTGGGTCAAAATCATACTCCATGTATCTTTTGGCAAGTAAACCTAATTTAAGTTCAGTAAAGGGGCCCAATTCCAAAATCTGATTCTAAACCCAAGACCCGTGGAAGTGAATAGGCAGTCTCGTGGGCTTTTTTATCCCTTACGTGTACTCTATTTCCTATAAGAATGGGCCAAGTTAAGTATGTTAAGGATAATAGCTAGCTTCTATTACCAAAAAAAAAAAAAAAAGGATAATAGCTTATAATGAAAGAAAAATAAAATACATTAACCTATTATTTGATTTTTTTAATATGTTTAACAAGTCAAAAATAAATATTATTTTCTTTGTGGCTTTCTTGATTTAAAAGGACAAAAGTTAGGAACTGTTTGTTTTGCTGAAAATAGTTTCACTTTCATTTTTAGATTTGTGAAGGAACTAAAACTAAAAATTGAAAACTAAAATTTTGAGTTTTCAGTTTTTCAATTTTTCCTTCACAAATCTAAAATGAAAACTAGCCCCTAGGAGTTTTAAATGAGAAGGGGGAAATTCTCTGATCACTCCTAGTCATTTTACCTTTTTTTTCCTCCTTCAAAACAATTTTATAGAAATTCTAAATAAATCTATCATTTCTATTTTTTTATCAATGACAAAAAAAAACAAGTGACATTTATGTGATAATTTATGACAAAATTATAATATTTTGATAATATTTGATATATAAATTGATGAAATACCTTATTTCATCATATGAACATGAAGCTTATCAATGTAATTTATAATAAAAATTGATGTTTTAACTAATTTATATGTCAAATATTATCAAAATATTACAATTTTATCATTAATGATCATGTGTATCACATGTATTTTTTGTCACTTGAATTTTTGGACTAGTATCTATAGGTAACTAGCATAATTTTAGCAAATCTCATAGACTTCTAGTAACAATTTTATTTAGAGGAGTATTGAATGTAATTGTACAAAACTTTAGGCTAGGAAAGCATAATTTATGTACACCCAATATAAGTTAACTTGACGAAAATTGGTTAAGTCCTGGATAAACTTTAACTACCGTCAAGGTTAGATGTTCAAAACCTAAGAGATTATACTGTTTACTACTTCAGTCCTAGAGGCTTTGATTTCACCGTCTAACCTTTTTTCATGATAAAAAAGAAAAGCATAAGTTACTCTTCAAAAAATTAAAAAATTGTTTAAAGACAAACAACTTGTAGCAATAATAGATTGTTCGTGGCCTTTTATAAATGAGAAATGTTATGTGTATTCATTATTTGTGGATATCATGTCGATACATCCTATTTATTGTTGGATAGGATATGAATCTCACTAATTTGAGCTATACCTCATCCAATAATAAATGAGAGTGTTTAACAATTCAATAAAGTATTAATACAAATAAGTTAATTTTAGAAATAGGGTGTGATGTGATGGGTTGGATGTTGGATGAATTAAATAAATTAGCAGAGGCTCTATAGCTACATGGAGGTTGCCAAACTTATCTTATCTATGCCAAAACTCACAAATGTAATAAAACTAAAGAGCACACTTTTTTTTTTTTTTTCATATAGCTAATGAGCACACTTTTGTATATAGGACATCCAGCAAAGACTCTAGTGTAGCTGGTGCTGGTAATGTATCTTCTGTTTATATATATGACATTTAAGAAAAAGGAAAAAAAAAAAAAGGTCTGTTTCTGCCTTGGGCTCAACATCAACATGGTGGGAGCACAATCCTGTTAATATCAGCTACCCAACTTGGATTCTCTCGTGTCTCAATGTTTTTCTATCAGTATCGTCGTACAAAAAACTTCATCATGTTACAACAAAGATAACATTACGAAAATGTATGGCTGAGGTGCTAAGTGGGACAGTGAAAACGAAACACAAGAGGTGGAAAAGTTTGTAAAATCTGCCCCTGGAAACCCTATCGGAAAGAGTCACAACTCACAAGGTAGGGACAAATTAAATTGGCCTCAAGGAGCTAGTGTCCAAGGACATGTGCGATTCCTTTTTTTCAGGAAGCAATGTCCTTCTCGCAAAAATACTATTCTAAAATAAAAAAATAGACGTCCAATTGAAACATTCATTCTATTATTGTTGAATGTGATAATTACTCCAATTTCTCCATTTATTTATTAGATAAATTGGATATCCTAATTAAACATCATTTTTAAATATTAGAATAATAATACTCTTCCTTGTCGTGTAATTGCTGTTAGTTAGGTTTGCTCAATCTTGATCACGATCCATGTTGGTGGACTGAGATTTTTTTATTTTATATATATACACAAACATATATACGTGTGTGTTTTAGGTAAGTTTTATATTCAAATATGAGAATATACAAGAATTTATGTAAATGTGGTATTTAATTAAAATCAACGATATAGAGTTTACAATTATAATATTTTTTTATATATATTAAACTCGACATTGTCGAAATTATTTTAAAAATATTATTTTAATAAAAACTCGATTTAGTTTTTGTCAAGTTATTCTAAGCCCATATTTCGATAAATATTTTCCAAACATCACAGTATGGTGTATTTAGGATGCTAATCCCATATATAATTTCATAAGCCGTGGACTAACCATTAATTATTTTTTTAATTGAAATTAGGATATCCAGTGTAAGTAGCAGTGAGTAATTCCCTTACCATAGAAACTTCTAAAATGCAAACAATTGATCACGAAATACGCTTCATACTATGGCATAAAATATTTTGGTGAAAAACAAAAATACAAACTCTCATTTCGGTAATTACATGTAGTTAACAAAGAGAAAAATAATATACACCTTAAAATATTAAGAAATGCACCATAACCTGAAATCAAAAGTAGAATAGTATTCCTTTTTGTTTGTTTATTCAAATTTTTATAGTATGATGATTTTGTCAAACTCTACTTCTTCCATGTTCTATACATGATCGTCTAACGTAACTCAGTGTATTTTGGTTGTGGCTTTATTAGCTGCGAGGAATTAACAAGCAAGACCGTTTTACTTCTTTCCTGCATGTTGTCGCGACTGATCATAGGAAACTTCTTACTTTTCTCAACCCACCCCACCAAAACATCGCGTTATTTATGTGTGCCGTATTTAATGAAAAACAGGGTGGACTCCTTTTCAATGCAGTGATATCTGGTATCTCCGGCCTGCAAGGAGAATAAAGAAATATAGTGTATACATAGACCTGTCAATTTCCATGAAACAAATGTTTTTTTTTTTTTTGAGTAAATTCTCAAAATAGTCCTAAGAAATTTAAAATTGACAAATTCCTAAGAAATAAAAAAGATAAATCCTTTCACCTTTTCAAAATTGGACAAAATGGTTATAAAAAGACAAATCAACCCCTCACGTTTTCAAAAACTAGACAAATAGTCTTCTGTCAAATTTTCTATGACCTAACACCCTTCTATATGTCATACATTCCCTCGCAATTTTAGGGTGTTAGGTCATAAAAAATTTGACAGAAGGACTATTTTGTTGTTTTGAAACGTGAACTTTTTTTGTTTTTTTTACATTTTGTCCAGTTTGAAAGTTAAGTTGTCCGTTTTTATTCCTTATGGACCAATTTGCCCTTTAAATTCCTTAGGACTATTTGGGGTTTACTCTTTTTTTATATATGTTTGATTATTTAATTTATTGGAACAACCTTTTTTTAAGTTCGATCACACATTCACACATTATTGTTATTATGCCACCATCTAGTCAATGATATCTAGTCGATTAGAATGATCATTTGTTACTTCCATTGAAGATAAAAAGATTCAGGTGATACGCATAATTTTTGGTACAGTAATTCATTGTAATTTTTGGTTATATAGTTATTTTGAAAATTAATTCTGATCATGCACTATCTGTGTAACAAAAATTACAAAGTCCACGTCAAAAAATAAAAATAAACATACAAATTCATCTAATATATTGTCACTTTATCAAAATTATTTGATTTTTTTTCTGATTAGATTCCTAGAAAGTTACATCACATTGTAAAATAATTTACACCAAAAATATATTAAAATAAAAATCTTTAATACATGCAAATTGATAAAAGAAAATATGGTAAAATTTTTCTATAAAAAAATGACGTAACAACCTAGCTATTTAATTTCTTGTTTTGTATTAAGAATAACAACATGTAATAAACATGAAACACTTCAAATGAGAAATGAAGCATGTGAAAAAAATTAGTATATTTGGATTTGAAAAGTGATAATTTTTTTAAAATGATGGTTTGTGTGTTAGAGTTTCAGAAATTTCTATATTGAATATTTTAGGTCAATAATCACTAAACCGAAGAAAGTTATAATTTAGGTCAATATCTTTAATAAATACACGAATCTAACCGAATAACATCTTCAGAGGTATGCTTCTGCCCCCGACCTTCTCAATCTGGATTTCCTCGCTGACCCCAAAAAAAAAAAACAAAAAACAAAAGAACAGATTTTTCTTAGATTTTGAAGGTAAGATGGTCAAGTAATGGGACTTGATCATGTGAGACAGATTATTGAAGAATAATGGTTTAAGTTGATGTCTAAAGTGAAAACTTGTTGTGCTAAACTTATGAATTGAAGACTGTAAGGGTACATAACAAGTAACAACACAAAAAGGAGCGTAAGTTGCCTTGCGAATTGACAAGCTTCAGCATGGGAGATGTCTCCTCCTTCCCTTTTTTTCCTCCAGGTTTCCCAGCATATCGATCCACCTTCCATAGGAACTAATTCCTTCAATGTTGAACCTTTAAAAGACTAAACCTCTAGTCATGAAATTATTTACATACATATTATTAGAAATTAAACACTTGATTAAAGTTTAAGGAACCGAGCCAACTATCAATTACGTTAGGCCTTGAGATTAGCATTATATTTGTCTTACATATAGCGAGTTTCTTCTGGTTGGGGATGATATTTCTGTTCCGGTGTACTTGGGATTTCATTATAGTTGATGGTTGCCTTCTCTCATTTTTTTTTTTTCTTTTTTCATTTCATCAAAGATAAAGTCTAGTTGGTTAAATTTATTAGAAAAAATACTTTTCAAAAGTAGAGCATAAGCAGAAGTAAAAAATTGTTTAATGATTATAATTGAAAAAGTATTTCTTATAAAAGTATTGTTAGACTGCCATAAAAAACCATACCACAAAATCTACTAGATAGAATTGGCTAAAATGTGACAAATTTTTAGTGGTTGGACAAAAATCATGACTGGTTAAAATTTTTTAAGTTTTACAACAGTATCTTGCCATATAATTCGAATAATAATATTCGAGAAAATTATGATTTGGTTGTAAAGTATTTTCCTTTTTTTATAATAGTCTAAATAAAGTTAAGCTATTTGGATAAGACAAACATAAAAGGACTTTTTATTGAAAAATTACAATTGAGGACATGAAAATTCAATTCACAAGAAATATGGTTAGATAAAAAAGATATTTGGATATGCATTTTTATATAATACGGGACTAAAAATTGACGTCGCTTTATTACTTTGAGTGACTAGAATTAATTCTAAAATGAATGAAGGGAGGATAATAATGTCACACTAACTAACTAACAACCAATACCGTAGTATTTTAATGGAAAAATTTGAATGATGGACTAAATTGTTTTATGTTTTAAAAACTAAAAAGTTAGGGACAAATTTATCTGCACATTGGGGTATATATATAGAATTTAATTTTGATAAACTAACACTGTAAATTTTTTTAGAGTAAACACTTAAATTGGTTCTTGACAATTTTTTTGATAGACAAATTGATTCATAACAATTGTAAACACCCAAATTGGTTTCTCACAATTGTTAAAATAGGACATTATAGGTCCTTCTGGCCTATCAATGCTTGGCACGGACGCAAAGATGAAAAAAGAGTACGGCTAGGAGAAGGTGGAGCTCGTAAGAGGAAATAGAGCTCTAGCAGGACTAGGCATAGCTCGGCTGGCTGGCCAAATTTACAGGTGGTTAGCTGATAGGCATGTGACGGAGCTAGCCACTTGTCATTCTAGCTCCTCCCTCAGCCAAGCTTCGCCTCCTCATGGCCAAGCTATATTTCCTCTAGACGAGCTCCGCCTTCTCCCGCCTTTTTTCATTCTCCTTCAGGCCGAGCCTTGACAAGCCTCGGGACTTATAGTGTTATATTTTTACAATTGTGAGGGATCAATTTGGGTGTTTATAATTGTTAGGGATTAATTTGTTCATAAAAAAAATTTCCAGGGACCAATTTGGATATTTACTCTTTTTTATACAATCATCAAATCATATCTTGCAACATTATCAAAATATGGCTGATTTTCACTTTACTATCTTAAAAGTCATATAAATAAAAGATTTTGATTGAATGATAGTATAAAATATTTTGACATTTTCAATATATGTAAATTAAATATACATGTGTATAATATTTTGAGAAGGGGGCATTTTTTTTTTTTTTTTGGTAATGAGACAAGGGTGTATAAAGAGAAAATGTTGTTTTAACACCATATAGGTGTAGACACCTATCGTGGCATGAAGAAGTGATGGGTAGAAAATAAGTTAGGAGAAAATTAAAAATTAAGTGATGAGACTCATATATTTTATTAATAGAGCGTTTGGGTATTTGAAAAATTGTCGCGCTTGTTTTACATGTTTGAGCTTCAAAAGCACTTCTAGTGAAAAGAGAATGAGGTTGTATAGTAACTTTTGTGTTGGGTGAATTTTTCCATTTTACTAGAGGTACTTTTCAAGTAATTGAAAGTACTTTTGAAAAAAGTTCTTAAAAATATTTTTCACTGTAGAAAAATATTTTGAGATAAAATAATTAAAAGTAATTTTACTTTATTCTATTCAAATAAAAATTATTATTTTCATATTAACAACTAAAAGTAATTTTACTTTAGGTTTTTATTATAATACTCCAAGAATATTGGTGCCTTTTTGAATCCAAAGATTATTGTAATTTAATCATGAGCATTTAAAATATTAATAAATTTAATTAGTGGAATATGTGATAAATTTTTATTACAAATTATTTAGAAGGTATCAATAATAAATTTTATAGGTCCTGGAAAAATTCCTTTATTTTATCATATCCAAATAAAAATTATTCTATTAAACTTACGTTTGATATATTCAAACCAATCACAAATCACTTTTTTTAAAACCAATTTCACTTAAAGTAAATTTGTTCAACTTAACTCCTTTAAAGGTAATTATTGCAAAAAGTAAACCAATTAAATCTACCGATGGGTATTGAAATAACGTTGTCGGGTATATACACTCTTATTTGAAATAAGAAAGTGGGAAATCATCATAAACAGTACTATGACTTTTCTGCAATGGTTAAGCTGCGAGATGCTCATGCCACGTAGCATGAAGACGACGTTGAGCTTGGTGTTGGTGCTTACCTTTTGTCTTTGCCCCGAAAATCATCATCTATTCAGGTGCATGTGAATCTCGGTCAAAGACAGTCAAACACCAAACCCAGTGCATCATTGCTTTCAGTCTAGGAGCTCTATTGAATGAGACATTTTCCAATTTATTTAAGTATTCAGTATATCCATCCTTTCTTGAATAAAATTTGCATTACCTTAATGTTTCGTATTGCCACTACGCCTTAAGCCTAGAGTTTTTAGTTCAGTTACCAT